>JAZGTH010000058.1:2337500-2937500 GCA_036877525.1 Chromobotia macracanthus
TGCTTTAATACACTCATTAGGCTCAATGCAACAATGCAAAATGGGAAGGTTTAAAGCCGGGTTCACACTGTATAATTTTTTTCAGTCCAAAAGGACTGATTAGAGGAACTACTATCTGGTAGTAAATGTCTGGTAATTGTTGTTTTAGAGGATACATTGCACCTTTCAGAGGTTAAATTTGCACATTGCAGGCATATTGTGTTTTGAGATTATCAACAATTGCTGGGACCCAAAACAATAATTGTGACCAACACATTCACAATCAAGATTCAGTTTAATTATTCATATAACAATGTTACAAGAACAGAAAACTAGCATAAGACAACAGTCCCTGCAAAAACAATGCCTATATGTGGATTTATTATAGTTTAATACACGCAAGTACTTCAGCTGTTGAATTAAAATGTTGTACTTGAGGTCTTAATATGTTCATGTTGGTTACATTACAATACAATATATATACTGCATGCATATTATTAGCGCCTAACCAAAACACACATACATTATTTATTATGGTAATGATTAACACTGCCTATCTTCAGCTAGTTGGTTTGATACGTTCATAAATCCATAGATTGATTTTGTTTCATGTTGCATTCTCTGCATTTGTTCAGGTCTGATCTTGGTCTGTATTCATGGACAACCTAGAAGCCTGTGGAAAATGCAGTTAGTGTCATTTATTTTATTCTCATTTTGTAATTAAAAAGACAACTAGACAACTAATTGCTGAATTCATTTTAATAAATGACATATTCACCAGACTTTAAGCACCTCAAAAAAGTGCTTTTTTGCATTGCACTTTCGCATTATATTCTAGTAGCAGAATATAATGGCCGCCTGTAAATGTAGCTTTGTAGACTTGGCTTGTCGGCTTGCAAGGCAAAATGTTCAATGCTCTCATCCTTTTGTAAGTCGCTTTGGACAAAAGCATCTGCTAAATGACTAAATGTAAATGTAAAAAACCAACTGGAACAACTAGCCTTCCTCTGTTTTTAAATTTTAAAATCTTACACTGTGATACTATGAATATTGTTTACTCTTGTATGATAAATTTCATGTGATGTTGCTCTTTAATAAGATGCTTTAAATAAAAGCATCAGTGAAGTAACTAATAATCAGAGAAAACAAGTTAATTTTATTGTCACAGGAGGACATTCCAAACAGTATCATTGGCCTGCTGACAGGTTTTTCAAGTTTTGCAGAACTGTGTGTAGACTTTCTCTTGCTTCCTTAAATATATTTTAATTGGCTTTTAATGTCTGCAAAAACTTTTCAGATTTATAAAACCATATATATGCCAGACAGCCTGTATAGCAGTACCAAAAAAAGTTAATCTTACATATTTATATTGATTTCCTTTCCCCCCTTTTATCTTTTGTGCAACAATACAGATCAAATATGTGTTAAGGCTTTAGAAGTCACATTTCTACCGCAAAGACTAATAGAAAGAAAAAACAGTTACTGAATTTCTCACCTGTTTTTATTCTGTAATAGATGTACCACACCAATGAACAAACAGCTACCACACCGATTAACTTGGATCGCAGGCGCAGGGTTGTATTGGACTGTTTTTAAGGGAAGAACAGAATACATATTATTACCCAAGTATTGTAAACTAACTTAAATGTACAATAATAACTGAGCTATATTACATATTAATCTTTTAGATAATCACAGAGAAGGTCCCTGCTCCACCTCCTCCACCAGAGGGAACCGTCTCCAGAATACTAATTATCTTTTCGAACTACATTTCCCATAGTACCCCATACCCGGGTCTGATTACTTCCTCCTACATCTGTTGCTTATTAGCCACTGTATTTATACCCCACCCATGCTCAGTATCATCTTGAAGTGTTATTTTTTATTTTATTTTTTTTTCAGGGAAGAAGGTTACATAGTTTTGGAGCAAAAGATGAGAAGGCTCTATCACCCAGACTGTAGATGTGTTGGAGGAACAGTTAAAAGACCAGATTCTGAGGAGCGAAAATTATGTATTGGGATGTAGGGGGTTCAAACAATTTCAGAAAATATTGAGGAGCCAAATAGGTCCCTTATAGGTTAGCATGAGTATTTTAAAATCCACACAAAATCTGACAGGGAGCCAGAGCAAGGACTCCAAGATAGGAGTTTTAAAAGATAACATGGGGTGCAGTCTTGTAATGTTTCTAAGATGAAACAAACAGTATTCGGGATAACAGCATCGAATATTAAGTTTGCAGTAAACATCACCCCCAGATTTTAAAATTTAGTTTGAAGCTGGTGAGGTGAGCAGGTTAGCATAACCTTACTAACTAGCCACTAATGCCTCCACAATTACTGATTAGATTAGGATTTCAAGCATGATATATGTGTGTACAAATACACACACACACACACACACACAACACTTGAATGAAATGTTTCTTAGTATCTTAAACATCTTTTCATCTTAAATTATTCTAAAAATAAGATTTCATCTAAAATTATTATTGTAGACAAAACAATATAATTGTGCCAATACAATGTTATGTACAAACTACAAACTTACACTGAATGTTGACCTTTATGCACCTTTATGTTATGCATCTAAGCACAGAACATAGACATGCAACAGTTACATTTATACTAATTGGAGGTATTTAGATTTCAGTACCTCAAGTTTGAGATGCTTAATAATTTTGTCCAGTGCCTTAGAATTCATGTCACATTTCAGTAACATCTCTTCTTCATTGAAGAGACAGTTGACAGTGAGTGTGTTTTCCCTGGTTATAAATGTGCTGCTGTCTGGTAAAATCTTCTCTCGTTCATAAGTGTGATGGAGCACCATGAAAATAGCTGGTTTGGATGCTGTTTAAAGACATTATAAAGCAGTCAAACATGTGTTAATATTGTTTGTTTCTGCTTATAACAACTGTGTTTTCTGTGACTTTGATTTTAAAGTTACCTGAACATCTGTTAAGTTTATTCAGTGCAGCTTCCATGTCAGTTCCTGCCCGTGACACAATGGGGCAGAAAACCAGAATCACATCACAGGCCTCCACAGATGTTACCTCCTTCAGTCCAGGTATATATTTATGGAGATAATGTAAAATCTCCCTGTAAGTATTGCATGAGTTCCCAGTCTGAATTACGAAACAGTTGATCCCTTCAAGGTGAAGAACAAAGTGTGTTAATTTTTAAATCCTGGCATTAAAAAAACTTTTCAATCTTGGATTGTTATGAAACTTAATTATGACCTTCTGTCAAGAAGTATAGAAACAGATGATCATTGATCGTGTAAGATTTTATGTAAGATGTTATCTGATTTTTAAGGCAGTGAACATAAGCACAAACCATTAAGAAGTAAAATATAATAATAAATAATCTTGTATTAGTCACTGAGCTAGAGACTGTCTTGCTTCTGCTGCTCACTTTAACTGTTCCTCACTGATTGAAATACTATGATGTAAAGATTTTTATCACTTTCACTTGCTTTCCCTGATGGTATGAAAAACTAAAAATGGCACATAACACCTCCTTCATTATGTTGCTTTCACTTACGTTTTGTTTCACTGAAGACAGCCTGTTTAAACCAATTCTGTAACAAATACATATTCAACGGTTATATTTTATATTTTTCCTCCATGCAACAATTTCAAATGGAACAAAGATTTAGTAGTGACATTTCTACCAGAAACTCAGAACGAATATAAATTTAAGTTATGTTATTAGTAATAGAATAATGTCCTTTGGCATAAGCCCAAGTTCTTCCTAAAACTGTGAGATACTGCTGGATGAATAAGGCAGGAATGAGAAGCCCACCATTGGTCATTAGAACGGGAACCTAAACCGGTAATGCAGACTGATACGTATAAAAGCTGTTAGACCAGAAACTATTAAAACTGTTCCTGAGACTCACTGCCCTGCAGAGGTAAGCTCCAACTGTAATCAAACACACCAGTGAATTCATGTTTGGATTAGAAATTTGAATAGTGTTGGAGTTTTTCTTCTCAGGAAAGTGGGTGTCCAGGTCAAAATTGAAAACCAATTTGTTACAGCACCTTTAAAGCAGGGACTGCATTATGATTGGATTAGAGAATTCATGAATAAATGATGTCACACAAACACCTGCAGGAGGAATTTCTCACCATTATTGTTCTAAAAATACCAATGTTTCCTTGACTTGCTGCCACAGAATTGTAGGGAACTCTTTCTGAGGGGAGAAAAGAATATATATTACCCAAGTAAAATGGGTACAATAGCCATATATACACAATAATTAGTAAGCTGTATGTGAGAAAGAATCATTTATCCATCAAAGTCACCCATGGGACTGATTTGGATTTTAGGAAATTACATTGCATGCATCCTTGGTGATTAAAAAAATGTAAGTCCGCAGGTGCCGTGTCCTTAAAAGGCAGATACAGGCAACACAAAATGAATTCCTGCAGCTCCTCCTAACACAGTTACATAAGTTTACTTGTGCAACTACCATAATAACAGCACTGTCCACAACAGGAGAAGTGAACAGTATTGTTTGTCGGTGCTCCTGCATGAAGACAAGAGGTACAGGTCAAGACTTTTTGTAACCAAATAATGGATTATGTTTTAGCTTGTTTTCGTCAAACCTGTTTGCATATGTGAGGACACTTGGAATATACCACACAAGTCACAGGTATTTCATATGCTTTTGTGTCCTTTTGACGTGATAGGAAGACTTAGGATTGACATTGACGTGACAGATGAGCTCAGGACTGTGAGGCTGAGGCTGTGGATTACAGGTAGTAATATAAATAATGTTTAGTGCCTTAGAGAGACCAATCGTTTTGGTTCATAAGACCTTAATATATCATCAGGAGCCACAGGGATTAATTTTGTGTTGCCTGTATCTCCTTGTTACTCCCACAGACATGGAACCGGTTATTACCAGAAGTTATACTTACAACGAACTGCGAAATTATAATTTTTGGGTGAACTATCCCTTACATTAATTTAGCAATTACATTAAAAAGCATTCAATTATTTTGTCCAAAACAAATGTAAATGGAGGACATACAGTACATACATGCAAACATCCATATATTCTTATGTTCCTTGACAAAACATAATTTAAGTACAGTAAGGTATTTATTACCATTTATAATAGTGAACAATTAGCCAGCTAACGGGACATTCTCAGAATGTTGTCTAATGTTTTCTAAAAGTTCTCTCACTGTTATTAAAATATTCTTACTTGTAGAACATTTTATTAATTGTATCTCATATCAAAAACATAATTCTTAAGTTTTAGTAGTACATTTTAAATACAAAAACATTACAGCCAAGCTTTTTCCTGTTTCTCCCCCCCTCTTGCTTCCATGTTCTGCACTTGCTTTTCCAAATGCTGCAGATAGTTTCATGTAAATCAGGGCTGGTTTAGCACCACCCTTAGTCCACTAGTTCTAGATTGAAAGCTCCTCCTCTAGACAATCAATAAAGAGAGGAGCTGACGTCACTCCAGTACAACTCATGGCTGCTTATGCTCACTCATACACCTGGATAACTGATGGATAACTGTCAGTTGAGCTGGCAAATCCTGAACAACTGCATGTAACTGCACATATTATATAGTTAATGGGTGGTAGATACACTTCTTATCTCTCTTATTCTCTACCTCTCTATGAAATATGTTGTCCGAGAAGACCTTTATCTAGTCTATTAACTGGGCTTAGTCAGTGGAGTCTGTGATGATATTATGCTATAATAGTGTATCGAAATTAGTATTAATTGATCAATCGTCACCATGTCAACACCATTCCAACAGCTTTAATGGTGTAATATTGGAAACGATCTGAAAATGGAAATAATCTTAAGAGATTTTCAGAACAGTATAAAAAAGAATATGAACAAAAAAAGAAATGAACAAAAATAATCCATGGTTTCTGTTTTTTACAGTGGCCAGATTACCAAATAAACAAACGCAACCTAAACACAATATGCCATCACACTTAGTAGCAATGATTTTATGAATTTTTTCACCAAGAAAATCAAAATCATAACAGATTCATAACATAACACATTTATACAACCTATAACTGTCTGACAATTTACCCTCAATAATGATCGCCCCTCAAGAAAAAAAAATCACCCTACAGGCCAACACTTTAAGATTACAAACCTTAAGACATTTGGTAGTACCTAGAATCACGAAGTCCACTAAAGCACGTAGAGTGTATTAAAAAAACGCTAAAGATTATTTTGTGCTATCCATCTTATGAACGGCAGCTATGCTAATTATTATCTGTTTGCCTACAGTTTCTACCTTTAATCTAGAACTAGTGGACCAATGATGGCGCTACAGCCCGCCCTGATTTACACTGAACTCGAACTGCAACATTTGGAAAAGCAAGCACAGAAAAACTGCGAAGCGAAAAACAGAAAAAATATACATGAAGTGTAAATATGAGCAAAAGCATGTCATAGAGCACAACAAAACAGAGTAAGGAAAACATGATTTTGTGTGCGATTCGCCAAACGTCCGCACTTACGTCTCTTATTGTTTTGTGCAATTTAATTTAAACGCGTTTAAAGTTTAGATTCTACTGATTCTTCTCTTCTGAAGAACTACATTGATGACAGAAGAATAATGTTTTTTTAACTATATAGATACATTTTGTTGCACGTGTTTTATTGAAGCAATAAGTTCTGCGAAACTGCGATTTTTAGCTAAGGGACAGCTTTACAAAGCACCTTAGCTTTACGTATTTCATAATAAACCACGACTTCGTGGGGCTGGTTGCTTTATTATACCGGTGAACACTTGTGCTCTCTATTAATGGTGACATTCTACCATGAGACTGCTGTTTTTACAAGAAACACACAAGGATATCTAAGAAAAAAAATGCATTTGTCTTTTTGTACTTACCGTTTCTGTTCTTCACCGTGTCTCTGTCGGAGTAAAATATTTCACTTTCGTTTTCTTGTTTTATGAGTGTGCTATCAACACTTTCACTTCAGTAAGGGGAAGTCCGATTCTTCCTAACGAACTGTTTTTATTTCAACGGATCGGCTGTTTGTTCTGACGCCGTTTATCCCAATAAAGTCTTAAGGTGTGTTTAATTTTTATTGCCATAAACATTTTGTACCGACAGCTCTATGATTTGCGCCATCACGAGAAACCAGCCCTAGTGAATTCGAAATGAATTTCACGAAAGTGAATTTCGTGAATCCGAAGTGCCGTAGCATTGATAGCAAGGGGGAATGGGGTCTGTAGTTCTTTAGATCATTAATAGGCTGGTGAGTATAACATAAAGAACTACATCCGTTGCTAGTGTTGGGCCAAATGTTACGGATGGGAATGGTCAAAGCTATAAAAAGTCCGGATCAGTTCAATATATTTTAAAAAGGTCAATATTTTGACTAATGACTTTCAAATGCTTTTTTATGCATTTAGATTCTATGAGTAACAAAAATGTTTATTGTTGGTTAAGTAGAATATAATTGTCATAATGGGCATTTTTTTAATTTTTATGTTTGATTTGTAATGTAATTTACTGTATATTAAAAGTAGAATTAAATTTAAAAAAGTCATCTTTATGGTGGCGTTGAGGGGTGGGGTCTGCAATGTACAGCAACAATCAGGTGGTTCAAAACAAAACAGCTGTGGCTTTAGCCTTGCTATATGCTAATGTGTATTTCATTTACATTTATGCATTTGGCAGACACTTTTATCCAAAGCAACTTACAGTGCATTAAAATTATACCTTTTTTAGTACATGTACTCCCTGGGAACAAACCCACGACCTTTTGCACTGCTAGCACAATGCTCTACCACTGAGCTACAGATGATCTGAAGATCTCAGAAGATGGTAGAGTGTTTCTCAGTGCAGTTGTTCTGATGGCAGTAATAAAGATGTGAGTCATCACATCTTTTAAGTTAGTATATCTGTGATATACATATAGTTAGAGTTGTGAGATATTGCCTGGATTCTAAAAAAGAAATTGAGTTTTATTATGTGACATAAATACCTCCTGTTTAACTCTTCTGATGAAAGTCTAGAAAATACTCTTTCACTTTAACTGTTGCTTTACTTCAGCCCAGCCCACACAGGCATTATAACTATCAAAGGCTCTGGGACTGGATCAGAAATCAATAGGAACACTTTCACTATGACAAAGCTTTTAGAATACTTGCCCTGAGGCTATTTATCATTAAAATCTTGTCTTTAAAATACATTGAGTGAACATTACTTAAACGTGACACTTTAATGTGCTGCTCTAGTGGTTAAAGTTTTGTTTGTATCAAAGATATCTGAGAGCACAAAACAAAAATGTTGCATAAATGTACATGGGAATGTGTTGTGCAGTGAACAGACAATAATCAACAGATAATACGTAATGTAAGATAACATTTCTGTAATCCTTCATCCTTATTAAACATGAACTGCTTGAGTGGAAAACACTCTGAAGGGATGGGGATGGAGTCTTATGCTTTTAAAGCTAGGCTGTCATTGCTAGTGCCTCTGAATTGCCCACCCTACCTTTAATTGTAAAAGAATAGCTGAATTAATAACATTGCTTGTAGTCTGTGGCCATAATTTAATTAAGCAGATTTACATATGTTTATATAGCGGACAGTTTTATCCAAAACAACTTACAAAAAAGAAAAACACAAGACATTTGTCTTAAGAACCAATAGTATTTGTATACATTACATTCGTTTCTGGTATTCGTAGCTGTTTAATCACATGCTGTTTAATGCTCTGCTATGAAGTTTAGAAATACTGAACCCAATAAAACATGCATGTATGTATAATATAAATTCTATAGTCATCAAGTGTATATGAACAAGTCACCTATATATTTGAACACTCTGTTTGTAGATGTACAAGTTGTTTTGGTGATTTTCTGTTTATTATTATTATTATTCGATAGTTGCTAAAATCACAAAACGCAAATTCTATTCTTCATCATTACAAGCAATAGAAATTCAACATTACTTCATGTAAAAGCAAAGAAAAGCACCAAGAAAATCACTGCAAGCAAAAATACCCCAATGCACACCCAGAATTTCCAGTTATTCAGGAGCCCCTGCCACTGAGACTCTCCAGTCAGTAAGGAGCGATTTTCTGCATCCTGATCTGAAGATCGACATGGACAGATTAAACACTGTTATGTTATACACTGTTAACTGTTATAAAATAATAATTTCTTAGTCCTTTTTATTTCTTCCCATTTCATTTATGTATTAATATAATTATTAATTGTGATCATGAGTGAGAATTATGCATATCAAATGAATGAAAAGCTTGATTAACTTACCTTTTAAACAGGCATATGAGGTTAGTTTCTGAAAGGAAAGTGAATTTGTGAATATATCTCATCATACAATAGAAATAAAACTGGTTATTTCACTAAAGATCAATAGACCTACCTTTGATTTTAAGTATTCTGCAATTTTAGCAACTGCATTTTCATTCCTCGGACAGCTCATTAATCCTGCATCCTCATTGAACACACAGTCCACTGCAAATATGTCTTGCTGGTTTACAACTGCATTGCTGTCTGGTATAACTTTCTCAGCATCAAACGTGTGGTGGAGCACCACCAGGACGGCAGTTTTGCAAACTATAACAAAGTAACAACAGTCGAGACTTTATCATAAACATGTCTGAGCATGATGTTACCTTCAATTAATGTAGCTATTCATAGTATTACTGACGCTGAAAACTGTTAAATTCATGTAGTGCAGCATTAATGTCTGTTCCAGCGCGAGAAACAATGAAACAGAAAAACAGTATGAAATCACAATCCTCAATCCTTTTCTTCTTCAGGTTCCGTATTTTCTTATGAAGTATTTTCTTGAAAGCGTCCTCTGTGTATTTACTTTCCTAAATTTAAAAGGAGAAAATGATCAAATACATTAATAACTAATAAAGACATAATATATTAATTACTAAGTTCTATAATGGCAGAATAAAAAACCTATTGCTTCATCCCCATAAATGTGATATTTGTGGGGGAAAATACACACTTGCATAATAGTCCATGAGGTTAAAATCTTTACTTGTGGTGCTCTGTGTATGACGTGTATGACAAATTATTTACCTTTCTAACAATGTTTAATTTGCAAGTTATAACCTTGAGGAGCTCCTCGTAAGTGAGGGGATGAGGTTGCAAGTCCTCAGTCTCCCCCACATCAAAAATCTCCACCTCCTCAGAGGAGGACAATTCTAGCATTGTGCTCTCATTAGAGGTGGAAGAAACCGCACCATGGGCTATAAGATTACTGTTTTAAATAAAATTTACAATATTGTGTTTAAAAAGCACTTGCTTGTGTGATATTTTATATTATGCTTTATAAAAATACTTATACTAAATGTAAATACTGGAAGGTGCAGGACCACAAAATGTTTATTCAATCATGGAATTTGATTGGAATGCATATGATGTCATATTGTAACGGAAGTAGACTCAGGAACACAGATGGGTAAGTACCAAACAGGCAGTTTATTAAGATGAACACAGATGTGAGTGAAACAGGTAAGTATCAATGTTATAATAGTTCTTGAGTAAACGGAGATTGGCAAATATTAGGGCTGATGTCCTTTACCAGATCGTGGTGGATGGAGGAGATGACGATGGACTCCAGGAGCTGGTATCAGAGCGGGTTTGTGGAACACTGGAGCACACAGAAAAAATGGAGAACACAGGGAAGACGATGGAGACGAGGGAGATCGATAGTAGGTGGATAATTCGCCTGGGAATGAGTCCTTTTCCAACTGGAGACCAGACAGTGTGCTTGAGGGAAGTGTGTGCTTTTATAGTGCAGAAGGTGATTGGGGAAATGGCGAACAGGTGAGTGTGATTAATATTCTGGCGAATGGGATCGTTGACTGGGGGCGGAGCCTGGTGTTTCCGTGACCCATATCCTACCAGTCTGTCAAACTACTATGCTTTATGTATTGGAGGGGGCGTGGTTTTGGAGAGCACTGTAAAGAGGGTTTGATCTTACACTTTCAAAACTAGGTTTCTATTGCCAGCCTCTCCAAAACTGCCTGCCTTTAATTTTGGTGACACTTCCGACCATGACACTTCTGAGATGTTTTTAGTAGTGGTTTAAAACAGAAAAGGTTGTCCGTTTATGCATCTCATGTATGCACCTTAATAGAGTTAGTACAAAAGCCGCTTGTGGCAGGGGCTTGTGATTTTTCTGTAGTTTTATTACACATCATGAGTGTATGTTATTGTTATTTGTTGTCCACTAATGGCATCTGATAGAGCATTTGGACCTGGAAGTAGCAGTGCATTACATCAGACTTAAGCACATTTTTTGAGGGAGAGGCTCTGTGTGCAGAATGACTGTATCCGAAAGCTAGGCTGCTTCGCTGTAGCATCAGGCAATGATTTCAGAGGCTGTGAAGGCACCTCCAGAAATAGTTTTGGACAGGCTTCATAGGCAGTGCAACAAAATTATATGTGAATTTTAAAAAGAGAGCATTTTTATGGTAACCAATCAAATACTCAAAAACTACAATGCTAATTTCTTGGTAGAAATAAAATCAAAAGTTGTTGAAACTGAAAATTAAACGTAAATGTATACATAAATTGTCAGAGTGCAGTGGTTTTCATTAAAGGGACTTTGCTTTCACGTAGCAACTCCCTGTTTGTTTCACTTCTCAGCAAAAACCAGCATCTCGGCATGCTGGACCTAATCCAGGCGCTCCATTACATTATTTTATCTCCAAATTAATGCACAGTACATAAGGATAACTGTTTTACATTTTAATTGTTTGTAATCTGGTATTATTATTTAAATATTTGAACTATCTGGCCAATTACCCGCTTGACTGTCTTTCTTTGATTGTTTTTGCTGTGTAACAAGCAAATTCTTTATTAAAGAGCTATACTGGTGTTTTTTCTTTATTTCACATATATTTTTCGGTTGACAGGAAGCTAAAGCTGAATAAAATTTTTGCTTTTTAGATCAAATACAAATAAGCAGCAATTTAGAAAATTGCATGTTAAAATCAGCGCTTGGTGTGAGATTCCATAGGCAGATAACATCCCAAAAATACTCACATATTATAATCCAGGTGAAGCCCTTGTGAATTATTCTGTGGTATAGTTGAAAATCCTTACAATAAAGAGATACTGAATAAGTTACTTACTACGTCCATCTTCTATGGTTGTGGGTGTCGAGCGATTTGAGCTAGATCAAAAATCCTGAGCAGCTCTTTCATTTTGACAAAAGCTTATAGTCATAGAGGGAGGAGGGGCGGGGCCTCTAGGCCTAGTATTGGTTTTTGTTTTGATAGTTAAATTTAATCTGTTAAGTATGTATACATTAATCAGTATGGTGTAATGCAATAAAACAGTGGTAATGCCATAAAACTTGGTCTGGGGGGTTAGAAATGTGAACCCATTTCTTTCGATTCATGTTTAAACTTTATAACATCACATTTCTTCTGTAATCTTTGATTCTCTTTAAACATGAAGTGTCTTAGTGTGTGTCTTCAGGTTAAGTTTTGTTTGTTTTAAAGATATTTTGGAGCACCTCAAAAATGTTGTAAAAATGTACATAGTAATGTGTTGTGGGGCAAACAGACAAAACTTGTCTTCTGTTAATATTTAATCAGTCATGGCCTGTTGGTAGAGTGTTTCACAGTGCAGTTGTTCTGATGGCAGTAATAAAGATGTGAGTCATCACATCTTTTAAGTTAGTATATCTGTGATATACATATAGTTAGAGTTGTGAGATATTGCCTGGATTCTAAAAAGAAATTGAGTTTTATTATGTGACATAAATGCCTCCTGTTTAACTCTTCTGATAAAAGTCTAGAAAATACTCTTTCACTTTAACTGTTGCTTTACTTCAGCCCAGCCCACACAGGCATTATAACAAACAAAGGCTCTGCCCCGTAGTTTCCCACCAGAAAGTCCTAATTTGTTGATGTTACTGGAAATAGTTTTGTCACCAGTTTCATTGTCATCTTTAACATAAGCAAAAATGGTTTTGTGATTCACTATAATGAAATAATTAACTAAATATGATATGCAAAAATGTAACACAAATTGTTTCTAATAAGCCTAATTACAAAAATAATGGTAAATTTGGGTTTGTAGACAAATGCTGTAAAAAGAAGTGTGTGGTAAATAACTGTTTATTTAATATATGTTTGCAATGTGGTTTGTAGTGGCATATTAACACACAATACTCAAAACAATGACACTGAATATAACACACAATTACACTGAATATTACCAAATCTAATTTAAATAATATATGTTTTTCTGCCCCAGGCCCTGTACTTTCTTATGAAGATTTTTCTTGAAAGTCTCATGTATGTATTTCATCGGCTCACTTCAAAAGGGAAAAAGACAACACTACAATGGAATATATATGTTAGCTACTAAATCCTATTATGGCAGAATAGAAAAGAACCTATAGCTTCAGGACTCCCAAAAATGAAAATTTTTAAAAGGAAACTATACAAACGCAAAAATAACAGAGCAACCCTTTAGGGCTACAAACTACCTTTCCTGTAGATTACATCAAATACATTACATTACATACGTTCTCCACCTTTAATAACAATTTTAATGTGACTTTTTGATGTTCTTAGTCTATCTCTGAATTAGTCGGCATCTCGTGCTGGACCTAACCCAGGAGCTCCATTCCACTAACAATATTATCTCTAAATCAATGCAAGCAGATTGTGGTAACTGGTTTTCAGATTTGTATATGTGCTTATGATGTATAATAAATGTTGTACTATCACGCCACCATGTACTGTACCTTCTTATTACGAAATAGCACACTTAGCTGACCTAAGGTAACTGTTCTCATATCGTTGCTGTGTAACAGCGTTAAGGAGCGATACTGGTGTCTTGTCCCCTTTTGTTTGATGGGTGCGGACAAACGCGAACATTTCTGATGTACAGAAAGCCAAAGCTGAGTGATTGTTTTGCTTTCGGATTGAACACGACTACGTTTTAAATCACCGGTATGGAAATGTGCGCGTTCAATTCATTCATTATCAGTGTCGCGTATTGTATTAACTACAGCAACGACGCATGTTCAGGGAATCTGTGTGAAATATTCACTTAAAGTTCTTATAGTAACATTAGTAGAACACTTTATAACGTTATATAGCAGCTGTATCAGAAACGTTAGTCTTAAGTTGTTAGTGTAACGTTTTAAAAACGTTACAGGATTAAGGTAATGTTTATATAACGTTCTTAACGTTAATACAACATCTAAAAACTGGACGTTTTAAGATGTTTTTTTAAAGAACTGATGCTTCACAACAACATTTTTTAACGTTTTTCTTACTTGACGGAGACGTCACATAAACGTTATTACAAGATAAAATTGTTAGCTGGGTCACAATTACAATCAGTATCATCATCTAGTGGTATATTACAAAATCATGAAAATGAATGAGAAACATACAGAAAAAAGAAAGAGAATGAATTACTTACTGTGGTCATCTTCAGCTGTTAGTGTTGCGAGTGGTTTAAGGACTGGATCAGTAATCGATGGGAACACTTTCACTTTCACTGTGACAAATCTTATTTCTGAATACTAACTCTGAGGCTAGTCATTCTTTAAAATACATTGAGTACACTATACTTAATGTTGCACACATGTGACGTTTTAATGTATTGCAGACAGGACAATTATAGAAAAATAAACTTTAGTAGCCTAACATTTTAAAACTTTATTTTGTCACATTTTCCAGATATTTTAGTAATCCCTGATTCGTATTAAACAGTAAATGTATTAGTGCTGCTCTAGTGGTTAAAGTTTTGTTTGTATCAAAGATATTTGAGAGCACTTAAAACAAAAATGTTGCATAAATGTACATGGGAATGTGTTGTGCAGCGAACAGACAATAATCAACAGATTATTGATTATAATAGATTATAATACTTAATTTGCAGTCATGACCAGTCAACTGATTTGCAGTCAGTTGAATGCTTCTCAGTGCAAATGCTCTGATGTGCAGTTGTGTATGTGCCTGTTCTCAGTGCAATTGTTCCTCTAATGAAGAAGTTCCCTTATAACTTTTAAGTTAGTATAACTGTGGAATACATACTGTTGAAATAGTTTTATGGCCAGTACATTGTATATTAGCAAATTGAAAAATACTTCCATAATTAAAGTATTTAATTCTATTTGCAGCTGTACGTATGTTTTTGTCATTTTCTGTTCATTGGCCTCATCGGATTTTGTGCAAGCTGCTCACATGACCATTAAAACTGAAAATCACAAAATGCAAATTTCATTCTGCTTTATAAAAAGAAAAGCAATCACAATTTTGATCATTACTGGTTTGTTTTACACAACTGCTAATCCACCCACAGACAGCCCTGTTGAAGTTTTTATTGTTGTTCTACTTCCAGATCTGATCTGCATATAAACTTACATGGTCTTTTTAAAAAAGGTGACAGATGTATTCATTCACGTTCTTTTTAATTGAAATAATTATTAAATATTATTAATAATTTTGAGTGAAATCAGTGAGTGAGTCAAAAAATGGGTGGGATCTTATGCTTTTAACCTTTTTACCTTTAATTGTAAAAGAATAGCTGAATTAATAACATTGCTTGTGGTCTGTGGCCATAATTTAATTAAGCAGATTTACATATGTTTATATAGCAGACAGTTTTATCCACAACTTAAACAATTTACAAAAAAGAAAAACACAAGACATTTGTCATAAGAACCAACAGTATTTATATACATTACATTAGTTTCTGGTATTCGTAGCCGTTTAATCACAAAATACTTTTTTAAGTAATGTTCTGTTATGAAGTTTAGAAATACTGAACCCAATAAAACATGCATGTATGTATAATATATATTCTATAGTCATCAAGTATATATGAACAAGTCACCTATATATTTGAACACTCTGTTTGTAGATGTACAAGTTGTTTTGGTGATTTTCTGTTTATTATTATTATTCGATAGTTGCTAAAATCACAAAACGCAAATTCTATTCTTCATCATTACAAGCAATAGAAATTCAACATTACTTCATGTAAAAGCAAAGAAAAAGCACCAAGAAAATCACTGCAAGCAAAAATACCCCAATGCACACCCAGAATTTCCCGTTTTTCAGGAGCCCCTGCCACTGAGACTCTCCAGTCAGTAAGGAGCGATTTTCTGCATCCTCATCTGAAGATCGACATGGACAGATTAAACACTGTTATGTTATACACTGTTAACTGTTATAAAATAATAATTTCTTAGTCCTTTTTATTTCTTCCCATTTCATTTATGTATTAATATAATTATTAATTGTGATCATGAGTGAGAATTATGCATATCAAATGAATGAAAAGCTTGATTAACTTACCTTTTAAACAGGCATATGAGGTTAGTTTCTGAAAGGAAAGTGAATTTGTGAATATATCTGCACTCATCATACAATAGAAATAAAACTGGTTATTTCACTAAAGATCAATAGACCTACCTTTGATTTTAAGTATTCTGCAATTTTAGCAACTGCATTTTCATTCCTCGGACAGCTCATTAATCCTGCATCCTCATTGAACACACAGTCCACTGCAAATATGTCTTGCTGGTTTACAACTGCATTGCTGTCTGGTATAACTTTCTCAGCATCAAACGTGTGGTGGAGCACCACCAGGACGGCAGTTTTGCGAACTATAACAAAGTAACAACAGTCGAGACTTTATCATAAACAAGTCTGAGCAAGATGTTACCTTTAATTAATGTAGCTATTCATAGTATTACTGACGCTGAAAACTGTTAAATTCATGTAGTGCAGCATTAATGTCTGTTCCAGCGCGAGAAACAATGAAACAGAAAAACAGTATGAAATCACAATCCTCAATCCTTTTCTTCTTCAGGTTCCGTATTTTCTTATGAAGTATTTTCTTGAAAGTGTCCTCTGTGTATTTACTTTCCTAATTTAAAAGGAGAAAATGATCAAATACATTAATAACTAATAAAGACATAATATATTCATTACCAAATTCTATAATGGCAGAATAAAAAACCTATTGCTTCACCCCCATAAATGTGATATTTGTGGGGGAAAATACACACTTGCATAACAGTGAAGCCTATGGGGTTCAAATCTTTGCTCGTGGGACTCTGAGTATGACGTGTTTGATATACTGAAGAGGCTGACTGGCAGGAGGGCCAGGAAGGCATGCATGACAATGTGATTTTTGTTTTAATAGTGGTTAAACAAAAAGTATAAGTTTGTCCATTTATGCACCTCATGTTTGCATCTTAATAGAGTTGTTGTCAGAGTACAATAGAGTAGTTGTTAAAAGTCGCTTGTTGTCAGAGTATGGGAAATATTATAAATAAACCCACTAGTTTGTCTGTTTGAGGCTGTCTGCAGAACATACCATTCAGTGCCTCCATAGAGAATTATATCACATATTTAAGCTAGGATTTTATAAACTCGCGGTATACACATAGGCTCACGGTATACCAAACATCAATATGTTACGATTTATTAAAAAAATGATTCACTCTCTGGCCATCTGGGATTTCGGTATGGAGATAATGGTTAGGATTGTGATTTTTTTCTGTAGTTTTATAGCACATCCTGGGTGCATATTATTGTCCACTAATGGCACCTTACAGAGCGTTTGGACCTGGAAGTAGCGGTGTATTACGTCAGACTAGAAGGGTTTTTGGGGGCGTTGGGAAGGGGATCTGTACAGAAATGCTGCGTCCGAAAGCTAAGACAGCTGACTAGCTGCCTCGCTGCACCATCACACAATGACTTCAGAGGCTGTGAAGGCAGTTTTGGACAGGCTTCGTGGGAAGCGTAACAAAATTATATTTGAATTATAAAAAGAGAGCGCTTTTACGGTAACCAGTCAAATATTTAAAAACTACAACGCTGATTTCTCGGTAGAAATTAAATCAAAAGCTGTATACATACATTTATGTATACATAAATTGTCCGAGTGGGGTGACTTTCTTAAAGGGACTTTGCTCTTGCCACTCCCACTGTGCGTTTCTGTTTTAATAGATAAGGATAACTATTTTTCATTTTCATTGTTTGTAATCTTACTGTCATGTCTGACGATTTTCATGCCACACACTTATTGTTAAACATTTAAAAGATCTGACCAAATGAACCGCTCGGTTGTTATTCTTTGGCTGTTTTCGCTGTGTAACAAGCGAGCTGTTTATTAAGGAGCTATACTGGCGTTTTTTTCTTGAGCTTATATCGCTCGTTGCTTGATGACGAACGCGTAAATTTTCCGGTTTACAGGAAGCTAACGCTGAATAAAGCTTTTGATTTTCAGCTCGAACACTAATAAGCAGCAATTAAATAAAAATAAAATTACACGTTAAATTCAGCGCGTAGTCTGAGATTCTGTAGACTGACCTTGTCTATCTCAAAATTACGTCTCATAAATACTCACATATTATAACCCAGGTAAAGACCTCATGAATCACACAGTGGTATAGTTGAAAATCCTTAAAATAAAGTAAAGAGATACTGAATAAGTTACTTACTGTTTCCATATTCTACGGCTGTGGGTGTTGCGAGTGTTTTAAGGTAGGACTAGATCAGAAATCCTTAGCAGCTCTTTCACTTTCATTTTTAACAAACGTTTATAGTCATGAAGGGGGGAGGGGCTGGGCTTCTGGGCCTGGTATTGGATTTTGTTTTGATTGTGGTTTGAGCTAGGACTATGTAAGTCCTAATATAAGTTTTTCATGTTTTAGCTTTGAACTGCTCGTCTTCTGGTTAAAATTTTATGGAGCACCTCAAAAGTGTTGTGGGGCAAACAGACAAAACTTGTCTTTTGTTAATATTTAATCAGTCATGGCCTGTTGGTAGAGTGTTTCTCAGTGCAGTTGTTCTGATGGCAGTAATGAAGATGTGACCAATCATATCCTTAAAGTTGGTATATCTGTGGTATACATATTGTTACAGTTGTGTACTGATCTAGAGTTTTTTCTCAAACAAACAAATTTCCTTTTTTTAAAAATTTAATCATATTATACTTTCCAAATCTAATGATTATTTATCACTATATTTTTTAAAAAAACTCAAAACAATAAACATAAATTAATCTAAATCTAATATTTTCTTTTTCTTTCTCCTACAATCAATCATTACTTTACAATAATATATCAATTGAACATTACCCTACACTATTACTATTAACCTTTCTTCCCCTATCTTTTCCTTCATTATCTTCCTTTTCAGATATAACCCTTCTAATTCTTTTTTTTTTTCTTTATCTTTACTCTTCAACTCAACTTTTCTTCTTCTATTATCCATTTACTATTTATATCACTTTAAACGAATAATTAATAACTTACTTCCCTCTTTTTTTCTCTCTTTTTTACTTCTCTTTTTATCTTTTTCTTCTACTTAACTTTTTTATTTTCCTTTTACTTCTCTCTTTAATACCATTTTTTTTTTCATATTTTTCTTTATTTATAATAACTCTTCCTATATCCTAATTTTATCATATCAATATTTTAACTTTATTTTTCTATCTTCTCTTTTTTTTCCTATATCTAATAACTTTATCCTACTTTTTTCTCTGATTATTTAAATCTTATGAAATATTTTTTCAATTATTTCTTAAATATATCATATATCTACATATTTTCTAACCTTCTTTTACTATACGTTGTTATCTGTAAAACTGACAACTGTAAACCTTTTCTTTTTTTCTTCTTTTTTCTTACTTCATTATCTTATTTTATATCTTTTAAAAATATATATATATATATATATATCATTATATTTTTTATTACACTACATCCTTCATTCTTTTTAATTTAAATAAATATACATCTTTTTGATCAGATATAAATTTATCACTTTTCGTTTTCGATCATATTTCCTTACTTTTTTAACCTTTATTCTTATTTAATTACCTCTATCCTACTTAATTCTCTTATACTTTACACTCTTATAAAAATCTAACAACTATTATCATTCCATAATTATCTATATTTTTATATAACCTATCTTATTTCTTTATATATATATATATATATATATATATATATATATATAATGATATATATAAATATACATTATTATATAATTACACTAATTTCTTATTATCTTAACTCTTTTTTCTCTAATTATATAACTCAAATTAACTTTCTTTCATTTACTTTTATAATATATAAACACTTTACTCTAACTTACTAATTTATACTATCTTTTTTAAATTTCTTTTATTCTCTATACAATTCATGTCAAATTATACAATACATATTATCTTGTTATATGAGTGAGACTGAAAACACTGATTCTTAGGTAGCTGATAAGTCTTTCTCACTATGTGAAAACTAAAATGAAATATTTTCGTTACCTGTTTTTTTTTGTAGCCCTGTTGATGTAAAACCCTTATACGCATGCTTCACAATGTACACATGCCATGGCTTTGCGCAGCAAAGTTGAAGCAGCTGCCAGTGCTCAGACTCTGAGCGCTGGTCTGTATGCAGACTCTGTATGCGGGGACCAAGGGCCCCCCTTTAGAACTGCCCCTGCTTTCACATGTCTGTCCACTTACTCTCGTCTTTTTTTCAGGATGTAGGATTTCTTTCAGGAAGTCTTAGTGAGGGTCCACATCATCTGACTGCCTGTGCTGAGCCCTCTAAGTTTCTTCAGAGGCATTTCTGTACAGGGTGTGGCTTCCTTTCAAACTACACTTGTGTCATGTGGAGCTCGCTACTACAGATCAGGTAACACAATTGTTTGTGTTACACAAGACCAGATAATTGTAACACATACACAGGATGACACAAACAGCACAGATCATTTGAAACCGCGCGCATGCAAACAGATGCTACAAGATAAGGTTAACATGCATACTGTAGAAAGTCCAGGCAGGGCCATAGCTATTGAAGCTATACAAAACAGGAGTAATCCTAGTGGCCGACTAGAATCTTAGAATATCTTTAGAACAACTAATATAGCAGTGCATATTTAGTTTGTGAACTTCTGTTTGGCAGTTATTATTTATAGTCACAATTTTTTTTTATAAATTAGTCAGTAAGTCACCAATGACTATGGACCTTTAAATAAATAAAGCTGAATGCTCACTAAACAGAGTCTGAGAAATTTGATAGTGGGTTGGTTGTTAATTGTAATTAATCTATTGCCACCAGTTTCAGACCTTTGTGGACCTGTGGAAAGCATAAGAGGTAGGCTTTATTGCATTTTGACAGAGGTGACAGGGTAATGCGGTAATTACAGTCAGGTCAAGACATTGCCCTGATTCAAGTGCCTCATTTTCACCTGTACTTCAATGTCCCCCCTCACGTTGATGTATTCACTCATGAAGAGCTCCTCTTGAAATTTACTGTTAATGTTGTTGAACTGTGTTACTTGCCCACTGTTTGATTTCATATTTGTAATATTATTTTTGTTTTATTTTTTAGAAAACCAGGCGAGATTCAATTCATTATATTGCTTGATTATAAGCTGACAATTTTTCAACATCCTTTTCAACAAACTGAAACTTTTTCAACATCCTTAAAACAAATGTCATGCATTCCTGTCTGTCGAATTTGTTATCTTCTAATGTTATCTTCAGTGTGAAGGTTGTTTTTTCCACAAGGTGGCATAAAGTACACTGATTAGACTGGGCAAGTTTAAATGTTTGCAAAATTCAAATGTACCGCGCTGTGTATTATAAATAATATAATAATAAACACTTTATTATTTTTATAATAAAAAATTATTTAAACATTTTATTATTTTAATAGTTTATTATTACAAACTGTTAAGTAGTAAAACAATACAAATGCCCTCAATACGAAGTCCCCCCTCCCTTGCCTCACATGCTCCACTGCCTACTTTCCTCCTTCACCTCACCTAAACACACATACACAAAAGTATGTGAATATATCAGAGAACGAAGTATGTGAATATATCATACAGACAAATTTGCATTCAAAATTAATTTCATAAGGAATTTATTAAAACACTTTAATTGTGTAAAAAACTTGTTATTTTTTGGATTACTTTTATGATGCATGGGTGTACTTTTTGGCGCTTCAAAATCTCGTGTACTATTCACTGTCATTTTAAAGGTGGGAAGAGCCAGGATGTTATTTAACATAACTCTGATTCAGTGCAGATGAAACACCTAGAGTGTGAGTAATGGATGGGCTAATTTTAATTGTTGAGTGAACTTTTAAACGGTGTACTTTTTTTAGTTGCGCTGACCCCTAGTGGTGTATATGCAGCATGTCCAATAACATTGCGGTAGTAAGATAAATAATCACAAGCTACCATTTGATATTCAGATGGATTTGCGACTTTTCCCCCTTATGCGACCCGCTTTTTAAAAATTAAACAGACTTTATTAGAATACAGATATGACAGGTTTTCATCTTATGTGTACATAACTAAACATTTTTAAAAGTATTCCTTTTTAATTCACTGTTTATTATGAGGTAAAATTTACTGAGTCCAACTTGTTATCCAACTAAGTTGCTAAGGCATCTTATAATTGTATAATTTACCATGTAGACATGTATAATTTATTATCAACATTAAAATAAATCAGAGCTAAAAAAAAAGATCACTTCTAAATGAGCACCAACATGTTCATGTTTACTTTTCCTGAATGACTTAAATGTATTATGTGTTAATTTAAGGTGCAGATGCTTATGAATAGAGCTTCATTCTGGTTTAAAAACCTAATTACATGTATTTTGTAGAATGACTTTGGTTCATATTGTGCTTAGAACATTAGTTAGAGAAACTGCAGCAATAATATAAAACAGCATAAAAATAAGTATTTTTTTTTCTTTTTCCTCTCTTGTTAATTAGTTCAGGCAGAATCCTGAGCATGTGTTTCAGTAACTCTGTGTAAGCCCAGTGTTTCTAGATTATGCGTAGCTCATGAGTGTCAGCCAGTCCGCAGCTGGTCTTGTGTGTGTGGAAAAGTTCAGACAGAGCCTCCATGTATAATTTGTGGTAATAATCCACCTGCTCCTGAGATGGACTGTGAACCTGAGGAACAGTTATGGGATGGCCAACTGAAAAAGACAAAGATACATTCTATTTATATTTTTATTTCTCATATGTCCTTAACTAGTCTAACTAGACTAATTCTAAAGCAAGATTTCAGGACAAACACCAAGTGCTTCAATTTAATTAACAGTTTTAACATTTCAACAGCAGAAAGCCTGGCAAAGGCACAAATTATTTTTTAAATATATGATGATAATATAAGAAAGTCTTTCAAACTGACCCACAGTTGTGACTGGATATCTGTAGGGCAGGAGCAGCCAGCGCCCCCCTGTGAAAAGACATGGTGCAAAACCCATAACCTGCTTGAAAAGAGCCTGCAGCCGTCGCCCTATGCTGCCCTCAGATAGAACCACCTGCGGGAACAGGTCATTCTCACCAAAAGAGTACACAGGAACTAGGTCAGCCCTAAGTAAACAGCAAGATGGAGAATATGTATTGAGACATACACAACATTGAACAAACACAATTTAATATATACTTATATTATATTAATATTGTACTTGGCAATTGCTACTTGTGATGTTACTGTTGAATTTTTCCACACAGTAGTATTTGTATAAAACAGTCTGTACCAAAATATCTACACAGCTTTGTTTCTTTGACATGTTTTGTTTTAATTACACTTTATATAACCAAATGTTATTACCTTCTAGGAGAAAGAACCTTTACTGGTGTTATCATATTTGATTTGTGAAGCTAATAGGTGGATTACTTTTATTAACCAATTAATCATTGCAGTCTACAAAATGGGATGGTTTAGGCAATTAAATATAGACTCTAGCCATTTTATCTTTAGGATTAAACTGGGGGTCTATTTCAGTCAAATGGTACAATCTTGTCCAATTTCTCTTACCCATGTTCAAGCGCCAGTCGTACAAAGCCTTTCCTCTGTCTCATAACTACAGTGTTTACTCCTGGAGATGAGGCAAGCGATTCCTCTGCCCCACCAATAATAATGACCACGGCATTACCCAAACCCATATTGCTCAGCGCATAATCCAAACTGTCCTTGCTGACAGGCAACATACCTATAAAGAAGAAAAAGATCATTTATTTACTAATTTAGAGTATTAATTTACATGACATACATACATAATTTTCCTTCCCAATAATATTTCTATGGTTTTATTCTAGGATATACTGCATAACACCTGTGTGAGCCAGACATGGCATGATTCCAGCCAAACGCAATTTGTCTATCCACAATAACTGCATAATTGGGCAACACAGTCAGTCGCAAATCACAGCCAATCTAATCAGTGTGGGGGAGTGGTCTTTGTTTGCGCACTCCCTTATTTGCAGTGCACTGCATAGCTGAAGAATGCACAACTTTAAACATGTATGTTGTATTTTCATGATCTCTGTGAATCTTTTTCATGGCTTTTTCATTCTCTGTGAAAGCTTTTCATGGGCTGCCTTGTAAAAAAGGGATTTGTCATAATTTAAGGTTTATATTTCCTCAGTCTCAGCTTGTTCATGTTTGATGTTTATTTTGCATGAGGACGAGTTTTTGAAAGGTTTTCAATGCATTTCTTATCACCATTGGTTAGGACAAAACAATTTAACATGGAAGAGATGCTTCAATTACTTGTTGCATTATTAAACCGCATATGTTAATTGCACAGTGTTATAATAATGCAATTGTGTGCGATGTGTGTACGTAGCATGAGTAATTTACACCATACAGTTACACCATTATATTTAAGTTTTATTTCCTCCCTTTTATCCTCTTTCTGTCTGTAATCTGTCTCAACGAGTCTTGCTGAGTCTTTCTCTTACAGATACTGACCTGCAAACATAATATACTCTCTGAAGAGTGGAAGGCGGAAAAGTCCGGCCAAGATTGCAAGAGTGGGGCGTACTCCAGGGAAGGTTTCAGCAAAACCACTGTGGTCTGTACTGAAACATGAGAATGCTCCCACACACATGATACCGTGAGGGTGACAACCCAGAATATAGTTCTTATTGGGGCTCAACTCAGCAGTCTTCACCAGCTGAAGATAGTTAACAAAAGAGAGTAAGGGAGAGAGTAAGCAGAGGTAAAAGACACAGTGGATTAAAGAGCTAAAGGTGGTAAGAATTAATGTAATAGGTTATTTATTGTGTATAATGGTTGTGTTGGTTACCTTTACAGGAAAATAATCTTTGAAGTGCTTCCATACTTCCCAGCTTCTCACAAACTTTGTCCTTCTGCCACCTAGTGGACATAAACAAAAACAGCCACACTGTACCTCTGTTTGGCTGGTTAGCATCTCCCAGTTAGCCCCTGCCGTAGTTGTATCACTTTAGGGGAAAAACATTTTTTTCTAGTATTGAAAATTCAATAGTACGTAAAAGTATAGTAAATAGTTCAGTAATTGTAAATATTTATTGTATTAAAGTAGATATTTATTGCCTGATTCTTTTTGAGAGATGTTAAAAATGTTAAATGGACCATAAATGGCAATTGTAATTATTTTCCATGTATTATACACTTGCTCTTGAAGGTGCACCTAAGTAAGTTGTTACATTTTACATTGTTCTTCATCCCAGTAATTTTAGGCTTTATACCAGTTGGAGTAAATGCATTAAACTGTTACCACTTCATAACCGGGCTGTTTGCTTATCTTTTGTTTTTCCTCTTTGCTTTTTTCTGCCTCATACCACACACATCAATAAACTGGACACGCTTGGATTTTGTTCCAGCAAATGTTTGTGCATTGGTGGTGGTTGGTGCTGGTGTATGGCAGCCAGCTGCATTGCACCAGTCTGCCATAGGTTGTCACCCCAACCCAGACAGTCAAAAGTGCTATTCATTTGCTTGTGTAATACTGTATGCAATTAAATAATTATTGTGATAAGAAATTAAGCGCACCTTTAACTAATGCTTTAAGTGTAAAACGTTACTGATGTTTTGTAGAAATAACCCACAAATATTTGTATTAAGATATGTTATTAAGATACAGTGATTCCAATATTTTAATATTAAATAATATTATGAGTTTAATTCACCCTGTACATTTTCTGTTTTGTAATTTAATGAACTTTAATCTTGGCAGATAGTGTGTGACAATGTGTCTGACGTTTTAAGGCTATTGTGATTGTAAATTTGTGTTTATAGTTCTGGATTTACCTCTCTCAGGTGTGTACCAATCATAAATCTGCCAGGTGAAGTAGAGAGTGGAGATGAGCCACAGAGATGTGAACAACAGGTACACCATCACAACTAGACAGAACACTCCTGCACACACACACACACACATAGTATCACACGCCGTCAGCATTTACAGTAATATTTCACAGATTCAGAAGTCCTTCTGACACTCAACATGTTGTGAAGCTTGGGTTATGGAGATCACCATCCGGCATTTATTTGTGTGTGTGTCTGTCTGTGTGTTTGCAGCAGGTCTCACCCAAAAACAAAAATGATAACACCCACTGTAAAACACTTATATCCTGGATAAACAACTTCCATTGGGACTTCTCCACCTTCCACTTTAACTCAGAAACTGAAAATGAGAAAAGAAATAGATTAAAACATTTGTATTATAATGCACATTGAGGTTAGTCCTTGTCTAACCTCACAAATTCTCTTTAGTGCTTAACTCCTCAAATGACCAGGTTTACCCAGTGGAGAACTGCATAATTAGCTTTTAATCTAATTGTTAAATATATGCATATTGGTGACATTCCTGTTGATTGTCCACCAGAGGCAGGTGCTTGAACCAATGACAGTTATCTGTAGGCAGCAAAGACAGCACATGTACAAGCTGACACATGTAGACACAATATCTTCAATATCTCCATCTTGCGGTCACAAATTCACTTGCATCTGTACATGCTTCTGTGACCAGCTGCACCTAAGATGTATGCAAGATAAGACTCTATTGATAACGTTCCCAAACATTTGAACAACAAGGGTTGTTCAGTATTCAACAAATATAATCTATGCGTATGAATGCACAGGTTTATTGAGCCATTATGTGACTGCTTCCCATCAAGGGATATTTGAGCCTAGATTTAAAAATGACATTTCAGTTTAAACATTTGAGATCTTTAGACCTAAACTGTAGACTTTGTATGTAGGCCAAAGTAGCATTTATTTTAAAGACCCTGAATCTTACAAAAACAATGTATCATTTGATATGGGGCATTTGACCTCCCAACCCTATATTATATTGCTATAATATTATGCTATGCGACCTTTAAACAACTCTCATAACTCCACAGTTCCCCATTTAAATAACGAGAAAGACTGCATGTATGCGCATTAAGTCAGCATGTCTTCTTTCAGGGTTTAGTGTATTACAGCGGACCAACGCAATAATGATATTTATTCATGAACCGCGTTTACAATGTTAGTTACAGGCATACATTAAGCAGGTTCGGTTAATTGTTAATAATTGTAAACCATTTAATATCAAATCATACGTTTCAATATGTTCTTAATTATTTCAGAAAATCCTTACAATACCAAGAACTTACCGTTATCGCTCCCCATTAAGTACCCAGTTTTGATGGCTTTCTGGTAAATTATTCCTCTTCCTCACACTAGCTCACAGACAGCGAAACAACATTGAGTTTCATTGTTTGCACTTTGATCGGTTCAATTGGTCAAGCAGATAACGATCCACTTTTTAATAGCGTAAGTCTAAACGCATGTGGGCAGTTCCAGTACTGGCGATCTGGTTTAGATCTCCAGCTGCTTAAGAATCTGCGCCCTGTCCGCATGACTGTCCGTCGTTTAAAACATTCGTTTTCCTTCATGTAAATCCTTTGTAAATAATGGAGAAAGCAGTTCAAGCCCTGATAGTCACAGCAAAAACATGCCCACACACCAGAATAACACATGGGGACGAGAGATCTTTGCAGCTGCGCAATTCTTTCAATATTTCAGCTGAGAAACGGCGCGGTCTGGTTGAATGAACAAGACTTCTCACGAGCTGTAATGGGGAGGAGCATCCGAGTGCGCGTAGCTGCTCAGCCGCCGGTTTTGAAAAATGTTACTAGTGCCTACATTGCCTGCCGCTTCCCCAACCAGGTGCACAAAACAAGTCCCTTTTCTCTTTTTTCTTATTTTCTTATTCCTATTCCGCGTTCCTGTTTTACTTTAAAAGAAGTGAAACGCAATAAATGGGCTAATCATGAATGTTGTGAATGTAATCAATATATATTGTTAAAATGTAGCTGTAATGTCTAGTAATAATATTATAAGCAGACTGGGTATAGTATTAATAATAATTTGTAATAATTAATATATTGTAATAATTCTAATTAAACATTGCAAAACCAGTGGCTTTTTTGCTAAGGTTAATTTATGTACCAGGTTAAAGGCAAATATATCCCAATTAACCCAATTAAATTTACTTTTGGAACAAGCAACCAATACTTTATTTGTTTTGTTTGTTTGGGTTAATAAACTATACATTAACATCATAAAGTGTCATAAAGTACAAAACAATAACTACAATAATACAGTAATAAGCATACACAATACACATGGCATTTATTGTCTCAAAAATGTCAATCACCAAAACCTGGTGCCTAGGAAGCAAAGATGGCAAGGTTAGTGTTGTGTACTTCAGTGTTATGAAGTGTTAATTAAGTCAAAGTTCCTTTGGTCCCCAAAGGAAGTCTCTGCCCTCAGCAGCAATGCCTCTGGGCAGCTATTTCAGTTTACATGACCTATGTACAAGTCCTAATACAGGTCCTATCTACTTGAATGGAGGTGGCAGTATCTCTAAACACTGTGGCAAAGGTCACACTTGTTGAGTCTTAAGGCGTTGCACTTTATCCCATTCATATTATGAATGGGATCCCTTTCTCCCATTCACAGGACTGCAGTATTTGTTTATTCTATAATCTTTGGTAAGACTGTAGACCCAGATTTTGTTTTAAATTGTTTAAAAATTATTCTTTTGTTTTTAAATAACATGTTGTCATTACTAAATCAAATTAGTTGTTTGCAATATTCATACAGAATAATGATGTTAAGTAGACATAACAAAGTATGTTACATTTCTGTAAAGGAGGGGGAGGGCCAGCCAATTCAAACAGGTCTTAACAGTGGTAGATGTTGTCTGTGTGAAGATCCTGCTATATGCTGATTTTTGAAAGCAGGGTGGAATGGTAAGTGAAATTTAGATAGTTTTAGGGATAAATTGATTAGCCAAAAACTGGTCAGGTGACAAGTGAGATATTTAAAAGTTAAAGTTAAGTTGGTGTTATTGTGATGACTTTAGTCTTTCTGTCAGTTGCTGATACATTTCATGAGATTTATTTGTACAGTGACAGTTGGTATTTAACAAAAACCTTACTGACATTGCACAGTGTATGCCCGGCTTAAGGTTGCACATGAGTGGTATGTTGTGTTTATTGAAGTAACTTAAAGTTTTCTAAGGACGAGGTCATTAGTAGACATTGGTTAACATTTGGAATTGCTGAACTAATCATTTTCTTATGTTCTGCTTGTATAGGTTCTTGTGAAGATTCAGCAGATATGTTTATTACATTTATTACACAAAATGAACATTACATTGTTTTATGTATTCCTTCTGATTTTGTTGAAACAGAATTTCATACAATAATTTCAATACAATTGTGTAAGTTACAAGAAAGGACATGACTTAAAATAACAAATGATTTTAAGGAGTGGTAAAGAAAATAAATAATTTATGTGAATTAATAATTTCTAATGTTAATACAACTTGACCTGTTTACTTTAACCTTCTGCAAAAACTAAAAAGTTTGAAGGCAACAGGTTTCCATGTAAATTTATAGTAAAGTCAACAAATTTGAGTTAAGAGTGTACCAAGAAACCCAAAGTTAATTCATGAGCTGAAAGAACTTTTAATTGGTTCTCTCAGTGCCTCATTAGAGATCTTATCAAACAGTATATGTCTTTTATTAATTGATGACACAGCAGGTGTCACTAATTATTGCATAATGTGTACCATCCTGCTTTTTATGCTTTGTGCTTTCATCTGGACTTGCAATTTTACATCCCATCATTCATTTACTCTGTGAGAATCAGGGTTTCACCAGTCATACACTCTTAAAGGGGTCCTGTTATGCTTTTTTGCAAAGTCTTGTTTTGTTGTGGGGTGTACCAGAATAGGTTTTCATGCTTTTTGTAGGAAAAAAAACATAATTTTTTACATATTTTACATTATTACACCTCTGTTTGCTAAACACTCTGTTTTGTTCCCAGTTCTATGAAGCCCTCCTTCCAAAACGGTTTGATTGGTCAAGCTGGCACAGTCACCCGCATAGCGTGCTCCAGGAATGTTCCACCCAGCTCTCAGGTAAATAGTATAAATACGTCAGTTTTTCCATGATGAATTCAACTAGCAGATCAACTACAATCACATTTACATGACTTGGACAGGACACTTCTCAGATATTTGTTTTTGTTTCGTCTTATACATTTCAGATGTTATGTATAAACCATTCAAAATAATGTTCACACGCACACCCAATATCCGTGTATTACATATAGAATAAGAATAGTAAACAGGCTTAGAAAAAGTGCAAGCGTGCAGCTCAGTCAACATTAGTCTCTCTTAGGAGCGCTGAACAAAGGGGATTTAGTATCAGGTGGAAAACAGGGTCTGTTCAACACGGCAACAACACACTGGTACTAATGCAGCACAATCACGCCCCCAGGTGGCAGGGTTTCTGGGTGTTGTGATGTGAAAATTCCCATTTGTGGTCCAACAAGCCGTTTGTTTTAGCTCTTAAGCAATTTCTGTTAAAGAGAATATTCACCCTTTGCGTTGTAACTTTGCTGGTCTGTGTATGGTCAAACAGCAAAATTACACACTAACTAACACTGAAAAAGTGAAAACGCATAATATGACCCCTTTAGGATAAAGGGTGTTCAATAGTTGTCTGTAGCACCTTAGGGTTCTTATCACTAATCTTTTTTTACTTGGCTATATAGTGCTTAAAAAAAAGAGTTTTTGGTATAAAATTATAAGTCTTCCAGCTTAGTTTATTGGTTTCAGGGGTCTTTAAAGTACCAGTACATACAGGAGTACCAGCACAGGAGGCTTAAAAGGGTTCTCCCATGGCATCAAAATAAGGGAAAGAAAAACTTCTAATGACTCTGTTGTATATTTAGCTTATACAGAATATTTAGCTTACAGAAACAGCTGCCTGAATTAAGGAACAAACACTTATGAGACCAATAATGTTCATATAAATGTGGCATACTGGTTAGGCACTTAGCTGATGTTGTGAGGCAGCATTTTCTATTTCAGTGTACCAAGTTCTGCTGTTGTTCAAAGAAAGGTGATTCATTACTGTTTAATGGTTATTTTCTGGCTTCCTGGCTGTTTCTGTGATACAGTCTCATGCAGCATGCACATGAGCTACTCCAATTAAATGTGTGATGACACAATGATTCTCTGTCATCTTGAAGTGTGAGTACTTCACTGTTATTTTTAGCTTTTGTTTTCCATGTCTTCATGCCTCATCTCGCATTTCTCCTTTGCTGCTTGTCTCTTGCTCATCTCACATTGTTCTCTCACTCCAGACATGAACAGCATATGCAGAAGAGTTGCAGTTATTAATAATGTGATGAAAGTGTGGTGAAAAAGAGACTGAAGTAAAGCAAAAGAGGGAAGTTTTATTATGGAAAAAGGAAATGGCTTGCCCAAGTTTAGGAGAAAACAGATCTTCAGATTAACCTCAGTAAAACAGAACTCCTGGTAATCCCAGCCAAGCCATCATTAGAACACAACTTCACAGTTCATCTTGGATCATCAACTCTAACACCTACTCGGTCTGCTAGGAACCTCAGGGTTTGAAGACCAGCTGAAATTCACAACTCCCATTGCAATCTCTCTGTTATGCAGGTATGTGCTCTACAACATCAGAAAGATCAGATCCTTTCCTGTCTGAGCATGTAATGCAGTTCCTAGTCCAAGCATACGTAAGATCAAGGCTGGACTACTGCAATGCCCTACTGGCTGGCCTTTCAGCCAGCGCAACCAAACCCCTGCAGATAATCCAGAATGCAGCAGCACATCTGGTTTTCAGTCAGCTGAAGACAGGCCATGTCACACCCCTCCTGATCTCACTCCACTGGCTACCTGTAGCCACCCCGTCAAATTTAACGGAAATTCACCTTGCTACCTAAACTTACTCCTTCAGATATACACCCCCTCCCGCCAACTATGTTTTGTAAATGAGCGATGCCTGATTGTTCCCTCACAACAGGGTACCAGATTGCTCTCTAAGACATTCACCTGTTCTGTTCCTTTCTGGTGGAATAAGCTGTCAGGCTCCACCCAGTCTGCTGGCTTCTAGTGTTCATCCTGTCAATATAGCACCAGAACTATTACTACTTGTAAATGTGGCTTTGTGGACTAGACTTGTGATTCTTATCTCAAAATGTTAAATGTTCTGTCTCTTTGTAAAACGCTTTGGATTAAAAAAAATCTGCTAAATTAATAAATGTAAAATAACGCATTTTGCCAACCACGGATAGATAGATGGTCTCATTAATTCTACTAAGCATGATTGTTGCAAATCACCTGTTCAGGTGATTGTCATGAGTGACAGTAAGTAGGGTGTCTAAAAAATGGTTTGGATGCAGTATTCCCTGGATGGGTAAATCCAGATAGGGACAAATTCGGCCAAATATAGTACGTTATGAAATATTCAGCAATGCTTCAGTGTTGTCGGTGGAGTATTAGGGGTTGTAGTCTCGATTGCCTCGCGTTGACAGACTGCTTACGTCTACACACAACGCAGACAAGATTGTAAATACGTGCGTCGAATCAGCTGTCAGAAAGGTGGAGGCAAGGGCAGAATGTGAACGTAATGACAGCATAACAACAATCGGTAGAATTTATTTTTAGTATGAAGAGGGCAGAAAGCTTCTCCTTTTACAAAAACAGCAGCATGATACAACGTCATTTTGGGAGAGCGAGGCGCGCATCCGAACGGAACCAGTTGGCATTTGTTTCTCCTGTGACCAACGATCACCAAACCGAGAACTGCGATATTAATATTAATATCAACGCTAAGTGAGCGAAGTGCGCCGCCGCGTCGGTTCATCTGCGGGGTCTGCAATCATTACCGCGTATTCGTCTCGTTGTTTGTGTGCAGGCGTTGAGACGGTTCCACAATATCTGCATTTGTGAATGGTTGAAAACAGGCCTATAGAACCAATGTTTTTTTCTTCAACGTCGCAGTGAACTGCACCATGGATAGCGAAGCGCTTTCTCATCGTGGTCCGTAAGCTCAGCTCAGCTCAGCGCGGAGAGTGAATGGGGATGAGAATGTTGTTTACAAAAAGAAGCCAGCCGTCAGCTCACTGATGCTCAGTCTCCCGAGATAAAAATTTGCATCTGATCTTTTATGACCGTTTGGAAATTACTGTCACCTCCGTCTTTCCTCTATGAAGAGGGCAATGTCATCGTCAGCAGACCGGCGTGGATTTGTTGTTGTCTGATTTTACTACTTGTCCTCTGCAATTCGACTTCTCGCCGTTTATGTAAGTCAATCCGCTGTACACATTTTAATCACTAATTCTCTGCACGTTGGCGGCTACTTAAAACGGGTCTTTATATCATTGAATTTCATCAATCATTGTGATGAAATTCAACCTCAATTGTTATTGACTTGTGTGTGAAAATATGATTTATAAACAGCTGTGAAAGGGTAGAAATATAATCTCCCACAGAGGAACTGAACGAGAACCTATATCTTTCTCTATAGCCGCAGCTTCGTTGTGTGTATGTGTGTGTATATATTATATACTTACTCATATATATATATATATATATATATATATATATATATATATATATATATATATATATATATATATATATATACCACGTGTTATATAGTATTACTGTTAAGCAAATCTGAAAGCTGTTGACTTATAGAATTAGGGGTGTTTTTTGATCGCGACTGCTCGTCATTTTTTTACACCGAAAAACAAGTGTCGGCTGACTTGCTGTTGACCTTTACTCGGGTGTTTTGGCGACGAAAGAGAACAGTGTTAGTGTTGTTCAGATAAAATGTGTAACGGCAGTGGTTATGGTGATGATTTGCGCGGAGATAAGTGACGCTTCTTTAGGTATGGTGCAGGGTGGTGTGCCTGTGAGAGTTTTAAGAGTTGATTACATCGGGAACGAGCGTGTGCGGAGGCTTATTAAAGCTTTCCATCAAATAAAGGACGTATAGTTTATTTTGTCCAATATTTTAAGTCATCAACGTCTTAGTTTGTTGTGGGTTTGCTTATTACTCGTGCAAAATGATGGTGTGTTGTAGTAAGTCTCCAGAAATATTCGTCTCACGTAACGTCTGGGTGAACTGCTACCGAAGGTGGCATCAGAATGCCAACGGCACGTGCGACGAGCTACAACCGCAGCCAATTTTATTACGGTCGTGATGTGATAGTAAGATGGGAGGCGTGGCTGCCTGCGTCCGTTTACGTGTGAGATCTGCACTGTGCCTATGCTTGCGTGAACCTGCCACGACTGCTGAACCGAGGCACCTTGCAATCGGTCATGTGTTTTACCGGTAATGATTCATAGCAATCAGTTAAATTGACCACTAGAGACATTACTCACGGATTAAAAGCACGGGGGTTTGGCGCGGGGAAAGCCAGTTTGGCGAGTAGGTGTAGACTGAAATACACTGCAGACATTAAGAGACCGGCCCCACCTTGTCTGGAGGGTGTGAAAATGGTAAAACAGGGCATTCTGGCAAGAAATTTAAAAATACTCTTCAAATTTGTGATAAGTTAGGAAGGACATTTTAATTCATCTGCCAGGCGTTTTAAAAAACTTTTTGTTTAGCCAAACCTTTTCCTTGATGCAGAGGTTAAAATAAACAAAAGCTACATTTAAAAAAACATGGCGAGACCTTTAATCAATACTCCAGTTGGTTAATCAATTAGTCAAGTAATTGAACTATGTGTATTTCCCTTCTGGGAGTGGAGTGTTGTGTGTGTTCTCAGATTGGAGTTTGTGTGTGTTCTTGTTTTTCTGTCATTGTGGGGACCAGCTGTGCCCACAAGGATACATTGTAGGGACCAGTCAGCGGTCCCCACCAAAGAAATTGTTTAACACACCAAATGATGCTTATTTGTATATGTATGGTTTCTACAGTATTAAAGCATGTTGTGTGTGTGTGTGTGTGAGAGAGATAGACTGAGAAGCATGTGATTGAGTGTGTAAATGTGTTGTATGTGCTTATTATTCTACATATGTCAGTAGATGTGTTTGTGTGTATGTGCATCAAGTAACCCCTGTATGGATGCCTATATAGAGTAAACTCTAAACACTGCATTCAAAAACACACAACCTAATGAGAGTGACTTCTAGTGGCTGGAAAGAGACATACAGTCTCTTCTAGGGCGTACTCACAGTAGGCACTCTAAACCATGCCCAAGCGTGTTTGATCCCCAAAGTGTAGTTCGTTTGACCAGTGTGATCATTTCGAACCGTGCCTGGGCACAATTCGTTTAACCTTTTCAAACGAGCCAGACATTGCTCAATTTGGCTCGGGTGCGGTTTACATGTAGTGTGATCGCTAACCGTGCCAGAGCATGGAACAGCTACTCATCATTACAACAACAAACACCTTCTATTACTGCTTGGATAGAAAAGTTTTCCAGTAATTTAATTAATAACGGGTCTGGTTCTTATGGTTGATGAACAGGAATTGTAGTTTGTGAGTAAAGCTGCCAATTCCTCTATCAAGTCAGGTGTCTCCGTAATAATCGTATATGTGCTATACAATCAAGAGAAAAATTGCTATGTGGCATAAATGATAAATTTATTTAGTGTATTAGTGAAAGTGCTTATCTTCAGAACAAAAAGTTGCATTGTTAATGATGCTCCGGCTCACAACTATAAGTGGATGTGTGAGTGCAGGTCAGCAGGGGAGTGAGGACAATTGCTCTTGGGCGTGGTACAAGGCAACTGTGCCTAGTGTGAGTACATTCTTATTATCAACTGCTATTAATTTGGCTTTGAAATTTAATGAAGCAGCACATGAAGTTGGTATGTGTGGATGGAGAGAGGGGTGGAGAAAGAGAGCAAAATGGTGAATAAAAACAAAGAATATTGAAATCGAGGTTTCTGGGTTCTTGGATAATCAGCAGATGGATTTAAGGACTGTGTCTTTGTGGGATGGAAAGAAAGCAGACAAGAATGAGAGAACGCCATATAATCTTAGAAGCCTTTATGACAGATCAGGAAAGGAACTGTGATCAGATGTGTGTTTGTTTGTAGGGAAGAGAGGGCTCTTCTATTCTTTAATGTTTGGGCTTTAGTCCTGTCTGCTTGTCTGGATGATCCAGGCTCAGGCTTCACACTGTATTCCTGAAAGGCCAAAATCAAATTGATGTGGCATGTTTGCATTTGAGCAATAACATGATGTCTGTTTTAGACATGGATCATGAGGAAAGATGAATTTTCACTAATGTGGCTTGAAAGAGACTTACAGCCAGAAAGCTGGCTTTGTTTTACCTTGGAATTAATACATCCCTGAGATCTGCTGTAGAGCAACAATTTATCTGTTTTAAAATAGTCCAGTCCTACAACATGCTAATGTAAAACATAACAGTAAATAGCATAACACTTTATTTAGTGCTGTAAAGTAGTGCTGTTAGACAGCAGTTATATTTAGGCCCAGCAATTTTGCAGATTTTTCTGACAGCAAATATATGTGTGTGTTTTAATATGCACACCAGTGTTCCTGTGGAATGCTGCTGTTACTGTGGTAGTGCAGAACCTAGCAGAAAAGTGCAGAAAAAACGTACATATACACACATGCATTATCCAAGCACTGTTATGTTTTAATCACCTGTTTTACATCTTCCTCATCCATCCAGGAAAACACCTAGATGGATGAAGGAGAGAGTGCTGTATATGGTGAATACAAAACATGTTTTTGACTACCAAAAAAGTCCTAACAAAAGTCCTATAAAATACAAATAGAGGAGGAAGATGGAGGAGTGGGGACCCTGACAAGCAACATCAATGTTTTAGAGAAAGATTCAATAGACCACTGCTTGTATACAGACTTAGGGAACATGAGGGAGAACATTAAATTTTTATGTTTTTCACAGACATGGTTTCTACTGAAGGAATTTATAAACAATAGAATGATGACCAGAGACATCAAAACCACCACAAAAGTTGTCTTCTGAGTCCAGAATAGCTACTGCTGCATACAAAGTTGAATCTTTCAGGTTGTCGTCCTCTTGGGTGCACTGTATAATATCCGTCGCCATGTTACATAGAAGCACTTTCAGATTAAAAGGTCACAACCCATGTATTGAGCATAGGAATAGAGAGCTATAGCATTGTTTCAGACTGTGTGCATGCATAAATGTTTATTTCTTTAAATGTTTGGGGGTTTGCTATACTGGAAAAGCATCATGTGACTCCCACTGGCACTGTGCTTCTGTGAAAATGGGGAGTCCTTCACAAATAGGGCAGAGCAGGGTACCACATATTTTCCTTTATTTATGCCAGTGATTTCCATCCAGGTGTACATGGATCCCTGAGGGTACTTTTACAGGTTTCACAGGGGTACATGAAAAATAAAATTAGATTTTGTTCTGTTAAACATATAGAACAGGAAAAAAATAACAGATTCAGGTGACTAATTGTGATTAATCCAATGATGTTTGATAATATGTTTAATGATGTTTAATACAATTCCTTTTTAAGTAAAGAAAACTGAATGTGTGTAATGTGTGCAAGATTTGTACATTTGTGTGCATGACAATTATACTTGGTAAGTAGTGTGTTTTTAATAATATTAATAGTAATAATGACATGTAATAAAAATGAGTAACACATTTCTGGTTTGTGTTGAAGTCATATTGATGGGGTTGAGGGGGTATGTAAGATTCTTTGTAGGCTATACAGTATGTTTTAGTACTTGTTTGTGCATGTGTGGTTGTTTTTATGCGTAAAGCATTATGTGTAGGTGAGTAGCCTCTAGGTGGTTAATGCTGAAAAATATTTTTGCTTCTGTCATCACAGCACCCACATCCTTGTCCTCATCCCACCTCTACACACACAATGCAGACACACACAAACAGACCAGCAGTTCTTTGTTCACTTTAGAGGCTCAATATGAAATACATAAAACTCAGCACATTGAACAGTTGTGCCACAACAACACACACATTATATATGAAGCAATACTCAAAACAAAGTCTTCCCTTGGGATGGGCAAGTGAAGGGGTCCATTACTCTACCGTCTGCCCTTGGCTTAGAATGTGTGGGTGTGTGTATGGCTGTGCGCTGCTGCTTTGTATGTATTTGTACATACTTGCAGTGCGCGTGAATAAACACACATGCAGACCTCAGATTCTCTGACCTGCTGTTTGTCCATACAGACAATGATTTGCAAACTCAAAAGCATTGTTTTTTTATAAGTAATGTGCTTTATGGTATGCCCTGTATTTATTCAGTGTGTATTTAATGTATATTTACATTAAATACACATTGAACCTGCTATTAAAGACCTGCTGTTCTGCAGAGTTCTCGCTCAATCCATAATCAAACACACCTGAACCAGCAAATCAAGGTTTGAATTATCTGTTTAATTATGGTTGAAGCTTCTTTTTGCAGGAAAGTAGGTCTCCAGGAGCAGGACTGAAAAACCCCACCATAGATCCCACTTTACCAGTTGTCCCAGTTTTAATGTGTTTACACTATGTTCTGAGAAGCCTGTATTTTTAGTATATTGTGCACACATACACACACACAGACAGATGTTACAATGTAAGAGCACATTCACGTTTCTATTTTTCTATCTTTGATTAAATTATAGGTGAGTGTGTAAGCATGTGTACTTTATGTTTGTACATGTGTGTGTTTGCATATGTATTGGTATGCACATGTCTACAGTATGTGTGTGTATAGTGTGTCACCTTGATTACTGCAGATTCCAATGAACATCATATAGCCAAGGACAAACTAGAAGAACAGAGAACAAGGGAAGGAGAAAATAGAAAAGGAGGGGGAGAGGAGAGGAGGTCAATGAGTGCTTCTGTGAATAAAGTGAGAGTGAGAGAGTGAAAATTGGATGCAGAGAATAAAGGAGAAGAGCGTAAAGGGGAGGGATATGGAGGAAATATATTTTGTCAGTTTGCAGAATAAGGCAAATTATGGGTAATTCCTGGTGAGCGTGCACTTTGTTTTGATAAACCACACTCAGACACGTTCACATGAGTTGTGCGGCTGGGGAAGGGGTTGGTGTGGCTCCTCCATCGTTCCTCGCTAATTGGCAGTCTGCTGCAGTGCTCAGGGTGTGCTGGTGTGTGATTGCTTGTGTGTAAGGGTGTTTTCCAGACGGTGCAAACACACAGCTACTATCTCACTGGAATATTACTCCTCTGAACAGACAGACTGACTGCAGCTTGTGAAAGAGTTTTTTAGCTGCTTAGAGATGCAGCATAGTTCCTTATGGTCCATATGTGTGAGGTAGCTATGTTAAGAAAACAAGTTTATTTTTAGTTCAGACATCATTAAATGTTCATCATTAAGTAGTTATTATTTGAATATTCAACAAATATTCATCACCAAACATTAGTTTAATTAAATATTCATCATTTAGTGGGTGGGGGTGGTTGAGGTTTTGCCTACATTATGGCGACCAACCAACAATCCCCAAGAGGAAAGTGGCAAATGAATATACTAAACAATGTCTTAGTAAAAATGTTAATTTTCTGATACTGAAATTTATAATGAATTGGTTTGTGTGGGGGTTTATGTGGAGAGTTGGGGGACAGAAACTAGTATTAGCTTAGTATAAAAACAACATACAGATGATTTAAAACAAATGTGTCAGTGGATGTATGTGAACTAAAATGATGTGTGATATATATGTGGCACACAAAAATATATCACTAAAAGCTACATAAGGACCAGATCAATGCAGGTCAGTGTGTCACCATGAGGATGCTCTCACATAATGCACCAAAGGTCAATTTTTCTCCACAAAAATGGACTATGATTTAAATTATTATACTCAACAAAGAATCAAAATCACATCATAAAGTCTTTCCACATTTCTTATGAGACCATACTATAGCTTTGTGAGGAACATATCAAAAGCCATGTTTAGTCTATTTTGTTTCTCTGCACAACACAGTATTTATATGTTCTAATTTTAGTAGCTGAGCTTATGCACAGAACAACAGAATATACATCCCTCCAACACCACATGAATTATGTTATTGTACCTTTGTGCTCACATGTGCATGTGTGAACATGTGCATCATTTGTAATAACTAATTTTAGTTATTAGTTGTCATTCTTAACATGTCAATGTTCCTATATACTAGCTTTGGAGTTTACCCTGCTGAAAACCATCTGGTCCTAACTGATCTCCCAACCTGGCTAGCCAGGTATGTTGATAGTCTTTTAAAAAGATTTTTAGGCTGATCAAGCTTGGAGTCCAGCTGGCTACCCAGCTAAACCAGCTGAGCACCAGCTTGACCAGCTTTGGAGACCAGTTAGACCAACAACCAATTCAAGGCTTATCTAAACAGTTTATCTGCAGCAGTGAATGCTTTTCATTTTTAATGCTTTTGACTGTAGTACAAATGACAGTTTTGTCTGGCTGTGTTGACGAGTGCATTTTAAAAGCACAGCTAAAGTGCTAACAGAATGACAGAGTTTGATAAAGTACAGTACAGTGAACATATGCGCACACACACACACACACACAGACACACACACAGACTGGAATCCTACAGTGTGAGCATTGAGCTAGAAGAGGAGAGAGATGGAGACAGACAGAGAGAGATGTGGAAGGCAGTAGACAGTGTTGCTAGGAGACCACACACAGTGACTGGTGTGAGAGACATGGTTTCACATCCCTCCCCCATTCCCACAACACACTTCCCTTTCTCCCGGTTTCTTCAAGCCCATTCTGGTGTTCACTGTCTCCACATTCTTCTTCATTCATCTTTCTACGCTTGTCCACCTGTCTGTCTGATCTCATCCATCTATCTACTCATTTCTCTCCTTTGTCGCTTTTCATCTCTTTCTCTGATGTCCCTTAATCATTCTAAGCACCTCCCACTAGACTCCTTATTTTTCAAATTCGGTCTCCTCCCTCTTTATCACCACCTCTTCATCTACTTTACCTTTTATATATATACAGGTCATTTCTGTCTCTCTCTCTCTAGCTCACTTTCTCATTCACACTGTTGTGTAGTATGAATACGTTCTGAGGTTCTGAAGTGACAGGAGAGCAGTCGCCAAAGTGACAGCTGGCTGGTCACCATGACAACGGCCAGGTGCAGTGTTAGTGAAAGGGACAATAAGTAAGGTATGGCTTATGTGACTTTACACACATATGCGCACAGAGATTTCTTTTATGAAAAACTGTAATAAAATGTATTAAAAATTACCATTTACACCTATGAAGATTAAACATTTGCTTATGTGTCAAGTCTATTTTTGAGTCATTTTTCTGTTTATGTGTGTTTTAATCTGTGTGTGGGTGTGTTTATTTATGTTTTGGATGCATTAGTTGTATAAGATATGTGTAGATTATCCTACCATCTGTTACTGTGCTTGAAAGATGTGACCTTATGACCCAGATCCACATTTGCAAGTGTGTATATGTATATACTGGAAATCAGCTGTATGAAAAGCCTCAAGAAATGGTAAATGCTTAAATATGTGTGTGGACAGACTGTATTGTACTTAAGTTAGGCTTGTAAGTTTGTATCATATGTAAGTGTGTTTGTAGGCAAGTGTGTTATGTGTTATAGGCAATAATAATTTTTAATTACTTTATTTATAAACATTTTAGAAAATACAGTGCGGTCCAAATGACCACACCAAAGGTCTGGGATTTCTAGATGTAATGTAAACCTGGAAATGACAAACGATTTAGGATTTTGAAAAAAAAGTTGTTCAAATGGTTATGCTGATAAATTAATTTGTAATTATTATAAACTGTTTATAAAACACTATTGCAAAATGTGCTTTATTCGTAACTGTGGTCAGTATTACCTTTGTGTTGGGAACAGTATCAGGTTGGGCACTTTTCTGCTGTTATGTTTGAAATTGTATCTGTGATGCTGTGTTTGGAAGAGTCTCTGTGGTTGGTACTGTAACAAAATGTTTTCTGTGATTCTATGTTATATACAGTATCAGATTTCTTGTTGTAGAAAGTATTGATCTCTGCTTAGTGTGGCATCAGGTCTGTGTTGGGTACAATTCTTGCATTCCAAACAGAAGTTTGAGAGGAGCCTGTTTATATCATCCCTTTAAGCAAAACAATAACCATACAATTCTCCTGATATCTCTCCTTCCCCCAAACTCTCACCTGTCTTACCATAGTTATAGCCTAGAGGAACCTTCATTGATTTCATTCCAGTTTTCAGGTTTCTACATTATAGACAGCAAAGCAAACATGTCTTCCTGTGTCTACAGCTCTCATGTGTGTTACATGAACATGTGAAATGATCAATATGTTATACAAATATGTATGACAGTCCCTTTGTTGGGTACTAGGTAAACCTATTGCATATGTTTCAGGTTAAAATCTTAGAGTACTAAGAGAGTTCAATGCTGTTAAAAGGAGGCAAATCAGAGATTTGATATGGCATATTGTCAGTTTTTATAGCATTAAGTTTAGATGTTTTTCTGTTTGCACTTTAGTCTAGGCTTTCACAGACTGGGGTTTGTGAACCCCAAAGAGTTTATAGGAAATTATAATTATAGTTACATCTTTAAAATGTAAATAAATAATTAAAAAAAATATATAAAAACATTTTTTAAAAAACATTTTTTAAAAACACTAACAAAATACATTTTATTTGTTTAATCTACATGTCATGTCACCATTACACAACATGTGATCATTGAAATAGAAATAGCTATGTAAAACACTACTAGTGAAAACTTTAAACTGATAAATATTAAGTGTTTTTGAAGTTAAACATGCAAATGTGCTTTTAAATTACTTATAATCTTAGGGGGTACTTCAAGTAAATAATTTATGTCAAAGGGATTTGGCTGACTAAAAAGTTTTAAAACCCCTGTTTTAAATGACAGATCCATAAAAAAATATCTTCTTCTAAGGTAACAAAATAATACCTTGACAGTAAGAACCCCTAAATATATGTCTTTGATGATGAGCACAATGTATCTAAAGTTTAAGTATGTGACAATTTAATGTTTGTGAGATTAGATTTAAATAGGTGTGTCTGGAGGCTTTGTTTGAGTGAACTTACAAAGATAGCATATGTAGTGTATATATCAGATGAAATAGCACAAAGTTATGTGAATGGTACCAAATGTGAATGTTGGTAGTTTATGCCTTTAAAGTAGTTTTTCTTAAAAACTGGGTTATGATGGCTAGAAGAACTAATCGTTTCAATAGACAAAGATGTGTTGACAGCAGCAGATAAGCAAGGCAGAAGATCAGAGGTTATCACTTGGAGGAATGATTCAAGGAGTAAGCAGGTGAACTTACAAGGCTTTGTAAGAAGCTGGAGTATGTTCCCATCGGAGTCTCAAACAGTTTCAAACAAGGTTGACAGTGAAATGGTGGATGACTGGACCGTGCGGTGGGTAGTGTCAGTGGTGGTGGAGAATGAGTTACAGATGACGACCACTTTCAAAGTGGTTCACTTTGCCTCTGTGATTTAGTTTGTTTCATCAGAGAAGTGTTGATGTAGGAGGAAGTGGGTGAGCATAGAGAAGGATGAGAAGGTTAAAAACAGCTTGCTTAGGTTACAGATTGCAGTGTTACCTTAGGAATGAAAATCTAGTAATGTGTTCAGAGATTTGATGTCAGAAATTGATGGAGAAAGGTGTGCTATGTCCAAAGTTTTTAGAATGAAGTGATTTTGTGTATGTGAATGCCCCAGTGCAACATTTACAGTCAAAAATAACTGAATAGTCTTTTTTCACAGTGGTTTACAATTTATAACCAGTTGTGGCTATCAAACACATCATTGCACTTTATATGCTTGAGCTGCCTGCTCTGGCTCTCAGAGTTTGCATCATTTAATTATAGAGCCATTTATAGCTTGACACCAATTTATTGTTTAGAAAATGGCTTCTTAACCACAAGTTGTAGTTTCTGTAATAGATTGATCAAAGTTTAATCATTGTAATTTTTCTTTTTTTGCATGTGTGTTTTTCTAATAGTGTAATTGTCATTTATTGATTTTGACTATTGATATTTAATGTTGCTTTCCCTGCCAAAAAACATATGTGTTTAAAGGTAGGGTAGGCAATTTCTGAGAGGCTAGCAATAGCAAGCTAGCTTTAAAATCATAAGATCCCACCTTCATTTCTCTCTAATGACATGTTCCCTCCAAAACACAAGACCACGTTGGTGACAGAAGATTGTCTGCACAAGAAAGGTGCACAGATATATGCAATTACATAGTATGACAGGCAAGTAGGACATCTTGTCATTACCTACGGACCAAATGCAATGATTGGATGAATATGTTATGGTCCAGCGCCTTCCACAAATGATATGTTCATATATAAATATATTTAGACCACATAATTATATTTATCAGGATGTGTAGAGAGACTTTCAACCAGAATTACGAAAGATGTTTCTGGAAAAAATCACCTACGCTGTCTTTAAGATGCAGGTATATATATTGCATATAGGCTTCTTAACTAGTGTAACCAGCAAGACTTTTCTTAGTCAACCAGGTTCATCAGGCAGGTCTTGCTGGGAGAAAATTGAGCCAACAGAAGTAAAAGTGCAATCACTTACATCAATAGAAGAAATGCTGTGTGGTAGGAATACTGATGGAGGAGTGTTCAGTTCATCTGGAGGGCAAGGACAAGTAACAACAAGATATAAAGAGATGAGCAATAGACATCCCATGATAGGCCCAGGGGGGAAATATACTTGTGTCCAAATATATGTGAGAAAGTGAATGCCATTGAGAGCAACACTTCAAATAGTGTGGTCTATTGAAGTGTGTAGTTTAGTGGAGGTTAGATGAGGTTATATGTGTCTCTTGTGGTGGTGGAGCCTTTTTAAGTAGTGTGTACATGAGGTATAGGAAACAAAGGCACATTTTGTTTTAGTTGCTGAAAATGGAGGGAGAGCAAAACAGCTTGTCCACTCTGTCCTTTCTTAGATGGAGTCCTAGAGTTAGATTCTCTCGTCTTTGTATGTCTTCACTCTAACAGATAGACTGTTTTGTCTTTGTTTGTTTGACTGTTTGAACTTGTAAAGAACACAATAAAGTTGACATTTAAATTAGCTGAATGGAAACAGAAAAAAGAAACTGTTCTGTAATAGTAAGCAATCTTTTTCTGTGCTGTAAAGTATTATTCTCACATGGTACGATATCAGCTTCTGTTGCTGTAAATAAAAAAAATCCAAAATGTCGACATAAACTGGATGACTCTAAGCCACTCAGTATTGCTCCATATTCTTTTCCAGTGCCTTTCTACTGTAAGCTCTGACCCAGTTTATAATGACGTTTAACTTGCAGGCATTGCCTTACTGAATAATTATATAAATTCATTTATTTTTCATTCATAGCTCTTCTTTGAGTTTATAGAAGAAAAATACAGGAAACGACGTATGGTATGCATAGATCTGTTTGTGTGCATTGTTTGGTCATGTGATGAGGCATGACTAAAAATGAAGTGCCTGGATGTGCATGAATCATTATGTGCTGTGTATGTTTATATAATAAATGTGTTTGTTGATGATAGGGCTGTCTGATAAAAGAACATGGGGCATTCACACTTCTGTCTAGGATTGTCCAGCAATATTCCTCTGTTACATAGCAATACTGCTGATGTGCTCTACATCAACAGAGCACACATACACATATCTGCACATTCAGCAACATACTCAGCTAGCAACATAAACCCGCTCACCTTCTTCTTATCTCAGTCCCTCTCACTCTGTTTTTCTCTATCCCTTTCTCTCTCTGCTGGAAAAACACTGGAAAAGCACAGCAGTTGACAGCTGTATCCTTTTTAGCCAATCAGAGCTCTCTTTCGTACTGCCCAGCGCTCAAACTATGAGCACTCTGTAGAATATCTGCCCCACAACAAGCAGCTTGATCGGTCTCTCTCTCTCCTCTCTCTCTCTTTCACTATCTAACTTGTTCTCTCTTGCTTTCGCTCTTTTGCCAGAAAGCCTGTGTACTACATGTGACAGGCTGCATTACAGACTGCAGATTTACACAGGCACAGCCAGGGCAGCCTGAGGGCCTGCAGCCAACTGAGGCTCTCATGCTTACTCAGATCCTTCCTCACAGAGAAGGAAAGAGCTAGATGGCACATTACCTTTATAGGCTGCTGGGATGAAAATACACATGCAAAGTAAGGTGCAATGCTGATGGAGGTGCAAGAATATTGCATTTGAAGATTTACATCTTTAGTTAATGCAATTTCCTCTTTCTCCAACTTATGCGTTAGCTACATGTGAAAGCAGTAGATAGTTACCTAGTACTAACTGAGAAGGCAAAAGTATGTAACCTATTTTAATATAAATAGCAACTCAATACAAATATTCATAAACAGTTCCTTATGCTCTTGCCTATGAGCTGGAAAGCTGATGCCTTAAGACATACATTTACATTTAGGCATTTGGCAGAAGCTTTTATCCAAAGCAACTTACACGTTTAAAGTTCATCCAATAATAAGTTCTTTCATTAAATATTTTACAGTATGTTGTTCCAAAAAAAATCGACTGATTTGGTTCTCAAAATGACTGACTCAATGATTATTGAAATTTGTGTAACTAACTATACAAACTACTGTAATAACTCACTGCCTGCATTACCTCCTTTTCAGGTAACTGGGACGGGGAAGACTTTAAAATCCCCCCCTCTGCTCCTAATTGGTCCTCTGTACCATGAGCTTTGGCTCCGCCCAGGATGTGGCGGTGGAGAATTTCCTGCGTGACATAGAGAGGCGGGGCCAGTGGCTGCACTGCGCTGTTATTGGCTGTGAGGAGGAGCATCCAAGAGGCGACATGAACCTGTTGTACCGCAAAAGTCGACTGGACTGGAGACACAGAGATCAGGAAAGCAAGAAAAGGTAAGAGATGGAATATGAAAAAGGAAGGAAGAAAGAAAGGAAGTTAGTTAGTTGTGGCTGTATAGAGGATTGAAGGAATAAATGGCGCAGAAAGAAGAGGTTACAGAGATGTGTTAAAGAGATGCTTTGCAGAGCAGAGTGCAAGGTAAGGGAAAGAATGGGGCAAGAGAAAGATTAGTAAAATTCTGACAGTATAGAGAAGGTGAAGAACAGGTGAAACAAGGAGGAAGAAGGAAGAGAGTAAAACACTAAAAGATTAGGAGAAAATGCAAGAGAAAGGAAGCAAGATGGAGGAATATGAGACCATATTAAGAGACGTCTTAAACAGAAAACTTGTGTCTTTCATATTTGATGCAAAACATCCGCCTGAACGACAGAAAGATAAAAGGCAGGAAAGGAGAGAGAGATTGTAGCCTGTGTTTCAGAGACAATCTTCCCCTCTGGTGTCCTAGTACATTAGTAGATCCTTACATGAAAAGTAAAACAGCTGGAGGTTTGGGATCTCTGCTCTCAGTTAAACCACTTAAACTCCAAAGCCCTTTCAGGTCCATTCTATGCTGCTTTATTTACATTTACATTTTCCTAATTAAAATTTGTTTCATTAATTAATCCTTTCATTTATAGAGAATTGCCATTAGTCATTATTAGACTAAATGAACTGCACATGCACAAATTTGGTTTATTTGGTTTATTGTTTGTAGGGGTGATAACTCTGGCTTTGTTTTTGATACACACTTAATTATTTAATTAATTCATTTTATTTATTTTCTTAAAATAGCAACAAAATGACAACAGAAGTTGTAAAGTGTGTCTGGAACAACACATTGTCATATAAGGCATAGCAACCAGTCAGTAACTGACTTGTACTGACCCCTGTACTTGTCTCACAGGTTTTAAATGCACATAAGTAGACACGAATATTGATTTATTTGCAGTCAGGCTGTGTGTTTCACGCTGTAGATTCAGTAGTGGCATCTATATGTTCTTCCTATAAATCTGTGCTTTCACCATAATTCTGCACTAGTTTGTTTACATCTTCAGCTGTGTTCTTCAGATACTTGTTCTGTAATTGCTCTCAGCCAGGCAGGTTTGATTACTCTCTCTTTTTTATCTCTCTCTCTTTCTCTCTCTCTCTTTTTTGCTCTCTGTTTTTGTCTCTGTGTTTCTGATGAAGAAAATGCATTTAGATGATTGCCTGTGACACCTGTGCAAATGGACATCAAAGCGCTTTTCATCCGCACTGTGTTCTACATTCATGACACATGCGGAACCCACAGCACATTCTGATCTCAAAAACACTCTTGCTTTTAGCCGCCTTTATATAAATGGCTCTTACATGGACAAGCAGATACACACAGACATGTGCTGTCACATTACACATGCACAATATCTTTAAGCAGTTATCTTGACTCCCTTCAACTCTCTTTTTCACTCCTTGTAGACGTAAAGAGATGAACAAGACGTAACCCACCCACGCTCTCCCTCTGTCTGGAGGATCTGTCCATTTCCTCTCTCATCCACCCACTCCCTTATTCAATCTCTCCATCCTCCTCCCTTCTGCTGCTGAATGCAGATGATTCTCATTCATCCATTTGTTTGTGTCCCTCTTCCTCTCTCTTCATGAATCACTCTGTCAGTCTTTGTGAACAATTTAATTAATTAATCAATTCAATCTTCTAGATGCAGAGCGTGGTAGTAAACTGATTCCTTACATAAATGTGCTTTTAAACTTCAAACTCAGAGAAAGTCATGTAAGAGCCTCAAGTTGTAGAGCCTTAAAGAGACAGTCCACCAAAAAATAAGTGCTGTCATCGTTTGTTCACCCTCATATTGTTCACCTGCCACGATTGGCTTTCTTTCAATTAAGTCCTGAGGAAAATGTTAAAAAAAAGTTTCAATTACTCTTTTTTATGTAGTTACAATTAATGGAGATAATGACAATTAATGGAGATAATGAGATAATGTTAATGACAGTGGAGTTTGAAAAGGACACAAAAGTGAAATTTCAAGTCATTGTTCACTAAAATGTCACATTGACCACTTTTATGTATTTTAATGGTGCTTTAGTGTTCTTGGTACTGGAGTGGCCAGTACAATCTTCAAAATTTCTTTTTTTGTCTTCCATGGTAGTAAGAATATTATACATAAGTTATAGATATTTTATATATAAGTTTAAAAAAAAGATGTTTTGTTCATTTTTGGGTAAACTATTCCTTTAAACAAAACAACAGATATATTCCTTTCTGAGCTTATCAGAGCAGACATGTAGTTTCAGTTTCCTGTACATAGTTTTTATTCTGCCATGTGTTTTTTCGGATGAAAGTGAACAACCTAAAATCCACATCACACCCATGGAGTGAGGAGAACATCACAGAGAGAACAGAATGTTTGCAGCCTTGCGACAAGCCTCATATAACATATGAGTCTGTTCCCTCTCATTAGATCAGAGGAAGAACTGACCATTTGTACAGTAGTTGATACACTGATCTGGTGTAAATTATAGGAGGAATAGTTTCTGAAATGGTTTCGTTAAGGTATAGATTTGAATAGGGGAAACTGATCCTAAATCAGCAGTTGCTGGTAAATTTATTTTAAAGAATACTTAATTGCTAGCATTTGTATTTATTGGTATCCACATCATGCTCGTGTCTAAGAAAAGGCTAAGCTTCCTCCAGCCTCCACACACTCTGTACCTATAAATACAGTGCCCTCCATAAGTATTGGGCCAGTAAAGGAAACATTGCTCTGTTTGCTGTGGAGTCAGCAAATCTTTTATGACTAAAAGATGAAGGTGAGGCAAAAGTACAGAATGTCACATTTTGTTATTTGGCTGTTTCAACACATAAATGTTTTAACAATTTAGAAAAACAGCAAAGTTTCATCTCTCTATATATTGTGAGCCTAAATATTGGGACAATTGGCTCACAGTTTTTAAGTAATCAGCTGTGTCCTGTTGCATTCATTCTTCACACATTAAAAGCAAAGAATGTGTAGTATCAGTTCTGCCCATTGCTTCTGCAGTCTGAGTCTTGCATTGAAAATGAAGATGAGGGAGAGAAAAGTAGTGAAAAACATCTAAAAATGTGACATTCTGTACATTTGTCTCATATTTATGTTTTAATCATAAAAGATTTGTTAAACTCCACAGCAAACAAAGATTTTTTTTATTTTCTGTCCCAATACTTGCACTGTATATTTGGTCTTACAATGCAAGTCTATACCAGACTGAGATTATATTGAAATGCTGATGTTATCAAAGGTATGCAGTGTGCACTCTGCGTGCAGGTCTGGATGTCCATGATGGATTTGATAGTGGATTAATTTAAACCATTTTGTCTCACTTATACTTGGAAGTCGACTGTACTGTGAGATCTTCATTGCCAACTCATATTCTATGTCTTACGCATCATATCCTGTAGTGCTGTTTTTCTGCATTAGTATGTGTCACACTGTACTAGCTCAGCATTTTCTCTGCCCTCTGCCTGACAACAGAGACTCACATACATATAAACACTTAAACACGTACACATATGAATGCTAACACACATATCAGAATAATATAATTGTTTCTGTCTGGTCTCAAGCATATCAGCCTTCATAAAGGTCAGAAGGAGAAGGATAAGGGGACATCAGTGGTCTCTAGACAATGTGTACACAACAAATTCACGCTGGGCTTGTAGGAGCTTTAATATTTGTAATTGTTTCTCAGGACAGGCAAGATTAAATAGAAAGCACTTTACTTTTCCAAAGATAAAGACCCAACTATTCTCAGATAGACCCAACTATTCTCAGTCTCTTCACATGCAAGTTTTGGGAGAGTGTTTCATACAGTTAAATTATGAAACACTTTGCCAAGATACCAGGGTTAAAATAATGAGACATTTCAATTTGAGCTCAAACATTTCTCACCAAATAATTACTTCAAATTATGCAATCCTCATTAATTACATTAATATCTCATTTGTCTATTTTTAATTCATCTAGGGAATTTAAAGAGGTCCTATTATGTTTTTACTTTTTCAGTTTTAGTTAGTTTATCCTGTTGCTGTTTGAGCATTAAAAAGAACTGCAAAGTTACAATGCTCAAAGTTCACTGTAAAGGAAGATATTCTTTTAAACAGAAATCGCTTTTTAAGAACTACAACAAACGGCTTGTAGGAACTACGTTGATGGTGGAAAAACCACGCCCATGTGAATACACAAAAAAGGACAGAGAAAAAATGCTGTAATAGTGTGTTTTTGCCATGCCAAAGAAACACTGACCAATCAGAGCCCATTCAGTATTTCAGAAGGCAGGGCTTCATAGAACCAGGAACTCAACATCATGTTTTAACAGACTGGGAAAAGAGGTGCAGCAATAGTTTATCAATAAAGCATGAAAACCAATTCTAATGCACCCCAAAATCAACAAAAAAGGCATAATGGGACACCATTAAAGAGAAACATGAAAGAAAACGAACAACTTCTGCAGGTTGCTACAAGTGCAATATCTAAGCAATGTAATTTCACTGGGTGGTTCTGTGAAATGGAAAAATATTCTTTTTCTATATAAATAACTTCCCACCATGTCACAAAAACAGTACCATTGAATAATTTCCCTCTGCTTGTGTGTGTGTTTCTACTGATGGCAGCCCACATATTTACCACCCACTACATCATGCCATGCCACACCTGAATTAGCTTGTGTGTGTGTTTTTGTGTGCATATGCCAGTGTGTGTTCTCAGTTGGGTGTTTAGAGAAAAAAATCAGCAAACAATAAACATTTGACACACTAGTTGCCGTGGAAACAGAAGGAGTGTATGCTTGCAGATAGAGGACAATGAGAAAAGATGCAGAGTAATGGATGAAGAGAGAGAGAGAGACACAGCCTGTGGACAAAGTCTTTATTTGTGTTGGGGAAGAGATTGATTGATTAAACAATGTTTGCTGATATGTGATGGCAGAGGAGAGGAAATATTAGAGGCAGAGGAGAGAAAAGATTTAGAAACTTTAGGAATTTTCAATTTTAGGAAAATTACAATTTTAGAAAACAAGAACGAAAGAATGCGAAAAAAGAGGAAGAAAAGGAAGGCAGGAGAGGAGAAGGATTGGTCTCTGGGTCACTTCCTCTCTCATCATTCATCCTGACTATGTGTGTACACAGGTTTGACTGTGCTTGTAAGAAACACATTTATAGAAATGTCTTCACAAATACTGTATAATGGAATATCATAAACTGGCATGCAATGATATTTGAGGTGATTCTCAAATATAAACATTCATGAATAAGAAATCATGTTTAGCTTTAAATCTACTGATGGTTTGTGTGTTGTATATGAACAATTCTGGGAACCAGCCAACAGTTCCACTGAGGAAACTTTTTAATAAACAAACAAATATAAAATTCCAGAAAGTTGTTAGGTGTTGGGGTATGTGCATTAGATAAGACCCCACCATAGAAAAACCAAGGTGTGTGTTTGTGTGTTTAGGCATTGGTCTATGCGAGTGTGTGGTAGTGGGAGGGGGTGTTTTAACTCAGGAAATGAGCAGAGGAGAGTGTAAAACGGGGGCTGTAGAGACAAAAAATTAAATTGACTGCAAGCTATTAATAGAGCCTTTTTCAGTAGGACTCGGAAATGAGGAGAGAGAGAGAGAAAAGAAGAAAAGGTGGATGGCCTACAGCACAATGAGAAACAAATTTATTATTATAATCTCATAAAGAATCTCTCTGCAGAGAAATAATTCTTTTTCCCTCAATTTCTGATTCCATCTTTCATGCCCAGACCTAACTCTGTCTATCTCTTATTTTCTCTCTCATTTCCCCTCTCCTGTAGCTCTAGTTATAAAGATGCCTCCTCTGCAACGGTTGGGAAGGTTCGGGATCTGGCGTCATTTCGGCGTCATTTTCGAATGGGATTTATGACGATGCCAGCTTCTCAGGACTTGTCGCCTCACTCTTGTGCGGCCGCCATGGCACCACGTTCTCAATCATGCCATGCTGTGAGCACTGGTGAGGAAGAGGAGCTGGAGAATGGCTATTATCCAGACTCAGACCCCCAAAACCAATCAAATCCATCCCGCTGCCCCCCAGCTAAGCCTAAACGCCACCCCAACACCCGGCTCAGCTCCACACCCCAGCAGGAACATCCTCCCCGTGGGGTCCATGCACCACCTGACACTCCACCACCTCCACCTCCTAATCACCCACCCAAACACCCAGAGAAGCGGAACGGTAAGAGAGGAGGTCTTTGTTATTTGTAGAAGTCTAGTTTTATCAACTTCAATTGTGTTCAACTGTATTACTGTCTTTATAAATTACAGGAATAACATAACTCATATTTTGCCTTTGCCTTTAAGTCATTCTCATTCACTTATTTGTTGTGTGCTTTTTTCTGTGGGTCCTCTTGAACAGCAATGAAGAAATCAGATTCAGGTGAAATGTCAGGACGGAAAGTTCCTCCATTAAAGCCCAAACGCAGTCCAAGCACACAGCTCTCCTTTGACCCCCCACCCCCTCGGGTCCTGCCCCCGACCACACCCCTTCCCTTTCAAAGCTCTGAACCCTCTCCACGAGGTGAGATGGGAGACGATGAGCCAGTTTACATTGAGATGGTGGGCCAGGTTTTTACCCGAGAAACTCACAGTGCCCCCACCCCTCATTCCCTCACACCCTCTGCCACCACACCTGATTCTGATTCAGACCAAGGAGAGGCTATTTATGAAGAGATGAAGTATCCCCTACCAGACGACGTTGCTCGAGAAGCCCATCGACGCCTGCCACTCAAACACGAGCGAATCAAATCCTCTAAAGCATACCACTCCTCTATCATCTCATCCTCCTCTTCTTCAACCTCCTCCTCTCTCCCACGCCCCTCATCTTCCTCTCCAGCCTGCTCCTCCTCCTCCAAGCCTAAGGCAACTGTCTCCATCTCCCACTCCTCACCTCTTCCCTCATCCTGCTCTTCTGCCTCCTCCACTCCTGTGCCTCAACCACTTTCTTCCTCACCACACCCTCCTCGTGCTCCCACACCCTTCCTTTTGCCAGGGGCCAAGCCTGAACATGAGCCCAGCTCCAGTAAGATTCCAGCCCCCTTCCCTAACCTTCTTCAGCACAAGCCCCCACTCCTGGCTTTTCCCCAGCCAGCTGCTGCATCCAGTGGGGTGGGTGCTCAGCACAAATCCAGTTCGGCCAGGATCAGTGTGCAATCAGCCTCCAGCCTGCCAGTGTCTACCAGCACCTCCTCCAACATGAGCTCCACCAGCACTTCCAAAGAGTCCTCTGGAGTTGAGAAGGATCGAGATAAAGAGAAGAGGGATGGACAGCTGGGACCAGCGCCAGGACTCAGAGCTCGTAGTCATTCCACTCCTCTTCCTCCATCATCTAAATCCTCCTCTCCATATTCCCACCACCACCATCATCATCACCATCATCATCCACACCACAGGCCATCCCACTATCACCATTACCGCAAGCCCGAGAAAGAGACCTCAGGCAAAGGGCAGGGTCACTCTCAGTCCTCCACCCAGACACAAACACAGCCTAAAGAGAGCAAGTCTGTCAGCTTCCTGCTCAAGTCTGAGAAACCTGAGAGAGAACGTGATAGAGACAGAGAGAGAGATCGTGATCGAGAGAGAGATATGAGCACACCATCATCCAACCAATCTGATACTCCCACCTCAAGCACGTATACACACACTTCTCAAAGCGGTACAAGCACCACACCATCACCAAGTCTACCACCATCATCAGCCACAGCTACAGCACCTTCCTCCTCTTCTTCATCCACTCAGCGTCCCCCATCTCGTTCTCATATGCATCGTTCACACACCCCTCACTTGTCCCATGGCCTGCCTGCTTATAAACCTCCCCCCTCTGACAGTCCCTTGCTCTGGACCTACCCCTCTGTTGGTTTCCGCCGGCCACCCGCCTATGACAGCCTGCGTGGAGGTTCCCAGTTGCCCTTCTTAAACACAGACCCAAATAAAACTGGATCTGCAACCCAGGCATTGCAGGCCAAGGCTGGGTTCATTCCTTGGGAGAGTGCTGTTGGCCTGGGCCTCACCGATGAACAGACTTACTGGCCCATGCGTAGAAAATTGTCATTCAGTCATGGGAGCCGAGACATGGAAAGTGAGTCATGGGCAGAGAGAGGGTGGAATGTGAATGAAGCATGATGAATGGTGGAAGAATTTTTTTTTATTAGTGGGGTTAAATACAGTAAAATTAAATAATTATGATTCATATGGTGATATACACGTCCAAACATCTGATATCAGTAGTAAAAATGCTTCATTTTGAACCTCAAATTTTCAATTTCAATACAAATTGTATTGTATGTATTGTACTACAATAAAATGTATTGTCATTTTCTTACTTTTATATTCTGTAGAGGAAGATGGAAGTGTGTGGAATGGCAGCTCGGATGCTCTGATGAGGAGAGAGAGGGATGATATAGGAGGATCCATGCGGGCTGGGGGACATTCTGGGATTCCTGTGCGGGCAGCAGGGAGACACAGTGAGAGTTTGGCTGGGGCGGATGGACCACCGGGGTTAAGAGGACTAATACGAGCTGGGCTACCTTTACCTTGCCAAACTTTCCCAGCATGCCGCAATGGAGGTGAGATCCAACTAAAATGATACTAGGGCAAGTTTCTCTTGGACCCTGTCCTGACCTCAGTAGTTTAAACTCTGGACAAAGACTAAGGATGTTTGGGTTAAAAATAAACACATTTGTAGATTTAAAGTACACAGCTCACAAATTAAAAAAAAACTATTGTAATATTTGTATGTAGTCTGCAATGTTATTTAAAACAACAAGTGTTGACTTTAGACACTTCTTGAACTTGGAAAATAATAACCTGGCTTTCTCTGTAACCTCTTACAGAGTTGGGTCGCCTTGGCAGGTCGTCCTCTACATCAGGAGTGAGGCAAGTGGGGGGTGACGTTCAAAGGCAGAGCAGCCTGCCAGCCAGAGAAGCACTTAACCAGGTAACAGATGCCAACACTTTTAAAACTGTCACTAACTCTGCATAAACACACACTCAGACAATTACTACATAACTGCAGTGTTATTGCTATCTGCAGCCCTTTTTAAACACACACTCATCTAGTTACTGTAAAGTTTGCATTATAAGTATTATTTAAAGCATTGTTTGTACCCTGTATAAAAATAACGTAAACAAATAACGTAATCACCAGTGCTTTTAAAGGAATAGTTCACCAAAAATGTCATTTCCATCATTTACTCTTGTTCCAAACCGTATGAAATGTGGTTAAAAAAATCATTTAGTTCAAAATGACCACAGTTATTCAAGTCTGAAAAATCAAAAAGGTGAAAGAGAGAGGTTTCGTGCACTATAAGTATTTTGATGCCATATGAAAAAATTTGGGTGAGAAACAGACATTTCCAAAATATCATGATTCACTCATAACCTTCTCCAGTGAACTGTTAGAACTCTTGTGACTGGATCATTGAGTCAGATTGAACTCTGATTCTGTAATTAACAATTTAGTTTTGTTCTTTTCAATGAGGAATGATAAAGATTGGTTCACTCACTGGTCACTATGACTTGTCATATGGAAAAGGACTGCATGAAGACTCTTCAAAAAATCTAACATAACAAAAATAACAAATAACAAAATTTAGTAAAATAACAGCATACATGTTTGAAAAGACAGGATATGAGTACATAATGACAGAAATTTTATTTGTCAGTGAAACATTTCATTAAACTGCCAGTCTCACTTATGGCACTGCTGTTGCAATGACCTTTAAATCACCTCAAACACCAGTCTGGCACACTAAAAAAATATCCCAGTCAAAAGCATGTTTGTGAGTCAAGCTTTTTACCTGCAAGTATTCAGTAAATACTTTACAATAATAAAGCCTCATTCTGTGCAGATACTGCAGTAATTAATTCAATTCAGTTCAACTGGTTAACATGCGTAAGTGTAATTGACACCGAACTTGACAGTTACGGCAGGTGATCTGTAACTAATTTCATTCCATTTTGTGCCCCTGTGGCTGGTGTTCCAGACAGTCATTAGGTAAATCTCTGAGCCCATTGAGTCACCAGCATCTCCACCCAAACAAGCCTGTAGCTGAGCACTGCACTCCGCTGCAGGGTCAGTGAGTGCAGGGGAAAGAGGGGGATGAATACAAAAAGAGAGAGGCAGACAAATGCAGCAGAGGGAAAGACAGACAAAGAGAGAGAGGCAGAAAAATGCAGCACAGAATAGAAAGCAGGGGGTGACAGAATAAAAGTGAAGCGACAGATGCAGCAGATGGGCGGAGAAAACGGGTGCTGCAGCAAGACAGATTGCTTTTGGGTTTCTGTGTTATGTCAGTCTGTGGCAGGCAGAAAGACTGTCTGTGTGAATGATCAAACTCGAACCTGGTGCTGCTGTCTGCGTCTCTCCATGACGGTCTGTGATGGGCTTTGATTCTGACATCAGAGCACCTCAGTCAGAGATTTTATTAGAAAGCCATTTTGGGAGTTTGTAACGTTAAATATCTTGAAGAGCGCCAGAGAGAATCCAGACAGACTGCGAAAACGTGTGCTAGCTTCTTGTTTTGGGTGTTAATAGATGGGGATATTCCAGTTTGTGTAACTCTAGCGGTGTGTGGGTTGTGTTTTATACACCAAGAGAGACTGGCGTGAGACTGGCAACACATGCAAGCTAGAAGCTTTCATTTTCAATTTACCATCTTGTATGTTAGCCACTGTGCATCAGCTTCTGTTCTTTTCCCCTGGTTCGCTGTTGTCACTTGGCAAAAGTTCACATGCTGACGCAGACGATGCGTGTGTGTGTAGCACAGAGATTGACTCTGTGAGCTGATTTGACCTTCTCTTTCAGAGCAGGAGTGTGGAATGGATGCTGTGAGTTGGCACTATGCCGCTATCTGGTGGTGTTATTTGATATAGCATAGAGAACACACCCATACAGGCTCCAAAATTAAATGCAAGTAAAATTTTGTTTTGGCAAATAAATTAAATTTTATTTTCCAGTTGGCTGTAACATATTTAGAAGCTGTATTGTATGGTTTTGTCAAGAACTGTAACAATGACAAAAATAAGTAAAATATTTGTATGTTGTCATGTAAGTAATATTGGACCCCCACATTTTAGAACTGCCTTAAGGGCTTACCTGCTTACAGCACACAGCTAAAGTTCAAAGGCCTTTTCTTTTAAATGGAAGGCCAAACATTTAATATTAGCTTACAAATATAGTACTTTTCAGAAGGGATTAGGATCCTACGTAGTTATTAAAAAAATAAAATCTGTATGTGTTTAATCAACCCACTGAAACAAACATAGCTTATTTGATACATTACATTATTGTGGTGTATTCTTTCTACATTACAGAGGATGTCAGTGACCTGTATTTATACAGTTGTTATTTTACCCAGAAACATCTAAATCCATGAGGTGTACCAAGTATCAAGTGATATATCGGAAATCTTTCAAAGTGCACTCCATTCTGCAGTCAGGTTTTTGATCCAGTCACCTGTAAATACCTATATTGGTATAAACCTATACCTATACATCTATATATACCCTCTAAATAACCATGTGACTAATTACTCGCAGATAAATGATGTTGTGACCATGCTGATTGATTGATGCCACTGCAAGAACAAGCATAGTCCCAAATCTTCACTATACTTCACATACTTTATCATATCAGCTATACTTAGCAGACAGGAAGAAATAGTCCTTCAAAAAAATGGATGCTTGTCTAATTTAATGTCATTAATAATTTTATATTTAAATGTTGCCTGAAATTTTAATAATGTTTTGATTGATTATTGTTGGAGAAAGATTCTTTATGTAGTCAGGTGGTGTAATAACTACCATAAAATAATTGTTATTTTTCAGACCCTTTAACCTCTCCCTTTCTCTGTCCTTCTTATTCTCCCTCCCTCACCCTAACTCTCTCTCCACCTCTCAGTGTCAAAGTACTTTACTGGCATGAGTGTTTTATGTACAGTACTACCAAATTATGCGTACACATACATACAGTACACAGACTAACATGAAATAAAATTAAAAACTAATTTTATGAAATAAAATACTAATACAATACTAATTTTAGTATTGTACTAAATACTAAAATACTAATACTAATTTTATGAAATAAAATACTAATACAATATAAGATATAAAATCAACAATCAATAATATCACATAAAAAATCAATAATAACACATAAAAACTGCTGTTCTACAGGCATGGTTAAATATAAATGTAAAAATAAAATATAAATAACTGTAACAGACGCATGACTGCCCTTCAGTCAGATCTGCACTGTGATCCTCTTTACGCAGTTTAGAAAAATGTGAAATGAGGTTTTAGATTTTCTACGTGTCTTTAAAGCTTATGTTTCTCTCTATCCCTCTCTTTCTTTAGATCCATGTGCTCTCACAGATTCAGTCTCAGGCTCCCTGCAGTCCATCACTGACCAGACAGCAGCAGTACCAGCACCAGCAGCAGGTCCAGCTTCAGTTCCAGCAGCTGGCTCAGCTCGCTGCCCAGGCCCAGATCCCCATTAGCACAGGCACCAGCAGCACCTCCACTACCCCCGCCCAGCGTGATGGCAAGCTCCTGGAGGTGATCGAACGGAAGCGCTGCCTGTGTAAGGAGATTAAAGCTCATCGCAGACCAGATAAGAGCTTATATAAGCAGGACAGCATGCCTATTTTACCCAGCTGGAGGAGGACGCCAGAGCCACGCAAGACTGGAACGCCACCCTGCCAGAGGCCACAGGCTGTGGTGTGGGACACAGCCATCTGACTAAAAGAATGGGATAATGGGAGGCAGAGAGTAAGGAAAACATGACTGAGAAGAGAAGGAGAGTAACAATCTTTTTAATCTTTTTTGAATAAAAGATACAGAAATCTTTTTGGAAATGAGAGAAGTGGCCTTCTAGTAAAGAGATTATAAAAGCCCTGGAAGGATAGAGAGAGAGATGGAGAAGGATTAAAAAATGTGTAGTTCAGAAGAGTTCTGTTGAGAGAATAGCATGATTTAGATTCAGTCTCTCTGTGGAACCGAGTTCTTCACACAGTGTTCATGTGCCATATAACTGCAGCAGCCTCAATACACACTTCCTCACACACTCAAAAACACACTAGAGAGCCACTTCAGTTTGAACTCTTTGACCTGCTGCAAATATAACCTGTGCTGGTGAGTTTACAACCTTTTTTAAAACACACAAGAAACCCTTGGAGCGCCATGACATTTGTAGTCTGATAAATGCATACTGTGAGTGAGGAGAAGAGATGTGCTTTTTCTTCTAAGGAATGAAAAAATTATCAAAACTTAAAATGTGTATGAAGAATGAAGAGACGCTGAAATATCACAGTGGGATTTTCTTCATATCATAAACTATTTGTGACTTTGGAATTGTGTTTTTACCAACCAGATATACTCAATTATGCTGCTGTTTCCTGGGCACCCATTAGACTTATGTTTTTTTACATTCCAGAAAAGTGTCAGAGTGTGTGTGTGTGTGTGTGTGTGTGTGCGCGCGCGTGTGTGTGTGGTGTGTCATGATGAACTTTGTGTATTTATCTTTGCATTGAGGGTGTGTAAGGATGAACGTAGTCTAGAGAGGAAGTGATATAAAAGAGGGTAGGATAAGGAAATGAAATCAATAAAACACAATATTTACATGATATTAAATATTTATACACAAATGTTGTACACTTACATATGCTTACATATTCCAAACCAGTTATGTATGATGAAGGGCTGTATGGTTCTGTTGTAGTTTGTAGAAAAATTACCATTTGATCCATTTGTCTAATTACTGCCTATTGATTGAGTGCCAACTTGACAAGTGAGGTGACATGCATACCTGGGAAATAGAAGAAAACAGTTCAGCAGAAGTTATGTGAATTGTGTAGCAATATTTGTTAAGACTGATCTAACCATTAATCCCAGTCCAACATAATAAATCATGATGGAGATAAAAATAACCAATAACATATAGGATAGATTACACAAAATTATTTTACATTGTGTTTTACATTTACGCAAACCATGATGAAAAGTCGCAACCAATGAGATAAAAGGAAGAGCCTTATTGGAAAGAATGTATGCTGTACAGAGTGCTTTAACACAAGATATTTGTCGTATTTAGATGAAAAGCAGTCAGACCGCTACATTTTTGTATCTGTTTTTCATTCAGTCTGGATCATACTCTAATCCACGTCATGGGCTAGCATCCAACTGTCAGACATTTCAAACCTTTTGCAAGCGTAGCCTCATGTCAATCAACTGGGGTTGCCGTGGGGCTAAGCTTAAGAATGGGGAAGGTATTCAGGACAATAGGATCACATATATGAAAGGTCATTGTCAATCACATCATACTACAGACATATTGAGCTGTCTAGACATCAACGTTTTTTAAAAAGTAAAAAAGAAAACATTCCTTCTGGAGAAAATTTTACCTGACATGGTCCAACACTCGTGCAAACATGCATATATACTGTATACAGTTATTGCACCCTGCTGAAATGAGAACATGCAGCAGTGCTCTTCAACAAATGCTGGAATTGTCCGCACAAAAGAAAACAAATCACACATGCTCTCAAAATTAACCAACAACAAGAAAATAATCCACAATTGTTAAAACCTGTAAAATAAACCTGTACAGCTGTATTGATTATGTAGCAATTATTTCCACTTTCATACTTGTAATCAATAAATATATTGTAGCATATAATGTATAAAAGTACAAGGTGTTTAATTGTTTTATAAAGAAATTTAGTAGTTTTATCTGTGGCTACCTGTCTACACTGTACTGAATGGACCGCTGAAAGGCGAGCCCTCTCTACTAAAGGCACAGTCTCAAACCAACACCAACATTTTTCCCGGCTAGTGTCATGCAAGTCCCTTTAAGCAACTTAAGTCTGATTGCATTCATACCCTCACAAACACTGTCCTGTCTCTGTACAATTCTGCCCATCTCACTGGAATACCATTTCAATATTTTTGAAGTTCTTATGCTGCTATATTGAATTACTACTGTTGCTTACATATCCCTCACTGCTGTTAATTTTTCTTGTTCAGTTTTTTTTGTATCTCTTTTATTTGGAGTTCATGTGGAATGAAGTTCTGGGGAGTGGATCCTTCTGTAACTGTTGGCAATTGAATGTTTCTCAGTTGTTGTGGTGGTTGTATATAAAAGTTGTTGTTATTTTTAGAATAGTTAGCAGCACCAACCTGTACAGTTCTCATCCTCGCAACACTACTGAGAAATGTGAAGACAATGTTGCAATGATGTTACCAAGGTTTTGACATGTTCACCATGACACCAGGGTTTCATAGCAACACTGCACCACCCTGGTGGCAATTTAAATACAGTTTTTTTAAAACAGCACGGAGGACCACAGTAGAGGAGGGCTGGTGCAATGCATGCTGGGAGTTCTTAAAGAATTTCATTAAACATTCAGTAAGGTTGGGCTGTGTCCCAGTCTATATAAATTGTGCCCAGTTTGTACTTCAGATATAATAATCATCTAGTGGCAATTTATTAAGATGAAAAGGGTAACTTAAGTATTATTGGGTAAACTAGTTTACAGAAACTGTCGGCTTTGCGTGTCTACATAAACGGTGGCCATATTATGAGTGCCATAATATATTGGTATGGTAAGATACGGTGTACCTTGGAAATCACTGTAGTGCTATATTTGCATTGATATCGTCATGAAATAAATTTTATATGATGAACAGAACATCACGTGTGTAGGTGAGAGTGTGTGTTTGAGAAAGAGAATGAAAGAGATTGTTTGCATTCCACATTTAAATGCTTGATTTAAATGCTCGTCCTACATAATTAACCGATGGGATATTTGACAACAGTCTGATACAATAATGTTTACATTCATTCACTTAAAGCTTCAGCATCAACTTTGACAGTAAGTGATTTTTATACTGGAACAGGGATAGTCTACGCATTCTTTGTAATGCTAATGTGATGCATAGGGGGCGCCAACCTCACTGGCTTGTCGTTATTAGTGTGAATACTCTAATGAGTACCATTTCAACACCATTCAACACCATGTTAGTACAAATTGGTCAGTAGACTCTGTCCTGTCTTGTTGACCTGATATTCTTTAACACTTAATACTGTCACTTTGACCTCGCAGAAAAAAGTTTTTCACATATAGTAGGTCATATAGTAGAGATTATTGGAATAGAATCTGTTACATCACAGGCTTAAGTCAGACTCTCATTTAGGAGCCCTATTGTATATTTCATACAAATAGTGTTATTCTACAGGTATCGTTAAATGTATTGCTTGCCCTTGTCCCAGCACTGTTATTTCGCTCATACAAAATTGTATTAGAAGAAATAGCACTGCATAATTCCCTCTGCTAATCTCAGGACATTAGGAGTCTCTGTACATCAGACACATCCTAAAAGGAGGCTTTCCCTTACATCATTTGAGACTTCCCATGGCAGGGCACGCAAGCATCTCCTTGGAAACGGCCGCGTGCAGACGGATGCCCCCACAAGTCCCATGCTAAGAAGGCAGGGCTAAGTGCGCCGCACGGCCTTGTGATTGGGCAAAATTGGGATTTGTGTTTGCACAGGGAGGGGTCGGGAGATATTGTCTAAGGGGGTGGGGGTGATCCCGACGATGAGCCGACAGAGCTTGTTTACTGCAGTATCGGCACATTCCTGCTGCACTGCTTCTCTCTCTGCGGAATGCGCACTGTATTGGTGAATGGGCAGAACGCCGGGCTTTACAGAGGAAGCAAGACAACCTCTGTTGCATGCAAACTGTGACGAGATTGTCTCTCACTCATACCGCATTTTATTATAGTGTTCAGGTTTCTGCAGAGTGCCTTGGGAGTCGTTTATCCCACCGCAAAAAAAAAACAAAACAAACAAAACAATTCATTGAGACCTAAAAGATCGCTTTGACCCTTTCTACATACAAGTCAAGCTTTGAATAGCTACTATCCCAAGCGTTTTATTACTCTCAAAGAGAGTGTTATCCCAGGAGCTTTAACTCTGTGAGTGCATATTTATTTCGTTCAGGACTTTAGGGGAAATGGCAAAGGATGATAAGAAGAGCGAATGGAAAGACTTCTTCTGGAACCCAAGAACCCGCGAGTTCTGCGGCAGGACTGCTGGCAGCTGGGGTAAGTCGGTTCTTGCACAGCATTTACATGATTACATTTTGCAAACATGCATATTTTTAAATAGCATCACGTATGTTGTGTTTATGATGCATTGTAAGCTTCTAAACTTGTAAGAACGTGACTCCTGTCGTTGGTATAGCTAGCCTCACTTTCTCAGAGCAGAGAAGTTGATGAAAGACTGTCGCTGTCCAAGGTACTTAAACTCAGAATGAACTACACTGCGGTGTGCCGGTGGGCTGCACTTCTGCCTTTAATGCGTCACACGATTCAGCTTTCCTCCTCGATTATTTGTTTTGTGACACCAAATGTTTACCATAGTTAAATGTTTGACTGGTAGACATCTCTTATGTTTAGCTAAATGAGCTCACTCATCACTGTCTTATGCTGTACTTGTGCGGATAGAAATGTTGGATGCACCCCATCGGCCAAGAATGAAAAGTCCAGATCTAAATGCAGGAGAGGGAATTTGAATTATATTATTATATCTGAACCTGTTCAAACTTTTTAAACATATGCAAACTCCTGAGTCATATGCCTTTATAATTCTACCTGACTTTCCCTCTGATAGGTGACTAAAACACCACTTTTATCCCTGTGTGTATTGTTACAAACTGTCTTGCACTGACATTGGAATAATTTAATCTAATCAAAGGCCATTCTGAGTGTGTGTGTGGGGTTGTGAATTAGTGTAATCCTTCTCTAATAGGCTCATTGGTTGCCTTGGTGAGGCTGATGCAGTCTATTCTGGTGCCATATATTAATTTACAAAGTGAGGATATCTTTCAATCAGCTTGATGGCATTAAAACTATGGCAGTGCAGAACTAGCCCTCGGGCATCTATAACTCAGCTGTCAGTGCTACGGCATAGTTTGCATGTGTGTGTGTGCTTGAGTAGGAGAAATGCTAAATGACTGCTTGTAAGACTTCCATCTATGCCAGCACATTGTGCTCTTGGGAACTAGTGTGTGGCACCTCATGAGTGTGTGTTTGTGTGTGTGTGTGTGTGTGAGAGAGAGAGAGAGAGAGAGAGCTCAATGTGGGATGCTCTGAGGACTAGCTGCCTAGTTAAGATAGAGTGCTCTCTAAGACTCTTTAATTAGTCTATTTTTGTCTGTGCCTAAACCAGAGTGAAGCTGGGTATGCTTAGATTTTTTAACCAAGTACATCCTCATTACTGGGACTTAATAGTGACCTATCGAGGACAGTGAAAGTTGGAGCTATTTTTTCTTATTTACACAGCTGTGTCTGTTTTTGAAAATTATCTGAGGTTGCTTTCAGGACTCCTGGGGCAGAGATAGGTCAATCAGATAAAACCACTTAAATCTGATCTCAGTACAGCCCCCTGGAGAGTCATACAGCACTATAGCATGCATGTCCCCATGTTGTTGCTAAACATCACTAATGTAATTGAATTTTCAAACCACTCCTGAGACTAACAACTCTAAAGCAAACAAGACCAAATAATCCTAATACCCACAAGACTTGAACATCCGTAAAGTTACAGAAATGCTAGGTATGGTATATCAGCCCCCTAGCTGGCTGATATACCTTTTAGGGAGTGCATAAATAGAATTTATTCACATCCACTACAAGTTTCTGCCCAAACAGGAAGTTCATATTCAGAAAAAAAGTGGACAAAATGTTTCCTTTGATTGCAGGTCTGTGTTCCTCTGAAGCTGTGTTTGATAGTACGGCCACCTGTTAGGTTTGATGGATTTTGGAACTCATGAATCAGATTAGAGTAGAAAGGATGTGGGCAGATCTAAAGAGTCTGTTTGTGGGGTCTGTGTTAATGAATGGGAACATGCCAGTAGCAGATCACAGCAGAACGCTCTGCTGTGCTCTTTCAGGTTGCATTTGAATTAGAGAGTTGAAAGAGACACGCTGGCTTTCATTAGGATGAGAGAGAGATAAAGAAACAGAAGCACACAGATACTGTATCACTCTCACTGCGTGCCACACACACACAGATTGTGAAAAGAGCCAGCACAGCTAATCGGGTTATAATAGCATGTTTCTGCTCCAAAACCAAGTTCAGGAAGTAATGCTTGTAGGTACTCAGTATCCTCAACCCTTCTCCAGAGGAAAAAGAATGTTATTTTGGGGCATTGTAATACAGCCAGGTCTCAAGCTGTGAAGCTAAGTAGTGCTTAATAAGGTTTGATCATTTTGGGCCTCATTAGTATCCATGTGTAAGTCAACTTGCTGTTTCACACACACACACACACACACACGTTTTATGGAGACATTCCATAGACATAATAGTTTTTATACTGTACAAACTGCATATTCTGTCCCCCTACACTAACCCTACCCCTAAACCTAACACTTACCAGAGGCTTTCTGCTATTTTAGATTTTCAGGATCCTTCTGTATGATTTATAAGCTTTCCTCATGGATACCGAAAAATGTCCACACAAGGTCAAAATTAACTGGTATTACTATACGTGAGGGGACATTTGGTCACCATAATGTAGTGAATACTAGTACTACACCCCTTACACACACACACATGTGTGTGCTTTGTGGGGACTTTCTAAAGAAATACTAACTGTAATACTGTACAACTTGTATCTTCTATCCCCTAACCCTCACCCTACCCCAACCCTCACAGGGTTAACCTCGATTTCACAAATGTAGGTGTGTTCATCACCACATGGATGGTAAAAGTCACACACACACCTTATCCTTTATCACTTTCTCTGTTACACAGCAATTGCATCCTTTTCCCTGTCTTCTTTTTCAGTTGTTCTGACATTGGCAACATACACACTTTCTGTGTTATTCGCCAGGAGTGTCCTGTGGGTGTAATACTAGCCTGTAGAGTGACCTGTAGAGTGTTATTGATCAGTGAAAACCTGTCTGTGTGGAGAGCTTCAGGACACAGGAGAGCAGAGATCTGATACCCCCCTCCCTCAACATCAGGCAACTTGATCAACTGTCCCCACAGGCCTCACTGCTCTGAGCTCAAGTGGCCTGTATAGCTTAATGAGCTCTCCTCAGGCATATCCACTCCTGCTATCCACCACTGTAACACAAAAACCCAATTTACACAAACACACACAAAGACATATTTGCAGGACATGCATACATGTGTTCAAATATTCACACAGGCCACATAGCTTTCTTTTTGGACTAAAACATTCTGATCTGTTCAAAACAGTAAATTTTGTAATGTATTAGTGAATAATTTTAAAGAATATTTTGATTTAGGACATTATATATTTTGAAACGTCATGCTACTTATTTGAGATACATTTCATGCTGTGACAGCAGGGTCCTGAAGTGTGATATACTCTACTAAACTACTAAAACTTAATAATAAAAGCTAAATGGTGAAAACCAGTCGAACACACTATAGACATATATAATTAAAACACAATCTAAAATCTTGTCAATACAAAGTTTATATATTGGTCAATAATAAAAATGGTTTGTCTACATTGCATCTCAGACATGGAGAAACATATAAAAGAAAACCCTTCCTTCTGGTTTAAAAAATGTGTGGGCACATAAGATAATACAGGTTGGGAGTAAATGGTTGCCTACAGGTTCACTATCTGTTGAACTGTTGTGTAAATGCAATATCTAACTTGCAATTGTGCTGTTATGGCCGTATATGCTCTGGTCTTATATTAGCACTCTTGGAATGTCTCAAGACCAATCAGATGTGAGGACCAAAACTAACTATTAAATAATGTCAAATATCACCTTATTATGCTGAACAGAGATCAGTTTAGAATTTGGTGGTGATATACTAGACATAACAGAATCTGATATAATCTAGGTACTCTAATAAATATACAGTACTGTATAATCATGAGTTTAGTTGTTGGATAGGTGTTGAAATACCTGAATGCGTGTATGAGAGGCATACTGTGGTGTTTCTAAACCATACATTTCCAGAAAATCCCCCTCACAGCCTAATCTGTAAGGTTCAGTCTGCTCTCCTCCTGCTGTCACCACTCATCCGCTTTCCACTCATTTCACCCAATCTGTGCCCTGCAGTAGAGCAGACATTCACTTCAGAATAACCAGACTTCCTCTATGAGTAAAAGTATGAATATGTCTTATAGAGGATTGTAGTGAATGGATTGTATAAATACATAAATGGGGGAGAAGTTAAGAGGATTACAACTCTTGTTTCTTTTCTCAGTTACATCACCAGAAGAAGAAAAATTACATGAGAAGCAACAGCCATTATATGGTCAAAGTCGTTGAACAAACATATAATTAATTATTTTTTATTTTTTGTATTTGTATTATTTTACTATATATTATTATATATATTTATATTAAAGAAGAATTTCACTGCATTGTAAAATAAGTTTATGTTTATCCTGTATGTAGAGTTTCTATAAGAGGTATATACAAGGTGTGTTTTGACTTCAGAACTTCAGATCTTCAGATTTCAACACAGTACATATCTGTGTGTTTGTGTGTGTGTCTGTGTAGGTCTGATCTTGTTGTTTTATCTGGCGTTCTACATTTTCCTGGCTGGCTTATTTACTCTCACCATGTATGCATTGCTGCAGACACTTGATGATTACAAACCAACATACCAGGACAGACTTGCAACTCCAGGTACTAGAAACAAAAACAACTTCACATCATCATAGAACATTTTTACAATTACAACCACACACATTGCATCTTTCCCATTTTGTCATTCTTTTTCTTTGTAGGCATGATGATCAGACCCGAAGGGGAGCAACTGGAGCTCACCTACACCATACAGTACACAGAGACATGGGAAAGATATGTCCAGGCCCTTAATAACTTCCTGTCCCGTGAGTAACATGCTGTTGAATGTGTGTGTGCTTATGTAGAACAGAACAGAATACAGAGTATGTCATCATGTTTGTTTATAAACCACATTTAAAGTTTGGCCCAAATAGCTACCACAAACAAAAATGAAAACAAATTTAAAATGATTTATAGAAGAAAAGGAAAAATAAAACACAATAAAAGAATATAAAATGAAAACAGTTAACAAAAAAGAATGACCACTGACCAGTACACGCTGTACAACTTCATAAAAAGCTAAGGAATAAAAATAGGCCTTTAAGCTGGATTTAAAAGTTACAGAGGGGGAGGAGCTAATGGTAATTGAGAGATTGTTCCAAAGCTTGGGGGGCAGCTAATTTCCCTTACATCTTTAACATGATAAGGTAACATTTACTGGTGTGAAACTAAATAATTTCATACAGGATAATGTAAATATCTCAATGCAGATATATCATTTAAAATAATGGTAAGTGCTGTAACTTCAAATAAATAAACACATTTATAAAGGTGAAGACTAAAGTATTCTGCTTTATTGTACAGTATCCAATTGTTTTTTTGCAGCTTACAATGACTCAGTCCAGACCCAGAAGAATATCAACTGTAAACCAGATCAGTACTTCATTCAGGAAGACATTGGAAGTTTGAAAAACTTTCCCAAACGTTCCTGCCAGTTTAAACGCTCTATCCTGGACAGCTGCGCCGGTTTCCAAGATCATTACTATGGTTACGACAGTGGCCAACCCTGCATCATCATCAAGCTCAACCGCGTAAGACAAGAAATAAACTGATAGATGAAGAAGTTAAATGTTTATATCAAAAACATTTTTCCATTTGCATATCTGATAATGGAAAAGTTGAGCAAGTTTCAAAAGAGAGAAAGAGTGAAATAAGAAGATAATAGAGGATGTACAGACTGCAAGTCATTATCACAAAATAAATCTTTAATGCTAAAGGAGATCTTAAGATAATGACTGGCTGGGATAATGGTGTGCATTATCTTGTTATTGGCTACTTACCAAAAATTATGGACACGGACATGAAATATTTATATGAATTAAATTATTTTACCTTATCTGGCAACAAGACAAATACTACAACAATATTATAATAATTAATTATTAATCTATTATTATTATTGTTGTTGTTGTTGGTATTATTATATATTACAGTCCAAGTTACCTTATCTTTACCTAATCAGTTCAGCAGTCATTATGCAAAAATGCTTTTTAATAAATACTTTTAATAAATTTTAATAAATAATAAATACTGAGGATTTGACCAAACCATGCCAGAATGCTTATATATTATTTTATAAACACACTCTTTCTATGTAGTTACACTCTTGGGCAATGAGTCCCCACAGCTGTCTGGGAGTTTATTAGAGCACACAGTCTAAACAAAGCCCAGACAGAGACAGTGGCCTGATATTTTATAACTAATTATTCCTCAGATTCAACATCCATCCATTCCTGTCCACCTGGCTGTTTATGTATCTTTCTGTCTGTCTATCATATTTTCATTCTGTTTTTGCAGGTTATTGGTCTGTTACCTGGGCAGGACAAACAGGCTCCTTTTGTCACGTGTGGTCCTAAGGTAAGCGTGTCCTGTCTCTTGCCCTCTGTCTCACACTCTTTCTCCTTATCCTTCTCTCTTTAGAAAAGGATTGATTTCAGATTAAAGTTACATGAGCCATTCAACAAGGCGGCCAGATTAAATTAGCTGGTAATAAGAACTGTGGCCTTCTTCTGAGAAAAGCTGCCATCAGAGGCTCTGTGGGGCTAATTTCCTGACATTCTATTTGTTAAGAATAAACAAACATTAACGACTTGTAACACTAGTGTATTACCCATTTTTTCAAAGTTTTCTCTCAACATGTGTGTTTGCTACTTCATCATCCCCCCATCCCTACACCTGTTTTTTTGTATTGTTGTCATTTACTTGTATGTAGTTTTCTTGTATGTTGTTTCAGTATTTGTTGATTTTTTGTTTGTTGATCAACATTTGTTGTTTTACGCCATTGCCCATCATCTTATTTTATATTTCATTGTTGATTGTTTTTTGTGTGTTTGTTTGTGTTCCATCTGTTCTCTCACTCCATTCTTGTCAGAAATACAAAGTTGGGAAAGATGAGTGGGTAAGAATGAAGGACTGGTTTGATAGAGCTGATTAAGCCTTAGAACAGAGAATGCTTAACAGAGGCAGAGAATTTATACTACATATTACATCATAGACGTTGTTTTGTTACAAGGGTTGTAACAAAATGAGAAATATTATTTTATAGTGTTTCTAGCAACAAAAGATAACATGATTCTTTATGCAATCAGATCATATGCTAGAAAATTCAAGCATAAGATCAACTCAAGGGGTGATTTGTTTTTCATTATTTAGTTTAGAAATAGCAGTTTTGGTATTAGAACAGGCTGATACCCTCTGATTAAATGCTGAGATTAACAATACCCCTCCCCCACCCTGTAGGCTGACGACTCAGATAAACTTGGTGAGCTGGAGTATTTTCCTCCCAATGGAACCTTCAATCTCATGTACTACCCATACTATGGCAAGAAATCACAGGTATAACCGTACACTCACATCCCTGAAGCAAACACATACAGGCACACATCCTACCATTTACTTAAAAGATTAAATCAGTATTCTTCAATAAATCCCATTTAATGCAAAGCTCTTTTTCTTTCTCTCACTCTGCTTCTGCTGCAGGTAAACTATTCTCAGCCACTAGTGGCAGTTAAGTTTCTTAACATCACCAAAAATGAGGATGTCAATGTGGAGTGCAAAATCAACGCTAACAACATTCCTGAGGGCAGTGAACGAGACAAGTTTGCTGGACGTGTAACCTTCAAACTGAGGATCAACTCCATACATTAAACAGAAGAATGTGTGTTCCTTCATTTTACACACACACACACATAGCCACACCTAACATCTAACAGAGTGTACAACAATGTGACAAATGCAGAAGGCACAGAGAGAAATAGGCTAAGAATCCTCAGCAACGACAGAGCAGAGAATAACAGGATATTAGAGTTTAAATAACAGTAATAATAGGTTCTGTATTAAAAAACTGACTGCATAAGGGAGATTGTAGAGAGTTAGCATGGCTGTTGTATCCATTTATGTCTGTATATCAGTGTCTGTGTGAGTGCTTGCATGTGTGGTTTGAACTATAATTTATTTTCTGAAACACAAAATTTAAATTGCATGCTCAGTTAGGAGAGCTATTTATTGCAACAATGATTGTATTAAATTATATTGAGGATAAAAGGGATTTTGAAAAATTCAGCACCTGATATCAAATACAATGTTTCTGCAATGTACTGTACACTGGCATGATTTCACATGTTTGGATTGTCTGGTATCTTTTTGTTTGCATGTGTGTATTAATTCTGAAGAGTGGAGTTCAAATCCTTCATTCCTCATGTTTATGTGGCATTATAACTGAAGAAGATATTTTATATCAACATGTAGACACCGCGCATGTTAAACACTAGCTAACATTTCTCTCCAATACACCCACATATGCACACACGGGTTAAACACAATCTTTCATACACAAACATTTCTGCATTCCTATCTATTTCTGCACCTCTGTTAGTGTATACTGTTATATAATGAAGTGTGTCTAACACACGTTTCATTTATCATGAGGCGTGTTTATTTAAATGTGTTTATATGTATAAATAGGTCTTTTTGCATGTGTAATCCAATTTGTTTCACACAGTATATTTTGTAATGAATTGAACCGGCTGTGTGCTAATAGATGACAGCAGACATCTATAGATAAACATGGGTTGGAGAAGATGTGTGTGAGCATATGTGTGAATTCCTGCATGTGTATGTTTGGATTGATTTAATTTCTTGTTTTATGTTAAACATCTCTGTGCACAATTTACTTTTGAGTATATTTTTGGATTTTGTTGTGAATGTAATCATGCCATAGCAAAAATGTAGATGCTCATTACAAGCAGGAACAGCGGGCTTATGTTTCTGCTGATAAGGAAATCAGAAGTGAAACCACACCAGTCCTCACCCTGCACGAGTCAATAAACAAACAATTTCACCCATTTCATTTCTCGATTTGTTTAAATCTCATCTCTATCTCCTGTGTCATTTGGGGACAGTCATGGCGGGCAGGAAAGTGACTAAGGTGCCCTTAGTCAAATGAGCAAGGCACATTTCCCTCCATGGGCACTGCAGTGTTGTCAATTGCTCCAGGTGTGTGTGTTCATGACCTGCAATGTCAAATGCAGAGGTCACATTTCAGGTATGGGTTACCATACCTGACAAATAGGTCACTTTCACTTTAGAAGCACTTAAGATCCTCTCTGAGGATATATGCCTGCATCCATGATCTCACCTCATGTCACACATGTGGATGTCTGTGAGAAGGTTGTTTAAGGTTTACTGTCATGCAGAGATCTGATCACCTATTAGAATGTACACACAGTTGCTGTGTGTCATAGTCAGACAAGTCTACACTTCTCCTAATGCCCTAATCCTTTAATCTCATTGGATAATCCTAAATAGGTATGGTACTTTACACCAACATTTGCCCACATTTCATCATATTACATTCATATCCATGGGAAACTAATATAAAATTAAATGTAAACTGATTTACTGAAAACATTTTCTTCAAAAACATAAAATGCTTTAAATTAAATTTCATTCCTGTTTGTATGTAATGAAAGTGACCGCTAGTGTCTCCATGTTGCATATTTTATGTGTGTGTGTTCTTGTTTTTGTATCATTGTGGGGACCAAATGTCCTCATAAGGGTGGTAAAAGTAACACCAGCCAGCGGTTCCTACAAGGGAAACTGATTATTAAACATACTAAATTTAGTTTTTTTTTTGAACATGTAAAAATACAGAACATTTTCTGGGAAGGTTAGGTTTAGGGGTAGGGTTAGGGGATAGAATGTACAGTTTGTATATATACAGAATTTACAGTATAAAACCATTTGGTCTATGGAAAGTCCACAAAGCATACAAGCGTAACGTGTGTGTGTACAGTACAGTTATCTGATCCAGGAGAGAAAGAATAAAACCCACAAAATTAAATATTAATTTACCTCAAACTCAGATCACATATCATTAACTGAACCCATTACAATAGTTCACTGAAATACGAGAAATCAACATCAATATTCTACTTAATTTCCTAATAATATAGTTTACATTATTGCAGCAACATCCACACAAAAGAAAAAGAAAGGAAAGGTTATAAAGATTATAAATTCAGAATTGGCTGCATGCAGGCTTTGAAATTGTGGTGCTGTATACTGTGCTGTAAATGAACAGCGCCCCTGGTGGAACAGTTCTGCTGGGCCTCTCCCCTGCCACCAGATGTTTCAATGGTGAATTACACATGCTAGTTTTAATATACAGGAATCTTCAGAACAGCAATACACATATTTTGTGTCCATTTTGTATACATTGTATACATATATTTTTCTTTTGAATGGCTGATGAAATAAGGAAATAAGCTGATAATATATTAGTATAAACACATATGTATATTTAAAGAAATATAGCTACAATGGCTGTATGTATTTAAAACACAGGAAATATGGCAAAGATTCTATATTTTTTAAAAAAACTATATTTCTATATAGTCATCTGTGAAAACGCATGTACTGTAAAACCTGGATAATACCACGTTTATATAATAATACAAGGAAGACAAAAACACAATTTACAAGACAAAATGAACATTCTCTTTAAAAACCGAAATCCTTTGAAACACTTTCAACCTTAAGCCAACAAATTTGTGTTAAGGACAATTAGGATTTAATTTGGAGCATTAGCATTATTGGTTGTAAAGGTTTAAGTATACTCAAAGAAGATGAAGATGATGATAACATCAAAGAAAATTGTTGTGATGATGACATTCTGAAGATTTTGGGCACACAGCTTAGTCCAGGGAAGTGTGACAGTGAGGAGTAACAGTAAAAGTAATGACAGAGACAAAGAACAGTGGAGCACTTAGAAGGTCCACTGGAGGTAAGTAAGTAGCCCAGGTCCCTAAGGAGGCCAGACAATAAGTGCAACTCAGGTGGGTGCTTATATTCTGTGACTGATTAGAGTGATAATGAGGAACAGGTGCAGGGGTGATAAGTAATCAGGTGACAGAGGGCATTGTGCTGGAGTGAACGTTACATGAATGTGTCTCAGACTTAAAAAGAGAGCTGACTTATACGTAATACTCACAACATGTAGGAATATTATTATGTGTACTTAATTTACAAATTTGGCATTGTTAAAGCTCTTGTTGCAAAGTCACCATCGTGGCCAATTTCAGTTTGTTAAAAATAGACTCCTGTGGACTTTTCTCTGTTTGCAGAAATGTTTCCTGGAATAACGACATGACGTAATGACGTTAGGTTGCACGTGGTGAGATGAATGTCCGTTCATCCATGTCATGTAAACAAAGAGCATGAGCCAGTACATAGATGTGAACAAGATTCATTCACTTAGAAATTTAATTGCTAAACACCTATTCAATCACAAATGAACACCAATAGTTTGAATAAATCAAGGAAGAACTAGAGTGAACATAACTGTTGAACATTTAAATTTGATCATTATTTAATTAACAGCTTTAGCATTAGCAACACCTCAAATCACCTACACTAAGAGCACCTGCCACCTGCTACCATGAGAAGAAAGGTCTAATAAAACATATCACTGTGACATTTAGGAGTACAATATGTGCAGATTATATTGTTGAAGGCCAATAGCTTTAAAAAAAATATTAGCACAAATGTCTAAAACCAACAGGCTAAATAAATAAGCCAAAAATGCATTTTGTTTTAAATCTAACAATGTCAACATATTTGTTTAAAATCTAACATTTTTCTTAGTAGAAAAATCTTTGCATCTATAAAAGGTCCTCGCTTATATAGCTTCTAAAGTCTGCAAAAAGTGTGCAATAGAGGAATTTTCACTGAACAGTAATTAGGTATCAGTTGCCTAGTTATAATAGCTAAACACGTGGATGGTAAAACTTTTTTAATCTAAAACAGATTTGGCTTGTCTATCTTGCAAAACAGCCATAAATGGAATCTGCGTTAATATATTTTCGACCTTTGATGTTATATGTTAGATGTTAGCAGCACAGCATGTTTACCAGGTGCAACAGCTACTTTTGATAGTAACCAAGTTTGTTTCTTGGTTACTATCAAAAGTTATGTAACAACAATAAGTTTTAAAACTAATATTCTATGTCATCATAAAATGTCTACTTAGAAATGTATCTTTACTTAAGTCTTTATTGTTCATCAGGAATAATTGATCAAGTACGTTTGCATGTGCTTCAGTGTGGAAATACATAAGATGTTATTCAATATAATGTTAATCAAACAGTACTTTATTATGTACTATTCAGACAAAAAGGTCTTTCTCCAACCAACCCACTTAAAATGTTACTACTCAAGTATTGGTCATAGTTGATGTCATTAACATATGTCATCTTATAGTATAACTATGTAAAGTGGTTTTAGCAGCAAAACAGTCTGTTTTTGTTTTTCTCTACCTCTTTTGTTCACAGCCCATTTTAGTTTATATGAATTTGGTCACTTATAATTCTTAAAGAAAACTGATGTTTTTCAGTAATACTTAAAGAAAATATACGGGTGTCACTTTATTGTGCCGTGTCTTCATTCTTTTCTTATAGAGAAGTCCAAGCCTTGTATTTCAACATCCTACACAGTAGCTTTATTACTATTGGATTCATGTTTATGTGGTCAGATGGGCCCACCTGCATACTGCATTTATTAATATCCAATTTGGTCCTGACATTTCTTCTTTCCTTGATTTCCTATCATCTTCCCTCTGACCTTCTATGTTCAGGGTAGGTCCAGCATGTCATGTTCCTCTAGAGCTACTTCAGTCCTCTCATACACTTTTCCTATTGCTCTCACTACCCTGTCCAACACCACAGATGCTTCTGCCTGTGTATTCACACACACCAACTGGTAGAAATAAGGTCTTTCAGGCATGGCAAGAAAGGCCAGCTCTGCTGCTCTTCTCACCCACCAGGTATGATGTTGGGCAAGCGTTCGCTGGTACGTCTCTTTGCAGAGGTCAGAAGGCTTTCGCAAATGCTCACTTTCGACTTCACCCTTCGCCAACTCCTGCAGGAAGTTTTGCAGCCAAAGAAGAGCGCGATGCAAACGCAGCAGAGTCCTGCAGCCTGAGTCCGTCTGTTTCTGGAAGTCCACCAAACCATTCTCCAGCTCCCACTTAATCATAGACCGAACAGAAGTGTAACCAAATGTGTCACCTGAGACTCTAAGATTCATTTTGGAGGAGTTTGAAGGTCTGTTATGAGATATCACCATGCCTCTCCCCTTGGCCATTGTTTTTCTCTTTTCTGCTTCTTTCTCTGCTTTTTCGGACAGATCACGAATGACAGAGGTCTTTGATTCAATTTCTTGGGATATTAAACCCACCATTGGCCCCAAAGCTTCCATAAACCTTAAAGGCACAGAAAAAAGATTTTAAAAAGGTATTTTTGATCTATTTTTACTAGATATTTCTATCAGCAGTAATGCAAAATGATGCATGTATTTTTTTTCAATCATCAATTACTTATTTATACTGAGAGTGAGCAGAAGTGTCCAATAATGGGTCAAATGCTTTTTATGGGGAATAAATACTTTAATTGTGTATGTTAACTTACTTAATAAGCTCATCCCAGCTGGCCAGATAGGGCTTTAGCAGCACATCATTGGCTGAGACTGGTGCAGCCTGTAGGTGCGCTAGCAATTTGGCTACTTGAAACCTCTGACCAGGACACACAACCAGTGGAGCCTCACCTTCCTCTGAGATATTACTTCTAATCACAGACAGAACCTGAGAAAAAAAATGAGATAGAAAGTGAGGGTTAAGGAAGGACAGATTCCTAAGGGAGATGTCACACTGTAAATGAGTGACAACAAATGGGCAAAGTTCAAAGTGAAAGCAGCCCCAGACTGCCACACACAGAGTTGAAGCACTGTTCAGATTGATAATGGCCCTTTGACACTCTTGTTTTTAATATTATATGGTGTGTTTTTTGTATTTCACTACTCTTGCCTTGTTTTTTGAACTATAAATCTTCAGACACGTATCCCACTGGTGCTCTAGACTTCCATCTGCAATGAAAAGCACACTGTAAAAATTTTTTTGCTGCAACTTGGCTATATAATCAATTTCAACTTAATATTTTAAATCCTGACTGGTATAGCTTTTTTCAACTATTTCTTAAAAGTTATCTCAACTCCACACCAGTCAAGATTACAAAGAGTAAGTTGAAATGATGTGCAAGTAAACTTTAAGCCAGCAAATTTTTTTTTACAGTGCAGGTAATGAGTAACAGAAGGGAAATGTAAATGTAAACATAAAGAGAAAAATAGGAAACATATCAAGGACACATTTTGTACATAGCTGAATCATAGTTATTAAGAATGATGATTAAGTGCACACAAAACACAAATTAGTTTGATTTTTCTCATAATTATTTACTTAAAATGTGTTTTAAAGAATTAAAGCGTCAATTTTAATTAAAGTTTAATAATAACATTTTGTTGGATTGTAATTTTTACAATGTATCTAATCTAAAAATGTTATATAATATATAATATAATATATAATAACACAATTTAACCTTAATGCAAGTATAAAATCATAAGCACAAAGGACACAATGGGTTATGTGTAGACTGAAGTGTCTATATATTAGATAAGCACTGTAAGAAACACTACATTTTATCAAACACTGTTACAAACACAAGTATTGACCACTGACTGAAGATTAAGGTACATTCAGGAGAGAAGATCTATTCTAATACCTGGTCTAATGTTTAAATCGAGTACAACCAATGCAACTTTTTTTGCGAGGGATTTTACATGTCTGTAAAACATGTACATGTTTTTTTATGTCTGATGTAGTTAATCAAATTCATTTAATATATGAGTTAAAATAAACTGTATTTATGAAATAAATTATTGATAAGTGATTTTTATTCGCCGTAATAACCATGACACAGTAATGATATATGGTACTGAGGTATAATACAAAAGTCAAATACTAACATCATTAAAACAAATATTTAAAAAACTGTACAAGACTCTTAGTTTAAATGTATTATTCTGGTGCTACAGTCATTTTAAATAAGTATTAAAGCATCCACAAAGCAAAATGAAGTATCTTTGATGTAAGCCTGAAAAACTGGTCTAATCAATTGTCTCATTCACCAGATGCATTCAAGTTAAAATGGTAATAGAAATATGACCATGAATAAAAGTCAAACTTACATAGCCACAAAGAACCAAACAAAAGGAGGATGAGTACAATGGCCACACAAGCCCTGCATTTGACTCCCATAATGATCCGATATCCTCCTCGCCGTCTCCTCAGTCTTACCTTACCCTTTCAGTCTATGTGCTCCCACACTCTCTCTTCAACAGACATTATCTTCACACCTCTATCACTGTGCTCAGAACTCAGCTTCTTTTACACAGAATATTAACTTTTTGATAGAGTTCTGATCCTAATGCTACCAGAAACTGGCAAGCAAATCCCATGCAACCTCCTGCTTTGTGGTACAATTCACTTTCAGTGTCTGTGCAGTTATGTCCACCCGCCTCCTTTTATGCTGTGTTGGTTTCTGCCTTGTGTTCTCTACTGCTTTATGTTTTCTTTGTATTTTCTTTTCTTTTCCCTCTCCTGCTCTTTCTTTACTGTGAGACTCCAGTCTCATGTTGCTCAATCTGAGAGTCCATAGATTAGTCAAGCACAACAAATTACTCTTTATTAGGCAAGAACTACACAACCTGTAGTAACCTTTAGACAGATATCACATGTGCTTGTGTATGTACACTTATACAAGCACATGTGATAAATAAAAAAGAGCGAATGAGAAATAAAGAGACCAATTTCAAGAACTACTGTTTGAAAAATTCAAATATGCCATTCAAATGTCAAATTCAAATGCGTTAAATTCAAATTTTGGATTCAAATGCTCTGGTCAGGCAACTGGTGGTTTGTTCTTTAATAGCTATTAATTTAGATTCATGTATTAGTATATTTTAGAGAAGCTGACACATTCTTTAAAGAGATTATTATTGTGAATTTAGATAAACAGATCAAGACCAATGTTCAACACTCTCAGTCTGACCTGAAATGTCAGTGAGCACCTTATAAAAGCTGTCATGCCCTAATAAAACCCCACCCCTCTGGGCTGAAAGCTGATGAATTTCAATGCCCCAGTTTGGCAGTGTAAGTATGTCTGTAGGCATTAGCAGTTTGTCTCTGGGTCACTACATTTACACCCATCTGCTGATTTATAGACATTGATTCATTTAGATGAAAGCAAACAGTCACTGGTCAAGGGTAAGATTAACACATTATTGGTTATCAAAACGAACACCATTTCAGCCCTCATGATTGCATTATTTTTATCTCTAAAGGTGACATTAAAAATCCTGATATATGATTACCTCCCCATGTTTGTTACGTCTTGTAAAACATAGAATTTTTTTTTAGCACTGACTAGGAAAGCTTATTTTGTTACACATAACTTTTCCTTACTCTTTCTTCACTGTCAGCAATATGGCATTTTGGTTGTAAATGGACCAGAAGACAACACTGACCCACAAAAAACAACATAATTGATTAATTTTTGTACATTTGCACTTTGTACATTTGCACTGGGCCACCTTAAGGACGTATATTTTCTCTTTTTTAATGTGTTTGAGCCCATGCTTACCATCACATAGTCAAATTTACTGAAAACTTGAAAACACAGCACTGCACTTTTTCATATTCATGGATCATGGCTGGAATATATAGCTTGATGTGACAGTGTACTTGGGTCACTGCAATTGTAGTGATGTTCTGGTTTCATTAGGTTTTATTAGGTGTAAAACCAATGACAAGAGCATGTTCTCATTTCACACAACATCATATGATGTTGTGTGAAATGAGAACATACTCTTGTTAGGGGTGTGACACCTAAATTAAAGTAATGATCTTTAATAATCTTAATATCAATTATATATAATATAGATGCACAAAGAAATGTTACAAGAAATGGCATCATAAATAGTTCCTTCAAATTCATATATTATTAGGTGTAATTTGTAGTGTGTATAATGTGGCACTTATACTGTGTAGAGTCGCAATGACTGTTGGAGCCTATCCCATGAAAGAACATCATACAACTGGTAAATATTTTATAGCACTGTAGCTGTAAGCGCCCCCTGCTGGGGGAGTTGGAGAAACACAGCACTATAGTGCTGAACCCCCTTAGCAAAGTAATTGGATCAGTATGTTCTCACTAAACTTCAGAATTTCTGTTGGAATCTGTAGACTTTTTTTCCAGCTCCAACAACATCAGTACTATAAACTGTGTAGTTTTTCAAATACAGTGGTGAAAAACATCTATAAATTGAGACCTACTATTCCAGAAAACTGTCATTCATATAAGGGTGTCAGTCAGTCTTCTTGTAGGATTCATTGTTCAGTGGGAATTTATTGTAAGGTTGGCTGGTTCACAGCCAACACAATACTGTTTATTTTGCAGGTGATAAGCATTGAAAAGCATTTTGTCTGTGTGAGCTAGCAGTAGCTGTAGTGTACTTGCTGTGTTTACTTGGTGCTGGACTTGCAGCTGTTTGCTAGAAGGAAGTTTGAACTACTCTGCACTTCCCAAGGTAAGCTCTGTTAATTTGCTGTTAGTGTGTAGCCATCTGGGTGGAGTTTCAGTTAACACCTGCAGACATTTTTGAGCCTTGAACCTGTTAATTGAGTAGGTGGGCTCAGCTGTGAAGCAATCAGTGAGCCACATATTAGGCAACACTTAAACTGGAGTGGCAGCGGAAGCGGCAGCCCTCCTCGTGTGAAGACATACAAGTGTAAAGACCTACGACTCTACCTTTGCGACTCCACCGAGCAGGGACACCGACAGGGCGTCGCTAGAATGTTAAGTATCCATTGCTCGTTCACTTTCTTTTTTACGCTCCACTTTGTCTCATTACTAAGATGTGCTCCCAGCCTATCCCCACTGCATCTTGCAGGCACATTATGACACACTCAAGGCGACGACGTAACCCACACCTTCTACGCTCCCTCAGTAGCACCTCTACTCAACCACTATCTCTATCCATTGGGTTGTGGAACTGCCAGTCACCGGTCAACAAAGCTGACTTCATTCCCGCCTTCGCCAGCCAGTCAAATCTCAGTGCCCTGGCTCTGACAGAAACATGGATCAACAAGGAAAACACTGCAATTCCATCAGCCCTCTCATCCAACTTCATTTTTACACCCCCCCCCCCCCCCCCCCCGCCCCACAGGCCACGGAGGGGGGAAAGGTTTGCTTTTATCTAACACATGGAATTTTACTGCCCTCTCTCTGCAATAATGCATCATTCGAGTATCATGCAATAACAGTCTCTTCTCCAGTAAAAATCCACCTGGTTGTCATCTATCGCTCCCCAGGTCAACTGGGCAACTTCATTGAAGAACTCGACATGCTACTATCATCCTTTCCAGAAGATGGCACCCCAATGGTAGTTCTTGGTGACTTTAACATCCACCTAGACAGACCACAAGCAGTTGACCTCTTCTGCCCTCTTTCGACCTCCTACTAACTAATACTCCTCCCACCCACAAAGGAGGGAAGCAACTAGACCTGATCTTTTCTCATAACTGCACCGCAAATAATGTCCTTGTCACACCTCTACATGTGTCTGATCATTTCTTCATACAATTCACTGTTACCCTTCCTCTATGCTAACCACCCATCCCCACCCCGTCTCTGTGCGTTGTAACCTCCGCTCACTCTCACCCACCTGCTTTTTATCAAAGGTCTTCACTTCCATCCCATCAATAACCCAGTTCTCATCACTCAGCGTGGAGGCAGCAACTGATACTCTCTGCACAACTTTAACATCCTGTCTTGACGATATCTGCCCTCTAACCTCCAGGCCAACATGCGCAACACCCTCAAGTCCCTGGTTGTCTGAGACCCTCTGCAGCCACCGGATCATGCTCAGAGCCATGGAGAGAAAATGGCGCAAGTCAAAAGACCCTGCAGATCTCAACATGTATCAATCCCTCCTCTCTTCCTTTTCCGAAAGCGTCTCCACTGCCAAAGCTGCCTCTAAATAGGATCAGCAACACATCTAAAAGCCGTCAACTATTCTCAACCTTCTCATCTTTCCTTAATCCCCCCCACCACATCTCTGACTGCCAATGACTTTGCCAATTTTTTCACAGACAAAGTAGCTACCATCAGCAACCAATTCTCTGCCCCCTACACCCCTAACCCCCTTTACCACTAAGCCACCCAACACTCTCCTCTTTCTCTCCTCTCTCTGAGACAGACGTCTCCAAAATTATCCTCTCCAGTCATCCTACCACCTGCCCCCTTGACCCTATCCCCTCACACCTACTACAAGCAATCTCTCCATCACTCTTGCCTGAACTCACACACATTGTAAACATGTCAATCTCTACAGGAAATGTTCCCTCTTTGTTCAAGCAGGCTCGGGTAACCCCACTGCTCAAAAAACCTACACTCGACCCCTCAGTGGTCAGCAACTATAGACCACCAAACTACCATTTCTCTCAAAGGTTCTTGAAAAGGTTGTGTTTAATCAGCTGTCTTCCTATCTCTCGCAGTACAACCTACTTGACAGTCAACAGTCTGGCTTCAAGAAAGGACATTCCATGGAGTCTGCCCTCCTGTCAGTGGTTGAAGGCCTACGGCAGGCTAGAGCCAACTCCATGTTGTCTGTCCTCATTCTTCTTGACCTTTCTGCTGCCTTCGACACGGTGAACCACCAGATTCTATTATCCGCACTCTCCAACCTGGGCATCTCTGGATCTGCACTCAACTGGTTCAGCTCATACCTCACTGACAGATCTTTCAAGGTTTCATGGAGAGGTGGGGAGTCAATATCACATCAGCTAACCACTGGGGTCCCACAGGGATCAGTTCTTTCTCCTCTCCTCTTCTTAATATACACAGCCTCTCTAGGTAAAGTTATTAAATCACATGGTTTCACATACCACTGCTATGCTGATGATAAACAGCTCTATTATTCATTTCAGCCCGACGACCCCACCATTGCTGCCCGGATCTCCGCCTGCCTTCTAGACATCTCAGCCTGGATGAAAAAATGGCACCTCCAGCTCAACCTCGGCAAGACAGAACTTCTGATAATACCAGCCAACCAATCATTAGAACACAACTTCACAGTTGAACTTGGATCATCCACTCTCACACCCACTCAGTCCGTTAGAAACCTTGGGGTGATGTTTGATGACCAGCTGAAATTCACTTCACATGTTGCAACAATCTCTCGGTCATGCAGGTGTGCTTTACAACATCAGGAAAATCAGACCCTTCCTGTCTGAGCACACAACGCAGCTCCTAGTCCAAGCACTCGTAATATCAAGGCTGGACTACTGCAATGCCCTTCTGGCTGGCCTTCCAGCCAATGCAACCAAACCCCTGCAAATAATTTAGAATGCTGCAGCACATCTGGTCTTTAATCAACCAAAAACAACCCATGTCACACCCCTCCTGACCTCACTCCACTGGCTGCCTGTAGCCGCCCGCATCAAATTTAAATCTCTTATGCTTGCCTTTAGGACAATAACCGGAACTTCTCCCTCCTACCTCAACTCACTCCTCCAGACATATGTCCCCTCCCGCCAGCTACGGTCAGCTAACGAGCGACGGCTGACCATTCCCCCAAAATGAGGCATCAGATAAATCTGTAAAACTTTCACCTATTCCGTTCCTTTGTGGTGGAATGAACCGCCAGCCTCCACCCGATCTGCTGAGACCATCACAACCTCAAAACACCAAAACACACCTGTTTCGCAGACACCTGTCTGAACCCTAATGCTCTTCTATCCTATCCCTCTATCCTATCCTTCTATTCTTACAAAAAAATTTTTTCCCTGTCTCTAGTCCATCTTTCTCTCTTGTAACAGAATACAATGTCCGCTTGTAAATGTAGCTTTGTAGACTTGGCTCGTTGGCGTACAAGACAAAATGTTCAATGCTCTCGTCCTTTGTAAGTCGCTTTGGATAAAAGTGTCTGCTAAATGACTAAATGTAAATGTTACACATGATAATACTCATTATCAAGAGTAACTGAAACTCAGCAGTACAGAATGACAATGATTACAAAACAGTTAACATAATAAAGAAAGAGTAATAGACACTGGAAAATGACACTTGTCACATGCATTTTTAATGTTTTCATTTGGCTTGTAAGATGTGAGGTTTCTCCAGATATGCAGTTTTTGGTTACTCACATGAAACATGGTTCAATTTCAGGGATATTAATAGTACACAGAGGAGACAGGAATTCATGCTCCAATAAACTCACCAACAAGCTTTGCAATCCAGTGACACTTAAGCCATGTATAATAAGCCCACTGGCCAAGTACAGGACTGACCATCATGCCATGGTTATGGCTGAAACAGAATGTAAACAGAAATCAACAAAAACACATGCAGTTATTGTACCAGATATATGACAATTGAATGTTTTGGAGTAATACATTATGCTCTGCATACTGACCTCTCTTACTTTTCAAGTGTAAAGTTATGCTCAGATAGCGTTAGTGCCTAAGAATATTGAACATATTGTACCCAACAGTGACTTTGATACAGTGCTTTATGCACTGCAAAAAGGTCAGTTTCTTATCTTTAATGTATGTCCATGCTTTTAACTGGTCTAATGTTAGCTATCACAGTGTGTGTTGGATCTCCTGCATGATTTAGAACCTGATACATTGGACAATTTTGCACATGATCTCACTACTCTGGCACCCTCAATAACTCACTGTTATGAACCTGCTGGGTACAATAAGAAACTTGTTCTCTCTGTTACATTCTCTCTCTCTGTCTTGCTCTCTCACACACTTGCCTATCCCTCTTTATCTCCTGCTTTTACCTTGTTCCAGGGAGAGTACACAGCAGGACATACTGTCCAGACAGGCACTGGTTATTTATACCCATGTGTATGAGATACAGCAACACTGTGGCCCCTCAGCTGGCCCCTGTACACCTGTTAACATTGCTTGTCACTTCTTCAGTCTGAAACACCATTCCCTGAGGGAGAACACTATCAATATCCGTTAAGTGTATCATTATCAAGCTGTTATGAAAACCCATGCAGAAGCATTACTGTCAATATCTCGATGAATTCACAAAACAGTGAGTGCATAAGATGGGTTGAGATGTAGGGAGGCTTCTGCCACCATGTCATGGTGAAGTTTATAGTGTCTGATGTCGATTACAGTAAAGGGAGAGAACTAACCCAGATAATCTGCATCATTGTCACGTATTAGAGGCATAACTATTTTGGTGATTAGTACTGAATGTGACTTTAAGAGCACTCGGGCAGTGCTGTAACTCGAGCCGTATGCAGTGACAGCTGTAGCAGTGAGGGAAAGACAGATCTCGCCACTGGCTTGTCCAAAATAACGTGTCTATCTCTTTGTTACCAACTTTTAAGACAGTCTTTGGCGATCTGATTGCCGTCCACGGCAATGGCGGCCCGGTTCAGCAGGACGTGCGTAGTAGCGTTAGCCCTTGTTGCCATTGTATTACAAGGTATGTGCTTTGTGTACTCCAAAACTGGAGTCTTACCAATGAGTGTGGAATAGTGTAACTTACTTAGCTCTTTGTATTAAACACACTTGTTACTGCATTTTATGATTGGGGTCATTCTTTTCTAATTTAATTGTATATTCCATTCCACTTCCTTATTTCTCTTGTGGACAGTTTAAGCTGTATGTTCACATTGTATTTTGTGGTTACCACAGAAAAGGTTACTTTATAGGCTTCATAGCGGTGAGTCAGTGTAGTTTCGAATGGCTGGATTGTTTTTGTGATATTAAATCTTTTGACACCTTTTTATATGGCTTGCAAATTGCAATAGAATTGATAAATAAACCTGGGAAAATTGTTGTGCTAGATTGGTGTAGTGCTGAAGCTACTGCACATGAAGCTACATGCTGGTTGAAAAATATGAAGAAACATGGAATTATCTTTTTAATCGGTCTAGGTAAAATAGTAGATAAAAAGTAGATAAAATATCAACAGAGGACCGAACTTATACACAACCAATAAATGTGTTCCTGTAGCTCAACTGGTAGAGTATTGCATTAACAGCACAAACGTTGTGGGTTCAGTTCCCAGAGAACACAAATACTGATAAAATGTATACCTTAAATACACCATAAGTTGCTTTGGCTGGAAGTCAAATAAATAAATGTAGTTCTAATGATTGTTTTAAACAAGTGCACAAAAAGTAATACACCATTTAAATGCATCCATCTTTGAATAGGGTTAAGAAATCAATGTTTATCTCTGTCTGTATTTTACTTTACAGTCAGTGGAAATGAGGAGTCACAATTAATTGCAGATAAGTTTAAGAACTACAATAAAAATATTCGACCAGCAAGACACCCTGAGGAAAAAGTGAAGGTTCAAGTCAAGTTAACCCTCACCAATCTAATCTCTTTGGTAACTAATCTTATCTTCCTGCTTACAGACAGTATTGTGAGTGTTTGTAAAAATATACAGCTTAAGTTTAGGCTACGTGGATTTATTTCAATGGATTTATGTCAATAAACAGGTGTTTATGCACAAAAATCCACTTTGCATTGGTATAATATACTTAAATACAGTACTGTGCAAGGCACAGATTTTATTTATTCACAAATTATATAAGCAGAAATAATTAACACACAAATGTTTTTGTAACATTATTAAGTATTTACATCATTGTTACTAAGGTATGTGTGCACAGAGGTAGCAGTGCAAATGAAATTAATTTATCTGGGATTCAATTAGATAATATTTGTTGTCGTTTTTAGTTCAGTGATTTACTTATTAGGCACTTTGGGCAATGCAACAGTTATGGGCCATTTACATCTTTTCAAATTTTCTTCCTGAACAGAATGAAAAAGAGGAAACTCTTACTACAAATGTCTGGATTGAGATTGTGAGTAAAAAACTAATGCATTGTTCAATCATATGCAGCTTATTTGTAGTGTAACCTCCTGTGATGCTTAAAAATGAATTCATTTTATTCAAAATCATTTAAAAAAGTAAAATATTTAAAAAACATTTAGTATGGCAGGTTAGTGTCTTTTAGCTATTTACCTTTCTCCTGCTTCATGTACTTTTATTTTTTATGCACAATTTTTCCCCTTTTCTTTAGTTGCTCTCTGCTATGCATTATAGTTATGATGCATATCTACTATGTATCATAACTATTTTCTAAATGTACGTTGTTACTGTAAGTTTTAGTAATGCTGTATATTTTACTGTATATTTTTTAATGTATCAGTCTGGCTTTTACAGTGCTTCTTTTTTTGTTCTGTCTGACTTTTTCTTCTTTCTTTTTATGCTTTCTCTCCTCCTTTCTGATCGGCCTTCAGCAATGGTCAGATTATCGTCTTGCATGGAACACATCTGAGTATCATGGTATTGAACTGATCCGTGTGCCATATAATACTGTCTGGCTGCCAGATATAGTATTGGAAAATAAGTGAGTTAGTGGTAAAGGAGTTCATTATTTTCTTTCAGTTTCTTCAATAAATGCTAAAACACATCTCTCCTATTCTGTCTTCAGCATTGATGGCAAATTTGATGTGGCATACTATGCTAATGTGCTGATTTGGAGTGATGGCTCTATGTACTGGCTTCCTCCTGCCATCTACCGCAGTACCTGTGCTATTGAGATCACCTACTTTCCTTTTGACTGGCAGAACTGCACTCTAGTCTTCAGGTTGGCACAGAGTGATATAAAATAGATGTGTTATAATGCCAGACTCAGGAAATTATATGTGTTATAATGCAAGGCTCAGGGATTCTGGGACACACCTGAGGAGTTTTTGGATTACGTTGTTATTTTAGATGTTAGTTATTTTTGATGTTGTGCTAATTTGCATATTATGACTCTTCTGGTTTGTATATCTGTAGGTCTCAGACATACAGTGCTAATGAAATTGACATGGTATTGGCAGAAGGGGATACAGGAAAGCCCATTGAGTGGGTGGACATTGACCCTGAGGCCTTCACAGGTGCCATGCAGACACAAATTACTATTCATTCTTCACATTCTGTAGCTAAACAGGTTTAGCAAGCGGAGTGGAGTTTATTTGATGATTTAAGAGAGTAGTTCATCCAGTGAATGAAATTCTGTCATTACGTACTGACCTAAATTTAAATGACTACATCAAAATCCAAAGGAATCAAACACAGACAATAACAGTGAGTTAGTAACAATGAAACACAAACAAGACTTAATAAAGACTAATCAGCTATGTATCAAAGACATGGCAACAATAAGTTGCACATCACATTTAATACTAAGAGGAAAGTTCATCCAATCACGTCTCTTTTTTTTCTGTTGTTCCAACCACATGGCCTGCACAGAGAATGGAGAGTGGGCAATCAAGCACCGCCCTGCCCGTAAGCTGACAAACCCACGTTACTCTCCAGATGATCTGGAGTACCAGGAGGTCTATTTCAATCTCATCATCCAAAGAAAACCACTCTTCTACATCATCAACATCATCCTGCCCTGCTCTCTCATCTCCTCACTGGTTGTTCTGGCCTTTTTTTTACCTGCTAAAGGTGTGTTTGTATGTAAAAAACATGTAAACTTTTTAAGGTTAATGTATGTCTCAAAATATTAAGATTCCTCTGTTTCTCTTGCACCACTGTTACACCCCGATCTATTATTTTTCTATCTGCATTCTGTCTGTCTCTGCACACAATGTCTTTGTGTTTTGCTCTGTCTCGTTCTTCCCTTCCGTCTCTCTCACTTTTAGCTGGAGGGCAGAAGTTGACTGTGTCCATTTCGGTACTGTTGGCACAGACTGTTTTTCTTATCCTGATTTCTCAGAAGATTCCAGAAACGTCACTCTCTGTGCCTCTCATTGGCAAGTGAGTGTCATCGTGTGTGAGAGCGCATAGAGCAGTTTTTTTGCTTCAGGCCATTAGTGTCACCAACAAAACATTTTGAAAGTGTTTTCTGTTCCCTAGCATTTAATTATTTTCATTTATCATTGCATTTTTTTCTGCTGTCCAAGATCAGTCATTTCAGATATGCATTGATGAAAATTGCCAGACCAACTTGCTCTAATTGTCTAATTTCTCTGCCTTGTTCTGTTTTAGGTATTTAATCTTCGTCATGTGTATGACAACACTGATCGTCACCAATTGCATCATTGTCCTAAACTTCTCCCTCCGCAGTCCCAGCACACACAACATGTCCCACTCCATCAAGCATGTGTGTCTTTGCTGCTTTACCTTAACACTGCAGAGTTCTCCAGTGGAACTTTTATATTAACACTTTTTACTTCACCTCTCTCATCCACTATTTAGATTTTTCTTGAAGTTGTCCCTCGTTTCCTTGGCATGGCATCATTTCTGGAGGAGGAGGAGCCGGGAGGTGGGGCGTTGGAAATGAGAGAGAGGAGGCGCAGTTCGTTTGGACTAATGCAGAGGGCAGAAGAATATGTTTTGAAACAGCCACGCAGTGAGATGATGTTTGACAAACAGAGAGAGAGACACGGACTCATGCGGTCAATAGGTAACACATTCACTAAACAGGACCAATTCAAACACTAACAGTACCTAAACATTCCTAATATAACTGTGTGTGTATATTGTGAACGATGAGATGTAAGAGTGCCTAGATGTAGCCAGTGTTAGAAATACACTCAGGAGAGGAACACAATTGAATTAAACTCTTGTGGTAGGCTAAAGTTAAAGCTAGTTTGCAGTTTGCAACATTTTACTTAATGACCTCATCAGAAAATGAAAGTTGTTTCAGAAGGGCAGGTTGTAATTGAAGATTACAACAACAAACTTTTTTTCACAATAAGAACTTCAGGATACAATAAAAGGATACATTTGTGTTTCATATTTACATAAAACTGTTAATAAGCTACATAAGCTTCGAAAGAGAGTTGCTGGGAGATCAGTGGTTTAGGTTTCACATTTCTGTTTTCTAGTGTTTTGTGTATGTCTCCCTCTAGTGGATGAAATTGATGTGAGCAGTACAGCGAACCTGTACAAGAGTCTGGCTAAGACAGCACCAGAGATAAAAGAATGTGTGGCTGCCTGTAACTTCATTGCTGAATCCACTAAGCAGCAGAACGACATTGGATCTGTAAGTGTGTGAGCCTATTTAGGTGTAGGAGTGTCCCAGCATAGACATTCAAAATACTGTTCTCCTTCCACACCATTTCTTTCTTTCTTATGTTGTTCTTCTTTGTCTGTCTTTGTTTCTCAGGAGATGGAGAGCTGGGTGCTGATTGGTAAGATGATTGATAAAGTTTGTTTTTGGGCAGCCATCCTGCTGTTCTCCATTGGCACTGTGGCTATCTTCCTCATGGGTCACTATAACCAGGCACCCGAGTACCCATTTCCTTGGGAGAACAAAAAGTATGTGCCTGAGTAGAAGCTCTTATGACACCAACGGTTACAAATGTGGAGTGAGGGAGAAAGACAGTACTTGCTTATCTGCTGCATAAGATGAATAGTAAGAGGGAGGATTTACAGCTGTCAATAAAGCTGCACATGATTTAAACAGTATGATTTGGATTGATATAGTGTCTTGTCTTATATTTGATATTAATGACTATAGATGTTCATGCATTGTTACCTTAACATTTTTGTACTCTGATTACACATGTGGTAAATGCACTTATTTTTTAGAAATACATACACTAGGGGTATCTTTTGAGAAGTGTCAATTTTGCTTATACTTAAAACAATATTATTTACATTTTTGAAATTATAAGACATAAATAAGCCCAACATGACAACTCATCAATATAATTGCAGCAAATTTTTGAAATGCTTCTAACCCACGTTGCCATCTTTGTTTACAGTATGTGATACTGTTAAGAAAATGTGTTATATTTCGCACTTTCTGTATGACTTCCTTTCAGTAGAAGTCATTTTTTGCAATTTCAGTTTCTAGTATTAGGTTTACATATAGATGTCATGTCAGTCCCATTTATATCTGTTATTACATTTGTCTTTTATTTTACTTTTGCAACTTTGAACTGGCATTAAGTTACAGTATAAATTCCTTTAATAAATATTTTGCCATAACTATAGTGAATAAATACATTTGCATAATTCACACTGTCTTAAGATATGCAGAGCAAACACATTTATTAATCAATATGCTGATTTTATTGTTCTACATGCAGTTAAACTCTGAGAATAAAATAACTGGCATATTCTGTGTGAAGCTCAATTATTTCTGAGCTCTGTTTCCAATTTTACCTTAACATATGTGTTATGTGCTTCCTGTGGTCGCAGCTCTGTGTGTACATTCTCTGTTATCTCATGTATATTATCTGATATGGATGTCCGAATTGTGCTGTCTGATCACACAAAAAAAGGATGATGCGGATCGATGTTGCAGTAATAATCGTAGTCTGCGTCGCGTCTACAGAAAATACGGTAAAATTCTGGAAGGTTAACGACTGACAGTTACAAATACGTCTTGGGAACATTTGCTTTAATAAATCAGCAAAATTATAAAAACAGTCTGTTCGCGACATGGAGCTCTAAAATACATATTCTTCCTTAAAGGCAGTACATGTCTAAATGCAGCTGGATGGGCAGGTACGAGGTGAATTACCGCATGTTCCTACCATGTTGTTTTATTCTGTCTGCGGATCGTTTTAGCAGGTTTACGGTAAGTTTGGCCTCTCAAGTTTGCCTACGTTGAATGCTACAGCAAACCTACGCCTTGGGGGTTGAGATGGAGGATAAGTTATCCAGAAGTTTGAGTCGTACTGATAAAACAACGATCTACGAAATTACAAGAGACTAGGCGAGCATTTCAGTCCGACTCCTTTCTTACAGGTATGTTTAACGCCAAAGTCTTGATTTATTCCGATCAGGTATTGAAAATGCGGTTTTACACGTTACGGCACTTAATCGTAATATATCTTTCTACGCTTCACTTTACACACTTCGAAATATCTCGTTATTACAAGAGGATGCGATATGTTTTGCATTTATTATCTAAACTGTTTTATATCAGCGCATCGTATGTTTAGTTTAGATTTCGAGTAACAATGAAGGGAATGTGTCCCGTGGAAACCAAACAGGAATGTTAATCATTATCGCGCTGTAAAAATCATTGATGACACCGTAAACATTGTCTGTGTTTGAAAACCTACATCGGTGTGCAGCGGCGTGTTGGGGCATCATAGACAAAAACCTGGTGAGCTGCCTTGTCTGCTTTTGTAGGTACCATCGTGTAACACTGTTTAGGTGGGCGGCTCACTAAGTTTTAAGACACAGCCATACTCATGCCCACATCCTTTTAACCGTTTGTGGATAATCAATGTGTCGATGGACAGCATGAAGAAGAATCGGGTTTGGAGAGATTTTTGAAGGGGTGTGTGCTTACGGAAAAAGAGGAACGGCATGGTTACGTATCACAATGACATTCAATTGGCAATTCTGATCCCCATTTATATATTTGAAATGTTATCATTTCTTTATTTTTTCAACAAGAAAAGCACTTGAGGTCGATTGTTAATTTGGATTTAGAGATTTTGCAATACTCATGCCTCAGTTAAGTGCTACTTTTGACAAATCTGTCAATGTATAAAACAAATGTGGTTTTAACCATCTTGAAGTTGTATTATCAGGGCTGAAATTGCACTTTTGGCAATCGCAGACCATTTATCGCTATCGTAAAGTGCGGTTCCTTCTAATAAGAGTTTGGCTGTGGTTTTCATATCCAGGCAAAATGAATTTAGAGCACAGGAAAATGATCTTAACAGATGCAAAGATCAGCAGTATGTAGTTCAGAAGTTCAAGTCCTTATCACACGATTTTCCTCGCACATGATTTTATGATTTGTTTTGATGTATCCCTGTCTTTCTCCCAGCCCTTCCTGCTTTACTTTAACTTCTCCCACAGTGTCTAGGGTTTCATGGGAACTAGGTTGTCTTGGCAACAGTAGGCACAGCCAGTCAGAATGCTTTGCAATGTGCTCTCTCTCTCTCTCTCTCTCTCTCTCTCTCTCTCTCTCTCTCTCTCTCTCTTATTCACTCACATTGTTAAAGGACATGACAGGTGAAGAGGGATGTCCTGTCCCTGCTGGTAAAAAAAAAAAAAGGTTTGTTTGGTCATCACTGTTTTTGTCCTTTTCCTTTTTGATTTAAATCATGTTATAAAACTGTCAACATGATTTTACATATTTATAAGTTGCCTTTGTTGTTGTCAACAAAGACAACTTGATCCTAATATGTTGTTTTCATATTCTTGTTTAAAGAAATGAATTAAAATGTTTATCAAAGATTACCCTAATGTTTAAGATGTACCTGTGTGTCAGCGGTAATGGTGCAATCATATCCAGTGTTTGTATGTTGTTAGAACCCCAGAGAAATGGCTCCATAGAGAGCTACAGTATCCTGTTACTTAAGGTATCTTTACCCTGCTTTATTAATTACTTATAATATGACCTTAAAAGTGACACAAATACAGAAAGCAATGAACAGGTGCATTCTTTAGAGAATCATGCAATTGTGCATTTAACTTGTTGCAAACTTTGCATTATAAGTCACAAGTTTGTTATAAACTTGTTGAGAGGGGAAAGTTGCTTTAAAAGAACAACACGATTCAGTCCAATTTGCCTGGATTGACTCCAACAGCCACAAGCGGTTGAGCTTTGTTGTCCTAGTTATTTTTACTCTTAGTTTGATGAATACAGATTATGTAAATACCAGTGCAGACAAATTCTGCACCTGTGAATTTATGTTAAGTGATAACAATAATAAATATATATATATATATATATATAAAATCTCGGCCTAAATTACAACTAAAATTAGAATTTGAATTATAGTTTTTCATTGAGATGAGTCTCAAAAATATAGACGGTATAGAAGTATAGTATAGTATAAAAGAAACAGTATAGATGAAACAGTATTTTAGATTTACTTAAAGACTCAGCTGTTATCAGCGGCAAAAGGATTACTTGGTTTATGGACATTCACTAGCTGCTATTACATGTGTACACAGTGCTTTTACCTGTGTACATAGATCAGTAACCTTTTTAATGTAAGAATTTTGCTACAGTTTACTATGGTCAAGTTTCTTAAGTTAAATGGTAGGTAGCTAAGGATACACAATACTTTTCTTATTATTCATAAGAAAATCCATATAATTTGATAAGCCATCTGGTGTGAATGAAGAAAAGCAGGGGCCACAGCACAGATCTCTGTTGTACTCTGGTTATGAGGGTATAAGGAGACAATATAGTAATTCTTTCCAGTTGACCTGGCAGGTCTTCTGTTCATTGTGGGAAATGTTTTCTTTGTACAGTATGTTTGCATCTAAAATGCTTTCTCAGCTGTTTAAACACATCTGGTGTGAATAGTCCGTCCGCTTAGTTAACTAATATGCTAACTTGTGCAATTTTTGAAAAAGATTTTGAAAAACATTTTCTGTATTTTCTGTATTACATTTTGTGTGTGAATGTTTGTGGGTATGTCTGCACAGGTGTGTCATTGTCCAGTAGCCTTATGGCTAGTTCTGAGACAGATGCAGCACAAAGGTGGCGGAAATGTGTGGACTCTGTGCTGAGCAACCTTACTGATGATCAGATAAAATCTATCAAAACCAACTGTGGTAAGAGAAATCACACACACAGTAGTATTTTTCAAAAGCTTGCAAAGTTCTCACCCTGCCTGACACTTTCAAGGGAATTATAGGACCTTGACCGGCTGGTTCAGGTGTGTTTAATTTAAGCTGGAATCATTATTCAGGAGCAATATTGTCTGAATTTAAATTGGCTATGGAAGAGATGACTTGTCACTTTCTAGCTTGTTTAGTACTTTAGTACTCGCCCTTTAGCTAGGATGTGGTGACTCTAACTGCAAACTGGGTGTGTAGCACAACTGCATCCCTGCTGCCTATCCACTCAATTGTTGATCTTCTGATTACTCATGGGCACAAATTATCATTTGTAATTGTCTTTTATGGCTTTATCTTGTATGATGTTATCTCAAAGTACACCAAATAGCAGATGGTATTCTGTTAATTGTTACAGTTTCCCTGTTCACTGTTCCATTAATGTTTATATTTCATATGAGCTGTAGTCTATTGCATTTAACAGTGAAAGTGAATAAGAAAGTAGAGGGACAGGTTAAAATGTGATCTGGACATTATGCCAGCCGAATTCAAACCTGCATACTCATAAATACTCCAAGTCTTTTTTATTGTGCTATAGTCACTGGGCCCTTCCAGTGTGCAGTTGTAAAGCTGCAGGTAGGAGTTATTTACTGCAAACATAGGACATTTTCAGCAAATAGAACTTTCCCACTCTACGGTATACCTTTATATGTTCTAATGCATTTGTTCTCTGTGGAATCTGTGTACTTTCAGACCAAGTACAAATCAGTTCAAATCAGAAAATTCAAGTACCACCTAGTCACAACATGTATTCTCTGTTTTTTTTTATTTGCTTGAGTGCGTTTTAACCCTGTAAAACCTGGCGTATAAATTATATAAAAAACCTGCTGTTTAAAAGCCACTAACCTATGGAATTAGAACATTATAATATTTAATTGAAATGAATTGTGTCACATTCATATGTCAGTCATGCAAAGAGCAGTTATTCAAGATTACTGTGTGTGAAAGTGTGTAATTTCACAGCCCAGGGAAGAGATTGTGAAAAATGTGTCATGAAAGAAAGTATGACTGGCTTTTTAGCGCTTGCAACAGAAGGCCTCAGGTTGTCTCTCATTCACATAAATAAATGTACACAGAACATAATAAAAATGATGATCTCGAGTAGATAAACAGAGTGACTCTGATCTTCGACCTCTGGTAAGACAACATATTAGACACTGAGGCCTGTCAAATCAGATGTTGCTCAGAACACAAGCAAGAACAGAGGGTGAAAGAGTAGACGTAATTAAGAGACAGAGAAGCGTTTTGATAGGTTCAGCAAGGTCACTTGTAACATGCATGTAAATTTTTAAATTAATAGTGATACTAGAAAAGATAGAAAACATAGAAAAATGGGATTTAAACTTAACCCACCTATTATGTTTTGGGTCAATTAAAAAAGCAACTTTGACTTAAAAAATATATTTATGATAACATAAATTTGTTTAAATAATAGTTGTATTTTATTTTCATATTCATTCATTTCCCATGCCTTCTGGAGCTAGAGTTGTTCCAGAGTTGAATGGTGTGGGTTTTTTTGTTTTTGAAGAATTTGAAGTATCTGTTAGAATCAACACGTTCTTGTGGTTTCGACAGGAAAAGAATTCAGAGAACTCCACAATCAAAAAATCTACAAGTAAAATATCTAAAAAATCAAAAATAGTTAAAATATCCCGTAGTTAAATGTTGCATGCTGTCATTAAAACAAATAAGAGATTCCAAATGCAAAGAAATGTTAATTACCTATCATACTACCATCATATTACCATCAAATCTTTCCATTTCAATTTTAAATTGGTAGGAAGATAATATAATTTGTAATTAAAACTGCAAAATATAAATATATATATATATATACGGAAAGAAGCATTATATAATTTTGGAACCCACAGTAAAAATTTTTTTTTTAATATTTTGTGTGTCTGTCAGATGAGCGTAACTTTTTCGTGATACATCACTTGGCAGAGCTGCAGGAGGGAGACATCTCACCTATCATTCATGGCACTCCTATCACCTGCAGAGTGGAAAACACAGAGAGATACACCACACGCTCCAAGGTTTGTAAATGACCCTGAGTTACTGTGGTATAACTAACAATCAATAAGGTAACAAAAAGTACAAGAGGCTGTTCTATACCGTAAATATAGTCATGACTGAAGAGATCATTAGGTACAGCTTGCGTCTACCGCATAATAAAAACAAATGTTTATTAAAATGTAATTTTTATATTGATTTTTTTTTTAAGTTAAATTATTGATTGTGATCCATCCGTTAGAAAATATAATCTCAGTAAAGATAGTGTCCCAGTAAACATAGAGCATCCAAAAGCAAACACATTTTGCTATGGTGTTCAGTGATACAAATAGATGAAGAGGTCTATATCTTATATAATCTATATTTCTATAATCTAACAGTGTAAATATCCTGTACACAGGTTCATGTGTGCACTCTGTACACGGTTCGTCTGACGCATGGCGAGTTCACATGGACGGTGAAACGGAAGTACAAACACTTCCAGGAGCTCCATAGAGACCTGTACAAACACAAAGTGATGCTGCAGTTTTTGCCTCTGGGGAGGTGAGCTTGCACACAGGCACATGCAAATTCACAATGCTGGATTTGTTTGGGTTGAAATTCTGACCTGCTGTTGTCCTTTGTGCTGCTGCATGTGATCTGATTTAGATATGCCATTCAGAGGCAACAGCTGGCGAGTTTGACAGAAGAGATGCCGACTTTACATGGAGCAGACAGAATCAGGAGAACATCTAGCAAGCCGGTACACACAATCTTCACTTACCACTACAAGATGCACATGTTGTTTATAATCTTAATAATCCCAAACATTTACCAGCTAAGTTGGCACGTGTGTTTTTGCCCCCGAATAGCCCAATCGAACGGTTTCTATTTCTAAAATGTTCACGTTAGTCTCCACTTTGGAAAATGTTTTCAAAGACTTTCAGATTTTAAACCAAATTTCAGCTTAAATGGATTATGTGTGTTTTTTTCCAGAAATACCTGGAGGAATATTTAAACAATTTGCTAGAAAGCAGCTTCTACAGGAACCTTCGGGGAATGGTGAGGAGTTTGCATGAACACTTACCTCAGTGTTTTGCAGACTTAACATTGATACAGATTACCCCAACCCGTAACAAAAAAAGGTTAACTTTGTAACATTTTTATCTTTGAGGACCTTCCCACATATAATTTTTGACAGCTTTAGATCGCTAAAGAGAGAATTTTTATTTAGATAGCAAATTCTCATAGTCACATTAACACCTCCATACACTCACTTAATATTTACAAATATTTGCATACAAAATTGAGTATGTGTGTGCATTGATCTTTTAGTTGGACTTCCTTGCAATCAGTCCACTGTCCTTCATCAAAGACCTCGGACCCAAAGGCCTGTGAGTTCAGATTGTGTGTGTGTGTGTCATCGTTTGTGATTGTTGGTTTAGTCCTATTTCATAGTTGTCTTGATGTATTTGTGTAATTCTGTTTTAGTTTTTCTTTGGTTTGTCCACAGAGAAGGTTATATTCTGAAAAGATCAGGTGGTCATCGTATCCAGGGGCTCAACTGCTTCGGACACCATCAATTCTGCTTCCGCTGGTCTCGTCGCTGGCTGGTGGTGAAGGATTCATTCCTTCTATACATGTCCAGGTGAGTTTTTATCTTACCTCATCGTACCTAATGAATTTCATTATTGTTTCATGTTACAGCATGTTGTTTTTTAACAAAGGTTGCTGACTTGAGGCACACAGCAGAAACTTGTTTTTACAATGTTCATTTTACATTTACATTTATTCATTTAGCAGACGCTTTTATCCAAAGCGACTTACAAGTGCGGAATACAACAAGCGAGTCAACCTGAAGAGGCACAATAAGTGCTCACAATACAAGTTTCAGACAGTGCTCAGAGTATCATATGCTATAACAAGGGAGAGATTTAAAGGGAAGAGGGATAGGAAATGAAGGGAAAGGATTTTATTTTTTATTTTATTTTTATTTTTTTTATGATGAGGTTAAGTGCTCACGAAAGAGATGTGTTTTCAGCTGTGTTTTGAATATTGCCAGGGATTCTGCATTACGGATGAAGGTAGGAAGATCATTCCATCAGCATGGAGTGGTGAACGAAAATGATCTGGAGAGTGATTTTGTGCCTCTCTGTGATGGTGCCACAAGCCATTTTTAAACAAACTAGCTGTAGTTCATACTACAGTGTAGTTCAAATTATTTAGCATTTTAACACCTGACTTTTACAAACATGACTTTCCATTGTAATGACAAATAGACAATTTATCTTCAGATAATAACTTCTTTTGGCTATTGCCTACAGCAATACGACTGTATAAAAAGCATTACCAATTGCAATATTGTACAATGTAGGGTGGAAATTCCTTTCTAAAATATTATTTTAAATAACTTTAAAATCACAGTGGGTCATTGGAATGTTGAAGGAAATATAAGTCCAGCAGTTAGTGCTTGAAGTTGAAACCTGTCAGACAGGTCCTCACCTTACTACATCAGGGTAGAAGACATGGGAAATTGTGTTTGCATGTACTTTATCACCAGTCAGAAAATAAATTAGGTGTTTGGAGGTTTGTTATTAATTGTTATTAATTCAGAATTAATTTGCACAGATCAGGAGTCTCAAAATATGTTCAGCCACACAAACTGTACACATTAAAATGAAAGAAATAATAACCAGCAAATGCCTCAGTCAATGTTGTAACTGCATGCTAAAATATGTCAGGAAACATGACAAAAGAATTCTTTCTGTTACAGTTTGAGTGAGTTTAACTAAGTTTATTGATCATAAATGTATGCCAAAGTTTGCTTGAGAGCTTTTGCGTGACCAAAACAGTCAGGTTTTCTGGAAAGCAAAGGTGCAACTTGCCCAGCCCTTCATTGTTCTTAATAGTAAAACCCCTGAGGGTAAAAACTGATGAACTGACATACATTTGACAAAAACAAGAGCTGTACTTTATAAAATGTTGAAAAATTGGCGTGTGATTGATTGAATGATTCCCAGTGTTTGGGTAATGGATATTTCAGTCCTGCCTGTTTACATACAATATAAACATTTCCACACAGAAACACAGATTTGTGGTCTTGGTCTCTTTATGTCTTTAATAGTCATAAACCTTCTTATGTACACTGACACATACACATATAGTGTCCATCTTCTACACTGTTGCCCCACATCTCCTGAGTTCAACTTCAAAGAGCTTGTTATAGCGAAATCACCACCATTGGTTAATGACTGCCTAGTCCCCAATGTACAGACCTCCCTTCTGCATGGCCTGACCTTCTCCCTGCACCATTATACCGCCCTTTCCTTTTCACACTTCCTCAAGGACATTTTAAAGCACGTCTATAATTATTTCCATGACAAAACTTCCTCATATCTCAGCCAGACATGAGGAGACAATTATAAGTAAGGCATTGGTAGGTTAAGTATAAACACAAGATCTGTGGTGATATCAAAACATTGCCTTTTTGTTTAAGTGACCTGACCAGACTGACAATGTTGACCTAACCAATGGGAGGGACTATTTGTTTTTGTTTGAAAAGCCATTATATTTGCATTTAGCAATGCAAGTGATGCTGAAATTACACACTTCTAAAAGCTTCTCAGAGTTGTGCCATCACCAATATTTATATGGATTAATATTTATTCATTATCATTTAGTGATTTTGATCATTGATTTTTCTGTCCTGTCATTGCTGTGTTTGAGCAGAGATCCTGCTGTGGTGTCATTTGTCCTACTGTTTGATCCTGAGCTTAAGGTGTTGGTTGGCCGATGTTACACTGATACCAAGCATGGGGTCTGCATCGAAAACTTCAGCAGGTAAACAGTGCACCTCAGAGGTTATAGTCAAGCCCTGTGCAGTCCTGCTCCTGGAAGGCTACTGTCCTGCAGAGTTTAGATCCAACCCTGAATAAATATACCTCCTATATTTGTAAATAATCCCTGACCTTGATTAACTGGTTAGGTTTAGTTGATTGTGGTCCAAGTGGTTGGAGCTAAACTCTGGAGCAGGATTGGACACTTCTGGACTGTCACTGGTATCAGACAAGTCTTACGACCAAGAAAAGAAAGTCTTCCTGTCTCCAGAACTGATTTGACTCACTGTATTACAAAGACACTATAGTATTGTGCAACAACAGCTGGTGTGTGTGCGTCTTGCAGGAAGCTGGTGATTAAGTGCAGTACCTACAGGCAGGCTCAGTGGTGGAGTCATGAGATTCGAAGTCTCTCGGAACGCTGTGATTTCCTCCAGACACATCGCTTTGACGGCTTTGCCCCACCCAGACCAGACACTCTCACAAAGTGGTGTGTGCATTTATGTAACATGGTTGTGGTTGTACTTTCTTTTAAGAAATGATGATTGATTGTCTAATTTGTGGAATGAAATGCACATTGGCTGAGTGACAAGTTTATTGTTTGATTGACAGGTATGTTAACGGGAATGGGTATTTCTCAGACCTGGCTGATGCACTGGAGCAAGCCAAGGAGGAGATCTTTATTACTGATTGGTGGTTAGTGTTCTAACCCATACAATATCTGAGATGGTTCAGTTATACAATAATATGTTTTAATTGTTTAGATTCCTCAGTTGTGATGGTTATGTTACTTGTTAATATTTAATATGTTGAAGTTAATAGTGTTTGAAAGTGATGTAATTTGATTATACTTTCTCTACAGGCTCAGTCCAGAGGTTTTCCTCAAACGTCCAGCTACAGGAACATACTGGCGCTTGGACAAGATTCTCAAACGCAAAGCAGTATGGGAAAGAAACGTTATTTTTTTAGATGCTCTGTTAAAAAAACCTGTCATTTTAATTTTTATAAAAATATTTAAAAGCAGTTGTATTCATAAGTTTACATTCCTTTTTTCATGGTGTACATAACACATAATAACAATTTTGTAATAATTTTGTGGAATTTCTTTAATTGTCTTGTGTGACATGACTGTGGGGAAGACCTTGAAACAAAGAAACTGTATGTTAATGGATTAAATGTTACATGTTTGATTTTTAGGAAGAGGGAGTGAAGGTGTGCGTGTTATTGTATAAGGAAGTGGAACTGGCTCTGGGTATTAACAGTGGCTACAGCAAGAGAACACTGATGAATCTTCACCCCAACATTAAGGTTTGATACACTACATACAGCACACTGCCTTTCACTACTGCTCTTTGTCCTCTAATTCCCACCCCACCCACTTTTCTCATCCTTTCACTTTCTTTTTTAATATTCTTTTTCACCTCTTCAGGAATACCTCTTACCATAAAGCTGCATTAAAACAATATGTATTGTGAGTATGTATTGTATGCAATATGCAATATATATTATGTAAAAGCACTATATAAAATAAAATAGACCTGACTGGACTTGTTTATTTATACTACAAGCAATTCTCTGAATGCTGTTTTACTGTACACCCACTCTTAAGCACACAGTGTGTTTGGGCTGCAGGTGCCATCAGTAGTGTAATCAGAAGAGTCCACACGCACACACTGACTTTTCTAGATTTCCTGCAGAGTTCTGCTCGTTTGCTTTTGTCAGCTTTGCATGTGCATAGGATTACATGCAATATTAGAAGGGTTGAGTCTTCATCAAACACAACCACACCCTTTCTTTATGTGACTTCCTGTGTAGGTGATGCGTCACCCTGATCATGTGGCCTCAGTTGTGTTCCTCTGGGCTCATCATGAGAAGATGGTTGCCATTGATCAGTCAGTGGCCTTCGTGGGTGGGCTGGACCTTGCTTTTGGGAGGTGGGATGACAGTGACTATAGGCTGAGTGATTTGTCCCCCCCTAAAAGAACAGCAGAGGCAGACGCAGAGGTATAAATATAAACAGCAAGTTCCCCCAAAAAAGGAAATTGTGTCATTGTTTACTCACTTTCACCTGTGGAACAGAAATGTATTTTAAACAGTTTTCATTAATTTCAATTGACACATTTTTTGTGTGACCTACCCCTTTAACCCTTTAACTCTTGATGCCTTTTGTTAGATCTCTTTTTTTAATTGTTCTGTGTTATCTTCCCGCTCCTGGTATTGCTGTCTCAGTCTGATACAGTGGACAATTCTGCAGTTCCCCTGACTGAACTGAACTCAGATACAGAATGTGAAGATGAAGTAGATCTGAGCTGTAATGCCCTCTTGTGGCTGGGAAAAGATTACAGCAACTTTATCAAGAGGGACTGGACACAGCTGGATCAGCCCTTTCAAGGTACATGGTCCAGTCATGATCTAAACTAAAATATATCACCCCATTACCACTTTAATATCTTGTTAAAGATATTTTTTATATTTTTGAAATGACTGTAGATTAAATATAGGTCATTTGAAGTTCAGCTATTGATGTACTGTAGCATCTGACTAAAGCAATAAGCTTCAACAGTTCATGCATTGCTGTGATTTTACAGTTTATATTAAGTTACTTTATTCCTTATTATTTTATTAATTTATAATTATCAAAATAAACTATTTTTCCGAACTTTTTTGGGAAAGCAATATAGTTCATTAATCTTAGTGTAGGCTACTTGTGGTGTCCAAGCAACACAGTATCTTGGTGCATTTATGTGCAATGTACAGTCACAGGGATATGTTTGTGGTCACTTTGCAACTGCTTCAAACACAACTCATCCAGTCAGAATTTATTATTACACCTATTCATTTTTCAATTCAGATAATGTTGACAGAACCCAGGTACCACGCATCCCCTGGCGAGACCTGGGTTCAGTGCATCATGGGAAAGCAGCCAGAGATCTTTCACGCCACTTCATCCAGCGCTGGAACTTCACTAAGGTGAAAAATTACATGACTAATTTAGAAAATATATATTTGTTTATGAACCAACATGGGCTGTACAAACTGTATCATAGCTTTTGCTTATATGCGTGTATGTCCTTTAAGATCTTCAAGAACAAGTACAAGGATGACTTCTACCCGTACCTACTGCCCAAGTCTCACAGCACAGCAGATACGCTTCCATTCACTATTCCTGGTGCTGCAAAAGCCTCTGTGCAGGTACACAAATTTTCAAGCACATTTCATGCTGTTTTTTTTACTTTATCATTTTGTTTATTTGAAGTCTGTCATTATCTTTTGTCTTCTTTTCCTCTGTTCTCTTTCCTGCAGGTTCTTCGTTCTGTCGATCGCTGGTCTGCTGGCACTTGTGAACACTCCATCCTCAATGCCTATGTCCACGTTATTGAGAACAGTGAACATTACGTGTATATTGAGGTAACACACACTCCTAAGTAACCTGAGCAAGCCAATAGCATTCATCTCTGACTCATAAGACACACATCACACACACACACACACACACAACACACACACACACACACACACACACACACACACACACATAGCTCAACAGGCACTGTGCTCCGTCCTCACACAGAGTCTTACTGTTGTGGAGTTCTATGCAGTGTTTTATTCCTATTTGGATCATGTGATTCTATTGCATTCGCAGGGCAAAACACACAATAGCCCTCTGCTTCCTGCTCAGGAACAGGGTCCTAATGCCAGTTGCACTGTAGAAAGAACAGATATCCTCACATGACATCCAGATTCAGTTTGTATGTTCTTAAAAGACAACGTAATGAGCAAACATCAATGGCATTACTGTTAATTGCTAACATCATTTATAAATAACTACATTTATTTTCAAAAGCATTCAAGAATTTTAAAGCTATAGAATCATTGGCTATAGATGTTTACTAAAGGAACTCCACAGAAAAATGTGTCAAAAAGATTTTGAACCTTTACAAAGGTCACAAATCATACAACAATAAATACATGAAATAGTGCAGTAGTCTGTTACTTTAGCTAAAGGCTCAGCTGACTCCAGGCCATCACGTTACAGTATCTGATATTTGATGTCAGATTCGGTCAAGAGATAAACTTCAGTTCTTCCTCTTTCTCAGAATCAGTTCTTCATCAGCTGCTCAGATGAGAAGAGCATACACAACACCATCGGGGACGCTATCATCAAACGAATCCTACGTGCTCACAGGTGTGCTAGCTGTGTGAAAATAATCCTACAACTAAAAAATGTTTAGAGAGATACTGTATAAAGTGTGGTGCAGTCAGGGTCCAAAATATTATCCCCAAATGTGTATATTAGGTAATTAGTCACTAGCAGCATCATAAACAAGATGATTCAGTTTGTTTCTCAGTGAAACACCACCTGCCACAACACATTAAGACATCTTGATATTTACCCTTATTTTTCTTTTGCTGGCAACTGATTTAATATTCTATATACATTATTCACATATACATTTTTCCACATGGAGATGTGGAGAATTAAAAATATTTTAGACATCCCAAATGAACTTGGTAAATTCCACTGGGGTAAAAGTTGCTAGAAGCAGACAGTTTGTATGATCTGAATTCATTTTAAACTATATATTATGCAACTTTTACTTGTCAGCTACTATTTTGGTCCCTGTGTTTACGATTTCAGTTTTCTTAGATGAAGTGTATGCTGATATTGGTATCTCTGGTGTGTGTGCCTAACTCTCTGTTATGGTATAGTGAGGGGAAAAAGTACAGGGTGTTTGTTGTAATCCCCCTGCTGCCCGGCTTTGAGGGTGACATCAGTCAGGGAGGAGGAAACGCTATTCAGGCTATACTGCACTTCACTTACAGGTGCATACACACCCAAACACATCTACATTCATATACACTTACAACACAAAATACTTGCTCATTTCTTGGTAAAAGAACCAACTTTAAAAAGATGTGCCAACTTTAATCAGGTTTTTTTTGTGTGTGTAGGACAATTAATAGAGGAGAACACTCCATTCTGTCAAGATTAAAGCAACAAAGTACGTGTCTGACAGAAACCTATTTAACTGTCTGTTATTCTGACAGTCTGGTACATTTTGCACCCTGTCATGTACTAAATCTGTCACTTTCCGTTCTTTCTGTGTCTAAGTGACTCTAAATAATTTAGATTAATCATTATTGTTTTTGTTTTTTTTACTCGGCCATGCATTGTATCATTCAACTCATAACCAATCACACAAATAGTTCGCCAGTTACTGTTCTAATGACTGTCGCATCCCTTTATCAGTGCAGGATGACTGGAAGCAGTATATTTCTCTGTGTGGTCTGCGTACACATGCTCAGCTTGGCAAATGCCCTGTTACAGAACTCATCTACGTCCACAGCAAAGCCCTCATCGCTGACGACCGTTGCTACATCATTGGTGAGACCATGTGACATGTGACTGTCAGAGATGGCCTTTTGTGGACCCAGGATACTTACAGTACTATTTATGTTAGGAAGATGAGCTCCAAAAAACATCTGCTGGTGGATAGTGGAAGTGTAGCTCATATGTTAAGTTTTTCAGACAAACTCTCCTGTTGTTATCAGGGTCAGCCAACATTAATGACAGGAGCATGCTGGGTAGTCGCGACAGTGAGCTGGCCGTGCTGGTGGAAGATGAGGAAAGAGTTCCTTCAGTCATGAATGGAGAGGAGTACCAGGCCGGACCACTAACACTTGCCTTACGGAAGGAGTGCTTTGGGTGTGTATGAGTGTGTTTCCAGGGCAAAATCAGCAAGCTTTGTAAAAATAAAGTGCTTTACTGTAGGTCTGAAGATTAGATATTCAGAACTATTAGATTAGAAATTCATTAGATATTCAGAACTTATATCTGTTGACACTTCAGCAAATTCACCTCATGGGTACCCTGCTTTGTGAGAGAGATTGGCAAAGCCCTAAGTCTACTGTTTTAGATCCTTAAAGAAATCACAGGCTATTTCTCAAGAAGTATAATGCATTCACCAAACTTTTCCTGTTGGCCTCTATGCATCTATATATTAATATATATGTGTGTAATTGGCTACACCACTCCACTGATAGCTGGTTTGTAATGAGAATTCTGGTCGACTGTGGCTGTCATTACATTTTCCAGCATGCTGGAGAAAGGTGATCCATAAACTTGCTGTAAAGTACTTTGAGTGTAAGTATCCAAAAATGTTTTGTATGAATGTAAGAAACTGTGCACAACAAATTTATTGGACATGGTCAGTGATTGAAATACCCAATTATTAATAGCCATCCAATAGCCATCCATCCATTTCCCTACATGAAATATCTTGATAACATGGTCTTAATATCATACAATATAGGAGTGACTCAGGAGCTCCAATGGATCTGTGTTTGTGCAGTGAAGCACCTCAGCTTTTATTGTTTTGTGTAATTTTCTCTCCTATCTGTGTAGGAGTGTGTGAGTGGAGCAATTTATGTTGGCATGATGCGTTACATACTGCCAGCTACCAGAACATCTCTCGGTTGCCAAGGGAAACAGCGAGATGGGCCAAATAATGCGTGTCTGTAGCACCTTTCGCTGCTGGCCTTGGGATATGACCTCAAGTGGCTGTGTTTTACATGCATGTCTCTGGATCATGGATCCAGAGTCAAATTGAATTTCGACTCTGGATCGAATTGAATTATTCTACTCTAATTCTGTTTTCTGATAGCAAATGGTTTGCGTTTGAACAATTAGCGTTTTTGTTTTTGACAACTACCCCTGGGGCAGACTCAAGTTCACTGAATTAGTCTATGACTGTTTAATAAACATAAAATGTATGTTTGAGCTTGATATATTTTATTTTATATTCTCAATGTGATGTGCTTAAAGTCTGAAGTGATAAGATGATAGACATGAATAATTTAACTGAATAATTTGGTCTAAGTGTTAAATTAATAAACGTAAACTAAGTTTTTCAAGATTTAAGTGTATTCAGCAGAGACTGTGGAACCTGCATTATTTTTAAACTAAACTTAGTTTTTATCTCACTTTTGTAATCATCTTTTGTCCTCAGTGTGCTTCTCGGAAAGAAATCTGACCTGGCTCTCGACTTAGATGATCCAGTCAGTGATCATTTCTTCAACAATGTTTGGAACAAAATCGCCCAATCAAATGCTGACATCTATGAGAAGGTGAGGTACCAGAGTTTGTTCTCACCAGTATTCTGAATATGTTCCAGACCCCCCTTATGACATTTATCATTCTGATGTCCTTTACTAACGTTTTTTATGCACAGTTACTATGCATACTGTAGTTCAAACTGATACAAATGCAGTGGATGCAGGTTTAAACTATGACAAGACCTATAATTACTGTAATTTGCAGGTTGTAGTAGTTCTGCAGTAAAGCCCTCATACAAAAGCACCCCTCCCATATACTTATCTGGTAACATTATCCATATATTTACACTCACAATGCTAATCCCAGTCATTTCAATGGTGCTGTTGCAGAAGTTGGGGATATGGATTATACATAAAAAATTTTGGTTTAAAATAAATATTGAGTTGGACATCAAGCCAATGTCTTTCCTTCCTGCCTTCTTTGTGGTGCAGGTTTTCCGATGTCTTCCTCTGGACTCCATTCGCAACTTGCGTGACCTACTGGGGCATGTGAACGCCGGGAATGTTAATCCCACCGACCCTGAAAAAGCCAGTCAGAAACTGCAGGCCATCAGGGGCATCCTGGTCCATTTCCCATTGCACTTCCTGTGTGAGGAGAACCTGCTCCCACCACTTAAAAGCAAAGAAAGAATGGTTCCTATGGAGGTGTGGACATAGCAGGGAAGAGTGCCGTATCAAACAGTGCATTCTAGTGTGGCAGTGAAACTAAAGATGCGAAGTGCATCATATTATACACTATCACACATCATCTGAACTAACTGAGATAGAAGTTTCTATGGATATAGTACGAAGAAAACCACACTTGTCATTTTGGTTTCATTTGAACTAAAGTAATAGATAATTAGCTGTGGCCACTAACCACAGTACAATGTACTAACAGGTAATGATGTTAACGAAAATATAAACGTACTCACACCAGGAGACGTAATGCATAATGCACTTTGCGAATGCAAATTATATGAAAAAGACAATTAAATAACATTTAGTTCATTACGTAGATGAAATAGGAATTCCATAGATGTTCCCTAATGGCCATTATTTGGATGAATGTAAAGTATTTAAGATGGCAGAGAATACGAAGTGCTGCATGTTGAGGGCAGAATGAGATGTGTGTGAGAGAGAGAGAGAGAGAGAGAGAGAGGAAAGTGCAAGTGATGACTGAGGAACAGAACGTACATTTATTGTTGTGAATGTGTGGGCGGATGGCATTGCTTTACCTTCTTTTCCCTCTCTTTATTTCTTTTTCTTGCCTGCACTACACCTCTCAATGCAGTGGCAGAAAATCTGTCAGAACATTTGTGGTTGTTATGGTGACGGGTATAAAGAGCTGACTTGGTCTTGGCTGCCGAAAGAGATGGAGAGAACAAATGAAAGAAAGAGTGAGGAAGAGATTGAGAAGCAGGAAAAAATAGATGAATCATAAATCTGAACAGGCTGGAAAAACAGTGTACATGGTCAATGTTGGTGTACATTTCAGGTAAATTATGAAATGTTTTTTGAAACAGTGTTATGGGGAATCAAGGTGGGGCAGAAAACACAATGAGAGATTCAGGGGGAGTCTTAGCCCAGCATTTATCACCCCCGTCACCATGACAACCAGGAGAAATTATTGTTATGTAATAATGTCAGCAGTCCAGAAGATTCCACTTTTTGTTTTTGGAGGGGTGTCAAAACAAGTGGAGCAGACTGAAGGCCAGAAAAGCAAAGCTAATTTAGTCATTGTCCCATTTTAACATAACCTTACTAAGTTCACTTACTAATTTGCCTGTTTAATGTTGTACAAATAATATAGAAAGCTATATATGACCCGTCTTGCATATCAAAAAGTTATAGATTTTGACCACTGAATATATTACTATGATATACTGTTACATTCCAATCACACAAAGCAATTGTGTTTGCTTTTTATATTTACGGAAAATTGTGTTTTTTTTAATCATTGTCTGTATCCTATCATACATTTTAATGTATCAATCTGTATTTGCATTTTTTTACACTTTCGTGTAAATAGAGAATGCTTTATTTAAAAAGCACACAAAACTGTTGGAACAACCACTAATACTTAATTAAAATCAATCATGGCTGACACTATTTCTGTGTTACTGTTTATGTATACACAGATCGCAAGTCATACTTAAATTGACTAAATCATCACCACATACATCACCAATAGCTGTCTGCAAGCCATTACATCGTCGATCTGAAAGAACATCTACTCAGTCGTTTGCGTCAATTGTGTTAGTGTATAACTGCTCTAGTTGGTGGAGTAATCCGGGCACCACCTGTCTCCATTATACCTAGCTTAGTTAGGTAGTTTGTCCCTGTTGTAGCACCGTAGCGTTTCAAGTCCAGGAAGACATGAGTGAGCAATATGGGGGGAGAGAAAAAATGAGAGCGCTAGGAAAATATAATGTCGAGGGGGGACGTCACAGCCTGACTACAGAGAGCAGAAATACGAACAGGATCGTACCAAGACAGTGAAGAGAGAAGTTCAATCTAAAACATCAAAACATAAGACATGACAACAAACGGAAAAAGTTGATTTATGAAAGTCCTCAATCGTCAAGTTATTTGAAAAAAAAATGAATGATAATTTCTGTGCATCGTTACCAGTCGTTGGATAAAGGGCCCGATCTGAAAACAAGGGACTGTTTATGATTTTCCGTTCTTCCCACTCTCTCTCCAACAAATCGGCGGAGGTTTTGCGCACAACCAGGAGGTGCCGCTGACCGACGGCAGGAGGGAATGAAAGTTTGCCAGGCGGGTGGAATATTATTCGACGTAAACACTTCTTGTTTTTGCCTATTTCGATCCGATACACGTTTCAGAGACTTCTGAAAACTGGGGGCATTTACTAAGGCGAGCACTGGCATCGAAATCCAGCTAGAAATCTTATTTAAGGCGTGTGCGTGGGTTGCGCCGTAACATGAAGGTTGTGGCAGATTGACGCGGATATCACGAGCGCTGCTGTTTAAGAGCTCGGCTTCCTACTTATCATAAAGTTCTGATTTCTGTTGACATATTTCGGATTGTACTGCTCGTCTATATAGAAATCTAGTGGGGGGTTGGTTTGGAGTAGTTTATGCATTGCTGCCAAAATGAGAGCGCAGTGTGAAACGTCTGATCGGCTCCGAGCGGCACTTTAAGCTCATGTAAACGCTGCTATGCAATCTTTAGGATTGTAGGCTAAACCTCAGGCATTTATCATTTATAAATGCTCTCGATCATCTTCTGCTAGCGTTCGTCCGAAGATCAGGATCACTTGGCCTTGAAGAACCTCTTGTTCTACGCTACAAATAAATAAACATTTTTATGGGCAGAAATCCTGCAGCTGTTTTCGCACTCGTTCAAACTGGCAGCGGCGGGGACAAGCCAAATGTTTCTCCAGGAACCTCGCAAGTTTTTATGAACTGTCCCTTAAAATAAACAGTGTGAAAAATAAATCACAATAACGGTCGTCTTGGAGAACGTGTTTTCGACCATCGCTGGCTGAGGAAATTAATGTAAAAATGTCAGAAAACGCACCTACGCGGAGTCTGGATGACATCGACCTGGCTGCCCTGCGGGTGAGTTTGTGTGTCTGTGTGTAGAGTATGATCACCTGCCTGCACCTGCCAGAGGCCTTCTCACAGAAAATCATCCATCAAAATGTGATAACTGACAGTATTGTGGGGTTTTGAAGACGTGCGAAAGGGAAGGTATACATGATTAAGAGCAGTTATTGTCCAACGTAAAGGCTTAGAAAGGTGTGTCCCTGGATTGTGGTTCGTTTTTCTGCGAACAGGTGAGTCCTCGGGCCTGTTTTGTGTAAGATAAGCATCGTAGTTGGAAGCGTTTAGTATTGCTTCCTATGTATGCTATGTTCGTCTCTCTCTCTCAATCACAAAACAAAAACATACACCTGTGGTTTGGGAGGGCCTACCTTGCAAAGAAATGTTGTTACCGAACAGTCCTCCACTGTAATAGCAGAATAGCTCTCTTGTTATATGGGGAATATCCTGGTACACATTACTGTAACTCTGTAACTTTCTGATTAGACAATGAATAGTTCAAGGTCTAATACGTCCCATTATATATCTTTATTTAATGAAATAGTGGATATATGCTTTTAATGCTTTACTAATTTATTTAATGACTATTTAAAACTTTATACTGACTAAATGACATTAAACATTAGCTGAAGAGGGTCTAACTATGTTAAAATAGTCTCTATATAGTTTAGATGTGAGCAGAAGGCTAATCTAATAATAGCTTAGTGGTATGTTAGCAGGTGGCTGATCCACTGTCTTAGGGCTCATTACTCTCACCATTAAGGTGACTTTTGGCATATTGATGAGGTCACTGTATTGTCGTTCACAAAGAAACATAATTTAACAATTGTTTTGAATATCAAGGTGTGTCCCATACCTAAACAAGGTACAGTGGACTAGAATTGAAGGAAAACATCCTGACAAACATAAAACCTTTCTGAACTAGAAGTTAATTTTGTAGAGGGTTCTCAATTCCTTTTTTAACACAAATAATATGTGCCAGTATTCAACGCATACATACTGTTGTTGTCTAACACACGTGATTAAGCCAGGATTGTACTGTACAGCTTACCCTGCTTCTCTTGTGTGTTGGTACAGTGAGTTACTGGGCATGGCTCTTCAGGCTCTGTATAAAATTCCACCTAGAGGGAGAGAAAGAGCACTTTGAGCAGGATGATTCACTTGGGCTCATTGTTTAATAGCTGTCCTATATAACACCCACATACTGCATATGCACACAAATGTTATCACACACTGTTATCTATACATAGTTAGGGAAGCAGAACACTTTTAGACTATCAGAAGAGGGCAGCCTTACAGTTGACCCTCTAACAAGAATTGTACACAAACATGGCGGTTTGTTTCTTCATTGTGTTTGAACTTGAAAACAACCAGCCTGCTCTCTACGCTTCACCTGTAGCCATCTCAGTTTCAGTTTTTGTTTGGATTACTTTAAACAACAATCATGTATTTAAACACTTTTATTACATAATTAAAAATAAAAATATGAAGGTTAAATGTATAGAAATAGTAACCATATGAATGTTAAATAGGTTGCTTATGTAAATGAGCTAATAGGGTAATGACATTCTAACAGAAACCCCAAAATCAAACAAAAATGATGTAAGCATTTTTACTAGACTAAAACATTCTGTACCTTACTAATGTAACAGAAGTTTGTCATTGACGTGAAGTGAAGTGCAGGTGCTGTTATAGCCAGATGTTTGTTGTCATAATGCACTGATAAAAATTGGCTCCTTTTCAACGTATTTGGGTAGCTGCATTTATGAGGTTTCAGATTAATGATGAAACTTGATCTAGTAGTAATGCCTAATTATTGATAAATGTAGACTGGTTATGATGGATATTATTTTTGGCTTTGATGGCTTTGTCTCAGGGTAATTGAAAGGGACTCTACAGATATGTACCGTTAAGAAATCTCCCAGTTGTTTTTTTTGTGTTTTGTTCAGCCTTAAGTTGAATTTAAGTATTTTACAGCTAATCTAGCAAATACTCAATCTTTTAACTCAGTCATTGTAATGTGATAATGTTGTTTATCTCTTTAAAACACATTACAAAACAATAATATTCAAATCTAAATCAGGTATAGGCCAGTATTATACAATCTTGATTTAGAAGTTAGATTACACAGTTTATAAATGTACCTTGTCAAAAAAGGTATTGATTATAAAGGAAAAACCAAACACTTTTCCATTCTGCAATTATACATTCAAAAGAATGGTATGATTAGTAGACTTACTGAATTACTGCCGTTCATGATGATCTGATTTCTTTGTTCACACGACTATGTAAATGGTATGAACTGTTGCAGTTGTTGATGTTTCAGTATGTTCAGTATGTTTTAGTGTGATTCATGCGGGGTTTGTCAGTGAATGTACAGTGCATATCCAAACATCCAGCATCTTGTTCTGTCATTCATCACACCAGCACTGACACACACTGACAAGTATTTAAAGATTTAGCCCATATTTTGAATTTTAAAGCTTGCTGATGTCGTGTCTCTGTTCTGTCTCTCTCTCTCTCTCTCTGTTTTGCTCTGTCGCACAATGAAATAGCCGTGGGGAACATTTTGAACAAACTTTCTTCCTTATTCCTTCCCGTTTTTACTGTCCTCTTATCTGTAGGGACAGGCACATCATCTGTTTGTCATCTTATTCATTTGCTCCTTTATTTATTTTGCCTACTTACCTGTCACATCCCCCCCTCCAGACAAGTGGTCCCTAGTGTATAGACCATTTTATGTAAACCACTTTATATCTGCTGTCTTGTCAATGATGTTATTATCCTATAATGATCTTTGTAGACTCAGATTGGATCTTATGAGGGCATTATATAGATGTTTTGGCATTACTCATGTTATTTTGTGGTATAAAACTCCCCTTTTTTAATTCTGAGTTAAATTCTTACTGATGGTTCACCTGAGAGCGTGTTGCTCTCTTACAGCTCAGCACTTCAAATGTCTTTGTGAGAGAACGAGGAAGAGATAAACAAGATGAAGAGGGTGTGTGAGAGAGAGAGAGATTGCAGTTATTGGAGACAGATGAGAGAGAGATGAGCATGGTGGTTATGTGCATGTGTGTGAGCTGGGAAGAACGTTCGCCCTGTCCACCCACAGAGCTGTACTGAGGCCATATTGAATCACTGTGTGTGTGTGTTTGCTGCACTGGCTGTTTTTTTAACCTCTACTCATTCTTGTTTTTGGCTGAATTCCCTGCTGAAGCCATACATATGAAAATATAGGCGTCAGTTATAAAATGGGTTTATTCTCTTTGTAAAGCACCAGGTTTTTAAAAACATGACACTTTATGTTCACAATATATAAGTACTTAATGGTTCTGTCATTGGTTGTCTGAGCCAGCAGATGGCCAATGAGAGTGACTTGTGTGAGAGGGAAAAAGAATTCCTAATCTCAAAATGAAGCTATTTTAGGACAAGACATGTTTTGTTTTGAAAGCATTTTTGATTGCAAAGTATATAGTGTTTTTCACAAAGAGTGACAGCATTAGAGAGTTATAGAAAATGGAGGTGTGCTGCTTTCAACAAGTGCAAAAATCATTTTCATCATCAGTGTTTCTATCATTTATCAGTATTTTGTCAACATCACATTTTTCCTACCACACTTGCACATTTTTCCTTGTTTTAGGCACAAATAATTTTGCCAGTAGGATAATATAAGTAATCCAAATTCATGATGCATGCTCTAACACAGATGCTTAATGGCTTATTCAGATTTGTTAATTTCAAGTAAGTTTGTTTTGTTTTAAGGATCCTTACATATATGTACTGGAAACAAAACAAAAAAGCTTATTAGGAATTTTTCTTATTTACCTACATCTTTTTTACTCTTTAATCTATTTTTTATTCTTTGCATCAGATGTTAGTAGCTAGAGTAAATAAAAATTTCACAACTTGTGAAGGATAATAAACATGATAATAAAAATGAATTTTCTCTGTCAGGACCCAGCAGGAATCTTCGAGCTGGTGGAGGTTGTGGGCAATGGCACCTATGGACAGGTGTACAAGGTAAGAAGGAGGGAGAATGCAATACTATCTTGTTGTTACTCAGAAATATAACCTTTTATGCTAAATTTGTGTTCCTAGAGGAAACCAATAATGTATCCAGAATATTCATATAAAAAATTAATTATGAGATATTGGTGCATGAGTAACAAAAGAGAGGAACAAAATTAGTTTAAAACAGTATGTGTATTTAAGTCCATGTGTGATAATGTCATTGTTTCAATGTAATGTAATAAAACATGGGACTCCTTATGAATATAGCTGTCCTCAGACCTGTAAATTCTACACTCATTGTTGAGATAAAGACGTTTGGATTGGGTGGATGGAAGAAAGGATGAGGGGATGCAGTGTGTCATTTATAGGCCACTAGTGCCACGAAGCAGAATTTCAATCACTTCCACCATGTGCCATTGGTCAAAAAACAGATAATCCTGTCCCAGACTCACACCATTGGTTGCCCCGATGTTGCTATGTTATGTTGGACTGCTCTAACATATATTGTGGTTTATGCTTTTGGCAAAATCAACTTCTGGAATTAACTGCAGTGTGTGACATGCACATTCCCCAAAGGGTTTATAGGGTGTAATTTTACTTCACTTTCTATTGTTTGGAATGTATGTAGTTTATAGACTGTAGTGAAGATATAGTTTATATAGTGGTGTATAATGTGCAGCAAGTATAGTATAGTAGTAGTACAGTTTATACTATAATTAAGTATAGTAATCAGTATGAAATACAGTATATAGTCAATAGTGAGACATTTGGGTGAAGTCAAGCTTAGCTTTTTCTTGTGTTAAGTATGTAGTTTATAGTTTATTCAAGTAACTTGAATGTTATCTGAACTTTGTTGTACTTCCAGATTAAATTATACTCTTACAAAGGTCTACTAACAAATTAAAGTTCTTTACTCTATGCTAATGACATTCTCTCTTTCTCAGGGTCGTCATGTTAAGACAGGTCAACTGGCTGCCATAAAGGTCATGGATGTGACTGAGGAAGAGGAGGAGGAAATTAAAGCAGAGATTAACATGCTGAAGAAGTACAGTCACCATAGAAACATTGCAACCTACTATGGGGCCTTTGTGAAGAAGAGTCCTCCTGGACACGACGACCAGCTCTGGGTCTGCGCTTCCTCAAAACTAGCAACCTAATCTCTATCTTAACCTGTGACTCCTGATCAATCTCGTATCTGTTAAATAGAGTTCCTGTAGCCCAATTGGTAGAGCTTTATGTTAGCAGTGAAAAATTGTAGGTTTGATTTTTAGGAGAAACATGTTCTGATAAAATGTATAACTTGAATGCAGTCGCTTTGAATAAAAGCGTCTGCTTAAATGCATAAATGTAAACGTGAAAACTCCTGCACTATAACAAATCCATTAGAATGAAAAATAGAATGAGCGTGATATTTAAAAAGACCTGGGACACTGTTTTAGAAAGCATATTAGCTTGCTGTTTCATAAAACACTCTTCTCTTTGTGTGGATGTGTTTTTGATTAGTTGGTGATGGAGTTCTGTGGGGCTGGCTCAGTTACAGACTTGGTGAAGAACACAAAGGGAAACTCACTGAAAGAAGACTGGATTGCTTATATCTGCAGAGAGATATTGAGAGTGAGACATACACATGCATTTCACACCTGAGTTGACCTGAGTTTTGGTTTCTTGTCTTCTACACATAATTGTGTCATTTTACACAGCCAAGAAACACAGTCTCTCTTCTCCTCAGGGGCTGTCTCACCTTCATGCTCATAAAGTCATCCACAGAGACATCAAGGGACAGAACGTTCTGCTTACAGAGAATGCAGAGGTTAAACTTGGTGAGTGGGCGAGTCTGTTTATCATTTTTATTTCTGATTTGCTTTTTTTGTCTGTAAGATATTCAGAGTTCAGATTTGACTGATTTTGTGGTATTTCATTGATAAAACCCTCTTTGCATGTGTGAGTGTCTGAGTGTGTTGTCTAGCCTATATCCAGTCTGATTAGAGAACATCATTTTTCAACAACTAGAGCAAAGCAGCAAAGCTCATTAATGTAGCCCTGACACCATGACAAAAATATCTTCACACACCACAACCTAAGGCAGAGTGTGTGGAGAAAGTTTTAAAGTGTGCCTGTGTGTATGAGAAGGATAACATTTGCATGGCTGTTTATAAACAAGATACCTGCACAACGGGTTTTAAAAGTTCATTTGTAAGCAAGCACACTTCTTTTATATTGCACTCTCATATTATAAATGCTATATAACTCCAGACTCTCTCTCTCTTTTCTCTCTCTCTTTCTGTCCCTGTAGTTGATTTTGGGGTGAGTGCACAGTTGGATCGTACAGTAGGCAGAAGAAACACTTTCATCGGCACTCCGTACTGGATGGCTCCAGAGGTCATTGCTTGTGATGAGAATCCAGACTCCACCTATGATTACAGGGTAAAATGACCTTCTGTTTATGAATGTACTGTACAGTGTGTCTCTGTGTGGGTTTAAAGGCACTATAGTATTGGTTCTTACTGTATTAAAATTCTTTTTGCATTTTAAAGGTGTTTAAAGGCATTGCTTGCCATCTAAAGTCTTACACCTCAAGAAATGTGTAGGAAAAAATGCCAAATATTTTTAAAATAAATTACACACACGAAATGAAACCGAGTGGGTGGTCTAGAAAAGCTGTTGTATTCTACATAAGCGGGTCCCACCTCATGTTGTTACCTTATCACAATATAAATGCTGATATCTTTTAAATGGAAAGTTTCTGTGATTTTTGAAGGTTTTAGGAAGAGTTTGTTTATCTACCTGTCAGTCATCATTTTAAGGATATTTAAGCTTTAGTAAAGTGAAATACTTCAGTAAATTAGTACTGCAACACTGTCAGCCTGGGTTCAGAAATAGTCCCCCTCCTAATTAAATATTCGATACAATTATTGTTTCCACTTGAAAGCCTATAATACACATACATTTTCTTGCTATATAAGGATTTATTATTTTTATGAAAGGATTGATCTCTTTGATACAACATGAGTGTCTGTAGTATCAACATTTCAAGATCATTTCAGGCATCACTACTCGCACCTCTAAGTAATGATTGTTTGTGTTCATCGTATGAATAAATGTTTTATTATTTCAGAGTGATATCTGGTCTCTGGGCATCACTGCTATAGAGATGGCTGAAGGAGCTCCTCGTAAGTTGCGGGCACACACGTTGTGTAGATTCACAAGTTGTTCACAGCTCAGTTACAACAAAGCACAAGTTTGAGGCCAGTATTCAGGCCTTAATACAGAAAACTTCTGTTCATAGTAAAGAATTGTCTCCTGTGCTTATGATGTAACTTTCCACAGTACAATTGCAATACAGCACGTACAGAAGATCACAGGTATAGGTCCTTGTTGTAACATGCAGCACAACACTTAGTCATATTTTCTCTCACGCACACACACTCACTCTCTCACACGGACAGTGTGTAGCGGAGGCTCAGTCACTGTTCTACTCTTGGTCATGAATTGTTGTCACCTCTTGAGTCAGTTAGTCTGATAATTGGGCATATGAACGAGAATGAGTCTTGTGTAAACTTGTTTTGATCTCTGATCTCTCTCTCCCAGCGCTTTGCGACATGCATCCCATGCGAGCCTTGTTCCTTATCCCACGGAACCCTCCTCCTAAACTAAAGTCCAAGAAATGGTGAGGACGCTCTGTTCAGCTATTATTTTAAGATCAAGCTATATTTCCCTACTTCCTTTCCTCCCTTTTCCTCTTGTCTCTATATATACATCCTGCATAATCATTGCCATATAGCTGTTGGTTTCTCAGCTCATACGCGGTTTCCATATTTGAGATGTTTTTCCAGACGTAAGCCGCAGTGTTTTCTCACACCCACCTACATCTCCACACATTCAGCTTGTCAAAGTTTTAAGGCATGAGAAAATTTTCTTTCTGCTTTTTCCTGGTCAATGTTTCTCTCTTTCTGTTGGAGGTTGTTGTCATGTATTGGCATGCCGTGATTTAATTTTAGACGTGGAGTTATTTTGGTCCCTCTGGTCAGAGCCCTGCCCTTGAACAGCTGGTTTTAGAAGTAGAGATGGAACATATGTTGGTTGTGATTTAGAAAGACAGTTATGTTTCGCTTTACTGCATTGTGTCTTGTTAGTTATGTTATGTTCTCCTTCCTGTTTCAAACTGTTTCAAGTCTATTTCTTTGTCAGCGTTTTACAGTTATGCAGCTGTTACTTATTTTGATAACATTTACTTTACTGATGTCACTGTGACATGCTACATGGAAGCCATTTTGCATTTGTGTCGTGACGTACATTAGAGTAAAATATGGTATTCAGCTGAAAATACGTAGGGCAGAATGATTATATAGTGCAGGAATTATTGGGAATTGTAAAAAGTGGGAGTTCCATACCAGAAGACAGGTGGTTATAAAGTAGTTCAAATTAAAAACTTAGGAAGTCATTTCAAAGGCAGAGCGAATGGCATCATAGCCTTTACCCAAATTAAAGATGAGCATTGTATTTTCTTTAGAGCTGCATGCACCAATTAAATGTGACCTTTGAATATGCCATAATGGCAATAATTAGACCAGGAAGATGTATTTAAAAAGTAAACTCATGATTATCATTTCAGAAGATCTAGTAAAAATTAAGACTAAAGTAGGATTATAGCAATATTTGCTTGCATAATTTTTATATAATTTTTACAATAAGTTTTTTTTTAATTCTAGCAAATCCATTTGTTGCTACCTACAATGAAATTTTTCATTGTGTTTCAGGTCTAAGAAGTTTATAGACTTTATTGAGGGCTGTCTGGTGAAGTCATATCCAAGCCGTCCATCCACAGAGCAGCTACTGAAACACTCGTTCATCAGAGACCAACCCACAGAAAGACAGGTCCGCATCCAGCTCAAAGATCACATCGACCGCACACGCAAAAAACGGGGTGAGAAGGGTACGTGCACGTGTGTAATTCATGCTTCATGTTGCAGTGTTGTGTCTGGTCTTACCATGTTTAATAGGGGTGTGACAATATTCAAAACCAAACCGAAAAACCATGGTACACCACCAGCACTACAAACCACAGTACTCTCATGGCATACCAAATGTCCCTCACTGCCACGACCCAGCCTTGGCCCATTGTTGAGGTTGACCTTGCTTTACCTTATGTTTTCTTGAAAAAATGCTAATTAGTACAGTTTTAACACTTAATAAGAGTTTTCTTACTAAATATTATATACCAGTCCCTGAAGTTCAGCACAGGAATTTTTTTTCTTTGAGTGCAAGTTTTTTTTTTTTTTTTTTTTTACCCACAGCCCTATATTTCTAGTTTCATGTCAATATTTCAAAGAATTCCTGCAAAACTTTATGTACTTGTAAATTAAACCACACAGATCAACAAATACTTTTCTTTCATTCTGTAACAGCGCAAGTGAATCAGTGTACTATCTCTCTGTGCAAGTGTAGGGATCTAAAAGAAGAGTGTTCTTGCTTATTTCTTTTATGCATATACTCAAACGTTATACAAATTGTCTGTCTTTAATATGCTGTATATATGATGTACCTCAGAAGGTAAATGACTGTTTTGGAAATAAGGTTCTCTCTATCAGGACTTTATCTGTTGATATTTTGCATTTTCACAACTTTTACATGCCCATATTTAACACAACTATGGTAAGCGTTGACATGGCCATTAACAAAGTGCAAAGTTATGAATGGCATATTTCTGCAAGTATGTTCCAAAACAACTACAAATATAAATCAACACATGATTGCAGCACACTGTGTGTATAGTGTAATAATGCATAGTATGGCATAGGCCTATGGCTGGTTTACAGGAGGGTTTGGAAGGCACTGTTCTTTTTAAACTGCTTTGAGATAATACATGTTGCAAATAACACCTCCGAAAAATGCTGGGATAATTTTAATGCCTTTCTACAATGATTTATACAATTCATAAATCCCCCCATATGAGCTTTTGAGGGAATAATTCCACTGCACACTGAAGTTACTGTCTTCAAGTATTATTATTATGAATTAAAAAGTGAATCTAGTGTTCTTAGCATTGCTGGTGGCATGCTGCCCCCACAGCAAACCAAACTGAACCGTGATATGAACTGAAGCGTGGCACTGGTATATTGTTACACCCCTAATGTTTAGAGCCTCATTTTCACCTGACAAAATCTTTGTGTTCCACATCAGTTTTGTTGTCAGAGTGAGAACAGATGCAGGATGTCCTCTGGGACTGAAAATTAGATTCATTGTATCTATTGCATAGCAAAATATCTGAATTCACATATTCATGTTCACAGTTCAGCATTTATTGTCTATGACATGATGAATCAATGAACATTTTTGAATGCAGTACATGCATGTGTATATACAGTAACGTTTTTGATGCATGTTTCATGCGCTTTATGAGTTGCTCTGTAGTTACGTCATGACGATGAGTCCAAAATTCCGGTTTTCTGTTCATTTAGTTCTTTTCACAATGACTGTTACTCTATTGGCATTGTGCTGGTGCTGAAGTTATTACTAAATCTGGAGCACTGGCTGTGGATTTGAAAAACAAATCGGATTTATGTGCGGTGTGAACAAAACCTGAGACTCCCATCCAATCAGAGCTCATCTTTGACCACAAAAGTGGCACTTGCATGTATAATACAAGTAGCTCATTAGATCTGTGCCCAGTGGTGTAATCGAATAGCACAGCTGGGCTTGAATTGTGTTTCTCTCTGCAAATGAAGAACGAGAAACAGCTTAAAAATGGAAGCATCCAGCCAACTGCCTTCAGCAGACTTATTAGAGCACTTACAGTCAAAAGAGAGTGCAGATGATTTAGACTCTAAAGTGCTGCATTCTGCATCAAGTTTTATAACACATATTATATTAATGCCAAAAGCCTTTCTCATTACTTTCCTGCCTTCTCTCTGTCTCCCTCTCCTATTGTCTCTTGTTTTCTCTCAGAGGAGACTGAGTATGAGTACAGTGGTAGTGATGAAGAGGATGAGAACAGAGGGGACGAGAGAGAGTCCAGGTAAACACAACCATATCTATGTTTACATAACCCTACACAACATTGCGGAAGCTCCTCGCCACTACCATTTCACTCATCAAGTTTAGTGCAAACGTAACTTGATTGTATAAGCAATTTTTATAAGCATGTTTTACTAAACTGGGTAATCAGTTTTCATTTAAAGCTGCAGTGTTTTCTTTTGTTTAAATGCAATATTTTTTACTATCCCAGTTTAAAGGGCAGAAAACAAAGATTACAGAATGACATTCCAGTCTGACAGTTGGATTCGCAAGTTAACTAGCGACTCATCTGTGGCAACTTGTAAACATTAGACTTAACTTGATTTTGACAAATTTGAGAATTGACAACACAATCCAGTAGCTTTACTAGCAGAAATGCTTTTAATATACGGAAAGTTCTTGTGTGGCTTGTGTCTCTTTTTGTGGGAATGTACACAGAATGTAAATGGTTGCTTAGATCATGAATAAACAGAATGATAACTGTAGACATTAGCAAACAGCATACTGAGGGTGTGGTTTTTCATAATGAAAAACTAATTCTAGTTACCGCAGTAACCTATTCATTTACTAAACTAAAATTAAGACAGATGTTTCTATTGAGTAGGAATATACAGAAAGGAAGTAATTGTATCAGTGTTTGTTTTTCTATTGGCTGATCACTTTCTTGGTGACTTTAGTTGATGTGTGACTTGAGGAAATTCCTACACATTTTAAATTAAATGGCCTTAAAATTTTGATCAAGTCCCCAATCAAGTTTGTTTAATCTTGATTTGATCAAAGACTTATAAACAAGTCTGGCAGTCACCACCATAAGTGAACCATTCGGTGGTTCAATTCCAGAATGTTCCATCAGAATGTATCATCTGTGGCACTTTCAAAATTTGTTTATATGCTGTTTGTTTGAGATGTTTCACTTGTGAACTTTTGGTTCAGCCATTGGTATAAGTTGTGGGCAGGACTACCTGTTTATTCAAATATGGAGGACAGGGGCAAAGAGTTAGGAATGTTTCAGATCTCTGTTAGGAAACAGTCTTTACTTTGGCACTTTTGCTTGGTGCTTTGGCACAGAAAGTACAAATTTCACTTTTAATGGATGTGTTTAGTATGTTTAGGCTTTAATGTGCGTAAGCAGGTTCCTCTGAGAGCTCCATTTAACCTTTATCAGATTTCAAATCAGATTCCTGCACTTCATTGTTTGAAGGAAATGGGTGCATGCCATTGATGCAACTAAGAGAAATGGGTATAAAGTGCAAATTGTAGAACTTCATGTCTTCCCTTCCCAACTCAGCACAATTCTACCTTAATTTCTGTTTTCATCAACTCACTCCATCTCCATTTCTCTGCTTATGTCTCCAGTTCTATTTTGAACGTTCCGGGTGAGTCGACCTTGCGCAGGGATTTCCTGCGACTGCAGCAAGAGAATAAGGAACGCTCTGAGGCCTTAAAGAGACAGCAAGCGCAGCTCGCCGCTCAGCGCAGAGACCCAGAGGAGCACAAACGCCAGCTGTTGCATGACCGACAGAAACGCATAGAGGAGCAAAAAGAGCAGAGGCGTCGCTTAGAGGAGGTGCATATACACAGACATGCATGTTCAAGTGACCGAACATGATCTCTTTTTTCACTGGGAACTGAGGGCAGAGTTCCAGTCAGAAAATGAACTAGTATAAACCTACACACCAAATGGACTTTTTTTTTAAGTGTTCTGGATTTCATCTCCAGTCCATAAAAGTTGGGCTGAACATGAGTCAGACCACCCCAAGGCTGAAAAAGAGTATAAACGTTTATATGAGGAGAACATTCTAGATTGTTCCGCAATGTTCTAAATAAAATACCTGCATCAGAGCCAGGTGTTTAACAGCAGTGTTTGTTCAAGTGCTGAACATTTTTCTCTTATCAGGAAAAATTCTCTCTTCATTAAAGCGAACTCAGTTTGGTATTTGTGGAATTCCATGTTAGAGGTGCGTGTAGGTGTATGTGAACAATAGAAAAGGGGTAAATGAGTAAAGATCACTTTAGCTTTATACAAAGTTAGACTTATTTAAACCTTTCTTCTTTTCTTTTTAATTAAATTGGCTTAGAAGGGGATTGTTATTAGATGGTAGTGAAGAGGCTTAATGGCTGATTATTACTGCACTGGCTGAGAGAGATATGGAGTTTGTCATTAGCATTGTCAGACATTGTATTCAAAAAACAGGTTTAAGATTTTTTTTTTATTTGGGCATTTTAAGATAAAATTTATAAATAAAAACATATTTAAGGTTCTACAATTCTAGGTCACTAATGAAATAAGCATATTTAAGGCATTGATGATGTCATTGCTTTTCCTTGCCTGCATTGGAGCACATGAGATGTTCCTTGCAACATTCTCAGATCATGCTGAGATTAAATGGATCATAACGTTTTGCCTTCAGCTGTGGACTCAATGCTGTCTTTAAAACAAACAGGGAACATGTCAAATACTAATAAATGAAATTTAAATTTTAATGCTATTAATATCATTTGTAGCAATTATATTATAGCACAAAAACAAAGGCTAAATGGAGGCATAGATCCCAATGTATATACACAGACACAGCTTGTCTTAGGAAGGGTTTAAATTCAAAATTTGACAAGATTCTCTGTTGGGAAAGTTAAAGTTCAGGCTTGTTGTCCAAAGTTTTGTTGGAGATTTAGCTGACATGGTTATAGACCATTCATACGGTGACATTCACCCACTGAATAGGACACTGCACTTCCCTACTGAATAAAGCACCGCAGTGCACTGACTCACCAATACCACTATGCTCACCCTCTCTCAACACAACAGTGTTCAATATATTAGTCACTTTCTCTCTTTGTCTCTGGCTATGTTGATCACTCTCTCCCCCCCTTAATTTCCCCTTTCAAAAGCACTAGATGATTTTTAGCAACAGGAAGGCTTTCGGTATTTCAGCCAAATATGTTAACGTGACTCACACTTTTTTTTTCACACAGCAACAGAGGAAGGAGAGAGAGATGGTGCGGCAGCAACAGGATAAAGCTCCTCACCGGAGACTCGATGACATGAGGCGAGAGGAGGACAGGAGGATGGCAGAGAGAGAGCAGGTAACCAATCACAGCCTCGGAACCGCAGCTGCCCAGCCAATAGCAACCAAGCGTGGGTGTTCCACTCAGCGCAGCTCTGGCCCTGGAATGTCTGTCGAGTGGTTGCCATGGCAGCAGGCTCTAAAACGCAGTTCTGAATGTGTGTGTGTATGTATGTGGGTGAGCTGTGTGCAGCCCTACATTCAATACAATTCTAAGTGACAGAAACACAAAAGACCATTCAACATGAATTAGTGCACAGTGTGCCACAAGACACCTCTCCAAAATGACCTCACACACGCACGGTTAATGACCATCTTCTTAGAGTTTTGGCATTAAAACAAGTGCCACGCATTCCTAATGCTGATGGGAACCACTTTGCGTGGAATATTGTAAGATTACAAAAATGGTGTGTCGCTGTGACCATACTGTAAGTTTCTCAACGTCACATCCCTGAACAGAGCATGTAGAACAAATCTCACTCCATCGAGGTGTCTTCAGCCATTTTAAAGAGCCAATCAGAAACACTTCTTTAAAATGTCTGCCTCTATCTTCAGAGGCTGCACAGACAGGTGTATGTCCACTCCCTCAGATGTCTTTGTAATTTCGTTCTTTTGAGTCTATTCTGATCTGCCTCTTCCCCTCCTCCACTGTTCCTGCTTTCCTCATTCCTCTCTCTCTGTAGGAGTTTATAAGGCATAAGTTGGAGGAAGAACAGCGGCAGTTAGAGATACTGCAGCAGCAGTTACTGCAGGAACAGGCATTGCTAATGGTAACAAAGTCCTTGTCTTTCTTCTCCCTTTGTTTCTTTGCTCTGGTAGTGTCAGTCCTCGGACAGATTTGATGTGTCTCGACTTAGGGCCCCTTGATTGTTCTGTAATGATCAGATGGTTCCTAGTTTTGGAGTTTTTCTAGAAATTAGGACTATTCAGCATTTGGAAATTTGGTTTGGTAATGTTCTAGAGGAGGAGTTCTAAAGTGAGACTCATCAAAAACTTTTATTTTGTCCTGTATGTTTTGTCAACATCATAAAGGGCTGAATTGTTACTTCATATTTCTTGGATAAGTTCCATTTTAAAGTAAACAGTTGGGAATAATGTCAACAAAATAAAACATCAGTTCAACATAATGGCATAATTACACACAATTATATCGCTCGGTACCCAAAACACTAGGGCTAGTTCAGTTACTCACTTTTAAAATTCCTGAGTGGAAAAACAGCACAAAACAACCTTTTTTTTTTATTGTGGCACTGTGTTATGAAAACCACAGTAAGACTTAGTTATTACAACAAACACTAAAAAACATCTGTCAAAACAAGATTTTTTGTGCAGAATTCTTTGTATGTAGTACATTTAACAGTGTACAAGTATTATTTTTTTTAAATAAAACTGATTTTGTTGTCGGTTCACATGTACATAAACATGGTTGGATTAACAGAATTTTGTAAAATCAGTAATCTGGATTTGTATGGTGAGTTATTTATGTATGTATTTTCCAACTCAATTGGCCTTTTTGGTATTTTCCAACTCAACTGGTACCATCTATCTGCGTTGCCAGTTTTTATTTATTATTTTTTAAATGTATTTATTATTATTTACAGTAGGCTATGTTTATCTTTATTAGTAAATTAGTAAATTTACAATAGGTGTATTCCTATTGTGTTAAGTTATGAGCTGTGTTAGTAAGTTATGAATTGTGCATTCATGTGTGTAGGAATACAAGCGCAAACAGCTGGAGGAGCAAAGGCAGTCAGAGAGACTTCAGAGACAGCTCCAGCAGGAACATGCTTACCTTGTCTCACTGCAACAGCAGCAGCAACAAGACAAGAAACCACAAATGTACCACTACAGCAAAAACCTGGAGAACAATAAACCAGCCTGGGCTAGAGAAGTATACTTACATAGCATATACACACAGGTCATAACTGTATCAAAACCACTGGTGTTCAGATGTCATAGAATTGAACCATCACAATATAAATTCTTCACGCTCTCTGCATTTGTCTCTTAGGTTGAGGAGCGCAGTAAATTGAACAGGCAGGGCTCTCCTAAAATCTGCACTACAGTCTCAGACACCAACATCCAATCACGATCTGAATCGATCAGCCAATCAGGAGCTGCACAGACTCCACCTATGCAGAGGCCTGTGGAACCGCAGGGCGGGCAGGGAAAGGTGTGCAACCTGATTTTTATTCAGAAATTCAGAGATTCTGTTTTTTTTTTCTTCAGGCCTGGGAAAGTCATGGAAAGTGTTTTTATTTTAAAAAATAATTATTCTAGTTATGTAGGAAATTGCACTTTGTTAGTACAGTTTATGTACAATGTGTAATGTTAAAACAACCTAGTTTCCAAACCAAATTAATGGGACTAGTAAAGTGTAGGAACCAAATTATTAAAGTGTAGGAACTCTGTTAATGCTGCATGCACTGACCTGCTAACTTTTAACTCTTCTCTTCAGTAACTTGCTTTATCTTCTCTTTCCTGTGGGGCCTGTTCACTTCCTCTGTTATTCTCCATCACTTTCTGGGACGTCCTCTTCACTTGTATGCCCCGCATTGGTTCTTCACCCTCCCCCCATCTGTTGCCTTTCTCTCTATGATACACTCCTGTTTCCATTTTCCAAATTTACTCCTTTATTGCCCTTTCTATTACCCAATTACACAATTTTCCTTAATTCTTTTTTCTTTCATTGGAATGCTGCTTACTCTTGCTCGCTCTCACACTTTCTCTTTATCCCTTTCCTGTCGTCCCTCCCACTTGCCGTAGTTCCAAATGGCCCACCTGGTGCCGTTAAAACCGTATGCTGCTCCTGTCCCTCGCTCTCAGTCTCTTTGCGATCAGCCCACTAAGACCATGTCCGCCTTCCCCACCCAGGACCCCTCTCCCACACCCACACCTCGCCCTCTACACTCCAGAGAACTAGTCCGTCAAAACTCTGACCCCACCTCAGAGACTCCTGCCCCTCAGTCCCGGCCAGTGAGAGACGACCGGGGGCCATGGATCCGTCTTCCAGAGATTGAACAACCTCCTAAAGTAAGACAGAAAAAGTTGTTTTTCTATCATATAGGGTTTGTAAGACTCTAAATTTGCTAAACAGTTGCATTGTTTTTTCACACTGCATTTTAGCTCAAAAACCTGCATCTTCAACCTGCAGTAATGCTGCATGAGTATTGTAATTGTCAAAGTTATTCTTTTCAGTACAAACACGCCTCTTTATACAAATTAGGTGTATTATAGGACAATAAGACGTGCCTAACTTACAAAACTTAGTACTATTTTTAGTGCAGTATTTAACATTGCACTTGTGAAAAGCAGGCAGTAAATGGAATTTAATTTGCGAGCAATGTTGTGACATTTTTATTGATCACGGCAGCAGTAATTCATTCAGTGATGATGAAATGATGGAGAAGAGTATTGTAATCAGGCATTTATACAGACACTCTGTGTAGTCGAGAGTGTTTTCAGTATTTTAAAGAGCTGATTCTGATGCCAGGACTGCAGTGGTGGAGTGATGCTATACAGTCCTTCTAAAGTATGCTAGATCAAGGTAGCCTGATGCACCCTCCACAACCTACAGTAACGCTCAGAACTGACTCGCAAGACAGGGAATTTATTTGGCTATTTGCACTGTTTTTTGATTGCATTGTTGCATTACTTTGTTGCATTGCTGATTCACTCAAAAATTGTCCAAAATGTTCATTCTTAGTGGATTCTGTAATTACAAATATCAGTGCGTTCCTTTTTAATTCCTGTTTTTTCTCTTCATAGATTCCACAGAGAACAGCTTCCATAGCCACTGCACTGAACACAAATCTTTCTTCTGGTATCAGACACCCAGTTCGAGCAAGGTTACACACAAACACATATACATTCAACTGTCAGACACACACAGATCATGTGACTGGCCTGACTAACGCTGTGTGTTGCTTATGTGTCAGTAATCCAGATCTGAGTCGTAATGAACGCTGGGAGAGAGGAGACAGCATGAATATTATGTCCAACCTGCCACAGACAGGCTCTCTAGAGAGACACCGCATACTTAGTGAGTGTTTACTTTACGTTTACTTACTATGCTAGCCTTTGCAGATAAACTACACTGTAGTTTAGGTAACAAAATTGTCTGGATCTGATAAACTCTATTAAGGAATGTCCATAATTAGAAAAAATATTTATAATTATTCATTATAAAATAATTCATGTTTGGTTTTAAGGTGAATGGTTAGGGTTAGTCTGTGGTCAGTTACTGTAACTATTTAAAATCAATCAAGGACTCATGTAGACAATGTGAACAAGTTTTCAGGTTTGCCTTTATTATGAAGATCAACCAATGGTCCCCATGAGAGAAATGGCTTAATAAACATACTAATAATGTGTAAATATGTTAATAAACAAAATAATGTGTTCATGAAAATCTAAAAAGGTTTGTGTGAGGATTATATGTAGGGATATAAGATTGAAAATATTATTAGCTAAGTGTAAAAACAATAGAAGTTGCCGTCATGGTAAAAAAACAAATGTGTGTGTTACATAGCGCACCCTCTGAATAACTCTCTGAATAATAACCCTCTGAAGAGAGTTTTTCGTGTGCTGTGTGTAATGATGTTGTGGGTTCATTTTAGGTTCTTCTAAGATGGATTCCTCCCCCACCCTTTCTCATGACAGTCGACACAAACCAGGAGAATCCCGAACCTCATCCAGACCCAGCAGACCAGCGGTGAGATGCAGACACACACATACACATTCATTATAGCTCTTTTTCTATGTAAATACACGTGTCTAAATACACTCTCCCATATACACATGCATCATCAACACTGCCAAATATCTATATTGCAACGAATCTTACTCTGTATTACAATACATACATGCACTTAAAACAATAAAAAACAATTTTTCAATTGTTCAAGAAATTAACTATATAAAATATATTCTCTGAGAACTCTGTATGTTGTAAGTAACAGTTTTGCTTCTCTAATTTTGTTTCAAGAATGTTACTGAATGTTTAACTGTAAACAACTGGTTTTCCAGTGAAGGCTTAAATGTAAAAACTTACTCATGCACCCAAATTGCTCCTAAATTGTCCTGCCTGTGTCTTGAAACACATGAATAATGAAAGGATTGCACCCTTCTCAAAACACTAACCTCTGTTCCTCTCCCTCACCCCTCGATCATTTCTTCCTCTGCCCTCAGAGCTATAAGAGAGCAATAGGAGAGGTCAGTGCCCAGATGTGTGTCAGCATGAGTCTGCGTGTGCCTGCATGTGTTCCTGCATGCTTGCGTCCTGTGATGTGATAATGTGGATGAGGCTAAATTTAATGTTGTGCTTTTTCCAGTTTATGAATATGAGTCTTAAAAATGTGATTTTAGGTAATCACTGAACAATTGCTCTGAAATCATTTAAGATCACCTAATATTAAAAAATAAAAAGGTAAATGTAAAATAATGCAGGAGGGTAACCTGCTGTTGAAATCCTTTATTTATGAACCATTTTTCTTTCTTATCTTGAAACATCTTCATTCCTTTAAGTCTCTGTCCTGAATTAAACATCTACATTTGTTGATGTTGATCAACAACCATCCCATTCTCTCAGTCTTTTTGCAACAGATGTATCACCTTAGCACTTAAGTATAAGCTTGGTTCTGTTCTATTGAGCTGACCAAATTTTTGCTGTTTTTGAAAGAAAGAAAATCTGTAGTCCACATACATCCTACCATCCTAAGTTCCCTATCCCACATGCACATCACAGCCTCAAGAAACCCTAAAGCCCTACTGAAAGACTCTTGAACTGTCTAAATCCAGAAAGAAAATAATTTAATGTTCTTGTTTTCTGAGATGTTCTGGTTGTCTGGTTATGACTATAAATATGTGATGCAAGCAAAAGGCAATGCTTTTACTTACCTATTGATTTCTTCTTTATGATCTGTGTGTGTGTGTGTCAGGATCACGGGCTGTACCCTAAGGAGCGCACAGAAGAACAACCACGGCCCCCAGTGAAAGCTAATGACTACTCCTCTTCCTCAGAAAGCAGTGAGAGCAGTGAAGAGAGTGAGAGTGGAGAGGGAGCAGAGGAGGAAAGCCCTACTGACCGGTAGGAGATCAGGATTTGTGAATATTTAAGGAGTATTTAAGCTATTTATGTCTCATCTTGCACTACACCAATTTTTATTCAATCACTTAGTCTCTAGAACTAGAATGGTCCTTCCACTAATACCTAGAATGGTCCTTCCACTAGTAACTAAAGCCTATTTGCTAATAAAAAAAAATATATTTTAATTGATTTGTCTTACAAACAGCTTGTTTCAACAGGAAATGTCGACACAAAACTATGCTTGCCAAGCAGTTTCATTGATTCTTTAACTTGTACAATGCCTGTAGAAATACAAGCAGTAATGCTTTAATAAGTTGCCCTTTTTTGATTATATCACAATTTTTTCAACCCGTGTTTATCAGCCCACGTGATGCAGATTCTGACTCAGTGAACACTATGGTGGTCCATGAGGAGGAGGAAGGTGAAGGTGAAGGTGGAGATGAAGAACGTGCTGGATATGGGGACCAAACCATGCTTGTACAGAGGGTAAGATGTGTGTGGTGCTTTGCCTTCAGTGCATGAAAGAAAACATTTTTAACAAGCTGTAGCTCTTTTCTGTTGATACTTTTAATTTCCCATTTTCATTGTGAATAGAAAGCTAATTATAGTGCATTATGGGATTGCCTCAGATTTCAGGTTAAAATGAAGTATCTCATTATGAAGCACAATTTTTGTGCCTAATATTTGTCTTTCCATCAGTGGTGTTTTAAAAAAAAAGTTATAAATAGACAGCGAGTTTTAGAGAGGGTTTTAGAGCCTTTAAATGCCTGTGTGAATAATTGGCTCAATGCTTGTGAATTATGTACTAGATTTTCTTTCGATAAAAAAGGAGAGTTTAATTGTGTGTGCATGCTTTGCCGACAGACTCCAGAGAAGCGAAGTCATAACGGATACACCAACCTGCCCGATGTGGTCCAGCCCTCCCACTCTCCCACAGACTCGGCCTCCCACTCCTCCCCTGGGAAAGACTCTACCTATGATGTGAGCTCTCTGCCCACTCACAATCTCTCTACAGCGTTTATAATTTCATGACATTTTATTAGTTCACGTTTATTGCGTCACAAACAGTACAAAATGTGTATAGTTAGTTAGTTAACATGGATCATGCCATCAATTTCAGTATCAGTCCAGGGGATTGGTGAAAGCCTCTGGAAAATCTTCCTTTACGACTTTTGTGGACCTTGGAATGTACCAGCAATCAGGTGGCACAGGAGATAACATGTCTGTTGGAGGTGTGGTACATGATTGTTTGTACTACTAAACTGATTAACTTCATTAACTGCTTTGATATTTTTTGCATCTATATTACAAATTTAAACAGAAAGGTTTAAAATGGTAAAACTTTACAAAAAGATTGTTAACAGTAGTTAACTGCATTAGTCACTGATAATGAACACAACTTCTCCAACAACTATTAATCTTGCCTGATATTAACTTTGACATTTAGTAGTATATTTTTTTAAATGAAAAGTTATCTTTAAGATTAACTAATGCACAAAAACTAACATGAACAACTGCATTTGTATTAACTGATAACTAATGCTAACTAATTTACAAAGATTAATAAATTCTGTAAAAACAGTCCATGTTAGCTAACGCATTTACTAATATTAACGAATGGGACTTTATTGTTAAGTATTAACCCTTAAAACAATACTGTTAAGACAGTTTCTCAATGGTGCAAGAAAAATAAACTTCATTTGAGACATATCTATATATACTGAAAATATTGTCGCAAGAAAATGGACAATCTTCTGTACTGGGAAGATTATCCAGTAAAATATCAATAATTCAGTTACTGTACATCACTGTTGTGTGGTTTTGTTGTGTGGGTGTAGGTCTGGGCTCTCGTTTTGAGCAGTTGAAGCTAGAGGTGAGAAAAGGCTCAATGGTCAATGTCAATCCCACCAACACTCGCCCAGTTAGTGACACTCCTGAAATCCGCAAATACAAGAAAAGATTCAACTCTGAGATCCTCTGCGCTGCTCTCTGGGGTAAGATCTGAATGAAATCTTGTGTGGAGGTGTGGGTGCTTACCAATGTTTCCAATCCTACTAACTTAACTACATGTTTCGTGACAGTAACTTGGATATTCTGTACTGACAGTACAGTTAGTTTTAGCACATTAGTCTGTCTGAATGGTTCATATTTTTAAACCAGTTCAAAATATGCCTTTCTGTCACTGAACATTTATTTCACTGCAAAGAAAAAACTGTTTTTCTTCTTTAGTTTTGTTAGTGTTGTTTCCCAGCATGCTATCTGTGATCTGATAATAGAAAAGTAAAACGTTACGTATGTGTGAAATCCACCACAAAGTCCAAACAGAATTAATACAAGTGGAAAAATAAAATGTAAAATAAAATGTTCAGTTCCTGCCAGACCAATGAAATAAAACCGCGATGACCTGTAAGTCTCGCACCTTAGACTGAGGACAAATGCCAGGATAAGCACAGAGTGCGAACAAACAGGCCACAGTGACAACTTCTCGAAGTGCCTCTAAAGCACAGTTGTGGCAGGCAGAAAGCTTCAGCAGTTCAGTCACGATGCAATGCAGCACCCGGCCGCATACAGCACAAAATAAAAAATGTGTGAAATTTGTTAGGACTGAATCCAAGAATTTCCATTTTATTATTTGTATTTTAAGCATGTAGTATGAGATCAAGTAGTTTTAATGTAGTTGGTTTTATTTTTGTATTTATACAGCTTGTTGCTAACTACTTTATCAAAAGACACTACAGTTGTTGGTTGACCATATGACAAATATGGTCAACCAACTATGGTCTCCATATTACATATACAGCCAAAGTTTGGCAAGCTGAGTAGCTTTCCTCAACACTATGTGTGTGTTACAGTAATGTTTGTTCTGTCAGGCGTTAATCTACTGGTGGGGACAGAGAACGGTCTGAAACTACTGGATCGAAGTGGACAGGGGAAAGTTTATCCACTCATCAACTCACGCAGATTCCAACAGATGGATGTTCTGGAGGGGCTGAACTTGCTCATCACTATATCAGGTTACACACCACTTTGCAGACACCTTCTATATAATACACACATAGCCGATGTGTGTATTATACATGTATGTATGTGTGTGTGTGTATACGTATGTGTACGTATACGTATGTGTATATATGTATATGTATATGTGTGTATATATATATGTATATATGTATGTATATGTGTTTGTAAAATGCATATACATACTCTGATCAGACACAGGTGTATCTGCATTCTTATATTCAGTTTCTTTTTCTCAGGAAAGAAGAATAAGGTGCGTGTGTATTATCTGGCCTGGCTGAGGAATAAAATCCTTCATAATGACCCAGAGGTGGAGAAGAAACAGGGCTGGACAACAGTAGGGGAAATGGAGGGGTGTGTCCACTACAAAGTGGGTAAGTATTAGGAAGTATTATAGTTAAAATATGCACTGCAAAATGTGAAATATGGAGAACAGATTTTTAGTGTAAATTTAAGTGTTCATTACAAAAGGGGAGAAAGTGCACTGCTAGTGACCTACCAAGCAGGACCTTAGCAAAGTTTTTTTTGTCAGGTTCTGTTATCTTTTACATCTCAAACTCTGCTTGCCATATAAGAATGTTTGTTTATTTTCCCAGTGAAATATGAAAGGATTAAGTTTTTGGTTATTGCACTGAAGAATGCCGTGGAGGTTTACGCCTGGGCTCCCAAACCTTACCACAAATTCATGGCCTTCAAGGTAGAGATATTTTCTAAGCCATGAGTGACTTTCTTTAAAGAATTATTCAGACAGAAATACTACAATTTCATTAGTCATTATTCACTTATGACATTGCCCTCTGAAGCTTTCATGTAGTCTACATTCATGTCTATAATTAAAAAATGGATTGCTCTGTTATACACATGTAATGATTACACATAGTTGTTCCAAAAATAGCAACAGGATATATGATAAAACAATGACAGAAGTTGTTGTTTTTGGGTTCCTTTAATGTTTTCAGATGAACAGTCAAGTTTTTTTTATTAGCATCATGTTTTAGGTCCACTTTGAGTTTTTTGATACATATTTACTTCCTTATTTTAACAATATTATACCAAATAGATTTAAGTAAACAGGACAAAAACAGGACTGGTCTTGTTCTTCCCATCTAATTATTGCGTTACATTTTTAACTCAAGAAAAATGTACATCATTTAAATCATGTAATGGGCTGTATTAAAGCCTACTGATTTGTGTATTTTTTTCAGTCTTTTGGGGACCTGCCACATAGGCCTCTGTTGGTTGACCTCACAGTGGAAGAGGGCCAGAGGTTAAAGGTCATTTATGGGTCAAGTGCTGGCTTCCATGCCATTGATGTCGACTCTGGAAACAACTATGATATTTATATTCCTGTGCATGTGAGTTCATTCCGTGTATCACATGATCAGTTTTATAGAATACACTGGATCAATGCAGATGAGTTAGTTGGGATGAATAGTTTTATGGACAATTGCAGGTGAACAATTTACTTAAGTTTTATACAGTGGTACATTTGGAGAATCACAGATCCTGTTACTATTGCTGTGATTGGCTGACTGGATATGCATAATACAAACAATTCCCTCTCTTACTTTCTCTCTCTTGCTTTCTCTCTCTCCTATAGATCCAGTCACAGGTGACTCCTCATGCAATCGTATTTCTGCCCAATTCAGATGGGATGGAGATGCTGTTGTGTTACGAGGACGAAGGTGTTTATGTCAACACATATGGACGCATCATTAAAGACGTGGTGCTGCAGTGGGGAGAGATGCCCACGTCTGTTGGTGCGTGTCTTATACATACAATGTCTGGAGTATACAACTTAAAAATGTCTATATTTAACACAACTATGGTGAGCATTGACAAAGTAAGCGTAACTAACTGCAAAGTAGTTATGGATGCCATATTTCTGCAAGTATAGAAGAAAACAACTATAAATATAAATCAACACATGATTTCAGCACATTGTGCTGCAAAATAAGTGTGTATAGTATAATAATGTATAGTATGACAGGCCTATGGCTGTTTTACTGGAGGGTTTGTTAGGCACTGTTCTTTGTTAAACTGCTTTCAAATAATGTTACACTACAAAAACATTGAATTGACTGAGGTAGCTCCTCCTAAAAATGCAGGTATTAAAAACACCTACAAGTCCCTCCCAGAATTCATCAGTCCCCCATATTAGTCTTCTGACAGGGGAATTCCCTCATACACTGAAGGTATTGTCTTAAGTATTAAGTTAACAGTGAATCTAGTGTGCTTTAGCATTCCTGGTGCCATGCCATGAACCCTGCCCCCACAGCAAACTGATCCGAACTGGCTCCAAGACCATGATATGAACCAAACCATGGCATTTGTATATTGTTATCATAGATATTATGTTCTGTTGCAGCTTATTTTGAAAGTAGACAGCATTAATCAAGTGACTAATAACAGGTTTGTCTTGTGTTGTGTAGCTCATATCTGCTCTAATCAGATTATGGGCTGGGGAGAGAAAGCCATTGAGATCCGCTCTGTTGAGACAGGACACCTGGATGGAGTATTCATGCACAAGAGAGCTCAGAGGCTTAAGTTCCTGTGTGAAAGAAATGACAAGGTGACAAGCTCACACACTCATCCTGTCCTGAGATCAGTGGAAAATCTCCTTCTCACAAACTGTCAGAAACATTTTTCATTAAAGGCCAATATGTGTCCTCTGACACAGTAGTAATATGCAGTAGTAATGGTTTCCTCATCTCTGTCTTTCAGGTCTTTTTTGCATCAGTACGGTCTGGTGGCAGCAGTCAGGTTTACTTCATGACCCTCAATAGAAACTGCATCATGAACTGGTGAAAGTGCTGTCACACAAACCTAGATTGTGCCGTTCACACACACAAACACTAAAGTGATTCCGACACAACACTCACACACTTTGTAAATACCCACCTGCAAACCTGCTCAAGTCTACAAACATGAAAAACACACCCAGTTATTCACTCCACATCTTCCAGAAGACACACCTTCATTCTCCTGTGATTTCTGAGCCAACTGTACAAGGTGTGCATATGTCTACTGTGAGCGTGCCGATGACTTCTGGCAGAGCAATGTTGTGTATGACTAATTCCACGTTTAGCTTTTAGCTATCTGGCCTCAGTAACAACATTCCTCTCCCATTATATTTCTGACATTTGTAGGACCAGACAAAAAGGCATTTTTGAAAAAAGGCTAATTATACATTATTACCAGAAATGTGTGTAAACTATAAGAATCACTAAACTGTCGCAGTTGTTCTGACGCAGCAGCAGCATTTGCGTTTGAGACTTTATTAGCTACATGGAGCAGCAGAAACAACTTAAAACTGTGCAGTGGTTTAAGATGATACTGCGACATCTGTAATTTTCCATTTTCACTGTATAGTGTAGTAGTTATTTGTTATTGGTTGCATTCACAGTTTTGGATAAAAGTGATTTTTTTTTCAATTAGTAGATTAGAAAGTGTTTGTAAAAATTTAATTATATCAGTTTCATCATATTCTGAGACAGTTTTCCTTCTGAGGGAGGGAACAGAAATGTTTCATTTTCTTGATGTATAAACAATAATCAGATGCCTCTGTAATCAAACTGTTGAAGGACATGTTACTCTTTGGTAGACGCTTAGAGAACAGAACTCAGCATTTTGCTTTTCCATTAGTCAGCTGGGGAGACCAAGTCACCCACAATGGAGCAACAGTCTCTGGTTTCGCTTTTCAAAGCACTTTTTCTTTCTATGTGGAAAGTATCATATCTACTACAGTTTGATATTCTCTGTACGTAAACGTATTTGGTATTACTCCTACTTTTATTATCTGCTGTTCTATAGCTGTTCTATTGCAATACGTGCCATGTGCTTGTTCTCGTATGAAGTTTTACGAAGGAGGTTATTCTTGTTCTGGAAGCAGAAAGATAAGTTACTCTGGATATGAATAATAGATTGGGGTTTTTTTGGCAGCATAAATGTATGGATCAGTCACTATGTAAATTGTACATAGCAGCCTTGATCGTATTTAAATAAAAAAATGTTGTTTTCACTAGGCACATGATTTTTAAGAGTGAAATTACTACATTGCATTATGCACTGCAAGAATTTTTTTCTCACTTATTTCTAATGTGAGTGATATCATAACTGAGACTTGTGTTTATGCTGTCAAAATTGATTGGTGTTGTGAACATGGGAAATGTAGTTCTTTTTGGCAGGTTTGTAGTTCTGAAGTGCATCAGGGATGTGTTGTGCATTTAATCAGAAGTTTTCTTTAAGAAATATGACCCCACCATTTTTAGCAACACAAATTTCATGTTTTAGATGACTTGGGCATGAATCTGAGCAAGAATCTGAGCAAGAATATTCTTTTGTTTATCGACCTGTGTGCAAAGACAAGTTTGTGTGAGAGTGTGTGTATCAGTGGGGAATATTAATCAGTAACATACAATAGGATCAGTATAAAGCAATAGTATAAGGATTAGTGACGAGTTTATGCCTTGTGTTACTGTCTCCAGCTCTGCAATACTAGACCACATATTATTTTTGAGCTATACTCTCATTTCCATGATAATTTGCATCTGCCCACCCTGTACTTGCTTACTGCTCTAAAAGAACCTGTTTGTCTTCAGAATCTAGTCTTTTATTTTCTCCCTACATAAAGTTGGTATTATAAATACTTAGAAGATGCTGCCTATACAAATAAGAAAGCAAGGTGTATTCAAAATCACAGAGCAGATACTGTATGAGCTAAATATATTTAAATACATTAATGCACTTTGGTCCTTAAATATTTTTCTAGTTAATAATTTTTAAGCACTGACTTGTACAGTAGCTTATGGCAGTAGAACAATCAGTTATCTTTTAGTGCCTCCCATGCTGGGCATATTGGCTGCTGTCACACAGTGACACTTGTCTAGACACGCACTTAACAGTGATGACACATTCAGTCAGTCATCATCAAATATAGCAGTTATGAGCACTTCAGAAAAGTAGAAATATATATAAAGTTGCATTTTAGTGAGAGACAAGCTTAATTCAAATCCTGTTAACGAGACATGTTTATCCCCCTCCATTTTAATATCTGTTACTCTTTCAATTTGTTACTTGCTATACAATTTTTAAAGCATTTTCTTGCTTAGTAAATCAAACTGCCATGTTTACTGAAATAACAGTGCCTTGGATTGGGGTTGGGTGTATTTGCAAGATTGTGTATGTGTGTGTGAGCAACGGGAAAGTGATTGTTTTAATAAAAGTTAAAGTTCAGAGAAGAGAAAAGTTAGCAAAGGAGTTTTAAAGCTAAATTTAGTCTGTTGTTCAAATAGGGGTCTCGTGCCAACAAAGTGCACTTAAACTGACAATAGCCAGATCACCAAGACAGCTCCTCTGTCACCCTGTTTTAGCACAAAGCCATGCCACATAGTTTATTTCTCCAGTTTTAAGGCAGTGCATTCCTCCGCAGTATTTAGACTTTAAGCTAACAGCAACACCTGCCTGTTTATTTAACACCATAAAACAGACAAAAAATGATGAAAAGGCCAAGCTCTTTATTCTGGAGTGTTCTGGAGTTTGTAGTTTGCAGTTCATTGGCTATATAACTTTGCCAAAGAGGGAAAGCCTCAGGTTGTCATGCAGGAGGTTCAGAAACGGTTTGAGTTGTCATGGTGATGAGCTTGTTGCATGCGTTGTGATGTAACAATCCCAGCATTCCAAAGAGCTCCTGGAATTTGGTGATATTTCGCCTTGAAGCTTAATAGCAAATGTGGACGACCCACCTTTCATTTTCCTGGATGATGGAATTGTTTTTTTTTTATATCAGACCTATGATATAATAATAATAATAAAAATATATATATATATATTATAACATAACAATATACATGGAAGAGTTTATATTGGGATTAAAATAGTAGGAGGACAGGATGAGACAAATATAGTAAATTAATATATAACCCATGAGCATAACCTTCTAAGAAAAAATATATATGTAAAACATTTTGCTGGCTGAATAACAATCTGAGCACAAAGCTTCTCCTTGTTTAGCAGTCAAAGCTGTACATACGCTGTACATTCAGTTAGACTCATCTCCCTCCCTTTTTTTTCCCAGCAAGTGTTATAAAAGAGAGCATGTGGGTGTGCAAATGCTTGTGTGAATAGGAGAGCTATTTTTGATCTAAGTGTGTGCTGTTCATTATTCCCTTAAAGGAAAGGGAGTGAAGGGGGAGGCCAGTCAAAAGCTACTGAGGACCAGTATGGCCAAACATACATGCATCATTGCTGGACTCAAGCCAAAAATATGACTCAATCATATTTGTAAAGTCACCAGTGACCAAATGTAACATTTCAGTCATTCTTTAGCAACTGACCACACTCCTGATCTCCCAGTATTGGACTGGCTGCAAAATTAAATCTAAAAGCTCCTTAGAACTGGTGTGGGAGGGGTAGTTGTGAAGGTACACACATTGTCCGCTTTACTGTGGACCTTTCAGGCATATTGAATGTAATCAGTTTGTTTTATCCTGCTCTGTTAAACCTGTCATCTACAGACAGACTAAGATCTCATAGATTGAAGACTTGTCATACATCTGGGTCAGATGTCTAAACATTAAATTGAGTTTTGCTCATTTTGGCTTAGGTGAACATGCTTCATGTGAAGTACATAAAGATATTTTATATCCATTCTGTTCTACACAATATATAACAATATAAAACAGATTTAAAGAAATGTCTCCCAGACCTGATCATTATGATACTTTTGAATCCAGCCAGTCTTTAAAATGCTAGACCGGGTTGTGTGTGTAGTGGTCATGGAGAGGTGTGGAGCTGTTTGGTTTTCATTTAAGGCCTTTATCTGCTGTGTTTGAGGTATTTATCTACATGCTATTAGCACTATGCTAACAAGTGGAATTTCTCTTGTTGTTCTCTAGTAATACGAAGTTAATCCCTTAGCTGGTTTTGTAAAATATTTACTACTCCAAAGAAAGTTTGATTTGTAGTATTATTTTTTTCTTTCTGTCTTTTGGTTTAATCTCATAGCAGTAGCCAGGAGAGGTTAAAGGTTGTTCTGGAGGTCTTGATAAAGTTGATCCTCTGTGACGGGTTCATTATCAGTCTGTTCTTTTACTTTCCAAGTGTTTCTGTTTCAGAAGTGGTAGATGTTTCAGACGTATTTTTAGTCTTTATGTTTAGGACAGGGAATGCTTCAGGTGATTTAATGATCAGATGATTTAAGTCTTTAACAATTGAATGCATTTCACAGTTCTGTAATGTCTTAATACAGCATTATTTGAGAATTAAAAATAACTTGATCCCTGTTAAAATTGTGTAATTCTTTGTTATGTGTTGCACACTTGATTACTGTTATAAAACAATATATTCAGAAGCCTGATCTTTTTTATGCTATCATCCATCCATATTCTTGAAATAGTATGTTAGTTAATTATCAAGTCATTCTAGTAGAAGAAATCAAGAAGTGACAAAGACATTTTTTAGATATGGTAATCCATACCAAAAATGTAACCTTTAAACCATCACTGGTAAGGAGTGAACACACACACACACACCTGGGGAGAAGTCGGGTTAGGTGCCTTGCTCAAGGATAATCGAACCAACAACCTTCTGATTACAAGTCCAACACACTAACCAGTACATCACAACGGCCCCCACTTTAATGTAAACACACTGTAATGCACTTTTCTACAGTCCAATAATAAGTCTCTTATCGAAGATGAAGTGATGTATGAAGGGAACAAGGACATCTGAGTAAATTCCAATGAACATGATTTGCATGGCCTCTCATGTAAATATGTGATCATAAATTCAGTGGAACCAGCTTTTTATTTTTTCAGTTTTGTTTATTCTCCTTAGGGTGTGGCACACAGGGAACCATGAATAAAAGAAGCATTTAAAAATGTCAAATAGAAACAAAAACTGAAGATAAACACGTCATATATTTACTTATATACTGTATTATGCTGTCATACGCATCTATAAAAACAAACTACACAAGAGTGTGATTTGTATCTGATATTAGCAACTTGATTCTGCCTCTGCCTTCATCTTTTAAACTACATGATTAATGGAAACATCAGCACTGAGAGGCTTATTTTAAAGTGCAGAGGACAGAATGACCAGGACTGAAAATAAATCAAATGTCTTAAATTCACCTTGTCGCATCAAAAGGGTATGTCAAAATGATAAATGTATGTAGAAAAATGTCAAACTTTTGAAAGTGTCAAGTTCATTTTGTTTGAATTGAATGCTAAATTACACGCATCTGAGACTCATTCAACGTTCCAACAAAGTTCTTTTGTGAGCCTATGTACTGTGTATATCCATAAACCTTAAGTGGGGGGGGAGTGTGCGTGTTAACATTCCTGTTTAAAACTTGTGGTCCAAACTTGCCTACAGTGTGACTCGCAATATATGTATAGAATTATGTGGTACTGAAAAGATTTGGTGTAAACTTATAACTAATTGCCATTATATATAGTATGTACAGTTCTGTATTTGTCAGGCATGTGTGTCTGTGTAGGTACATTTTATGTACAGTAAAGTACATCCTGTGCATACAGTGTATAGGATGGTGAATAATGTTTAAGATGTGAGCTGTGTGTGTGTGGTCAGTTCCAGATTTTGAGGAAACTGTCCCAAGAACCTGTACACACAGCCATGCCATCATCAGTCACCCCGAGACAGCTCACACGATTGTCATGTCCAGCCAACACTCCTGAAAGAAAGATTGTAGTGTGAATAGAACAAAGGCAAAGCTGCTTCATTTATGTTATATAATCTGGTAAAATGGATCTGGTTTTGGGACATCTGCATTTAATTCCAGCAGCCCCATCACACACACCCCTACTATACATAAATGTAATGAAAAATCATGTGTAATAACTAACTTATTACACTCTTAACTATAAATAACCCCGTAAAGTATAGTGCATTCAGAAAGTATTCAGACCCCCTTCACTTTTTTTAATTTTGTTGTTGCAGTCTGATACTACAATTGTTTAAATTATTTTTCACCTTAATCTACACTTTACCCCATAATTACAAAGTAAAAACTGAATTGTAAAAATTGTAAATTTATTAAAAGGTGAAATATCTGAAATATTACATTGCTGTAAGTATTCAAAGTACCCTTTGCAACAACACTTGAAATTTGGTGCCTCCCATTTCTTTTGACTGGTTCTACACCTTGACTGGAATTCACCTGTGGCAAATTAAGTTGATTGGACATGATTTGGAAAGGCACACCCCTCTCTATAAAAGGCCTCACAGTTGACAATGCATATCAGAGCAAAAACCAAGCCATGATGACAAAGGAACTGCCTGCAGAGCTCAAAGACAGGATTGTTGCAAGTTTCGGCAGCACTAAAGGTTCCCAAGAGCACAGTGGCTTCCATAATTCTCAAATGGAAGAAGTTTGGCACAACCAGGACTTCCAAGAGCTGGTTTCCTGGCCAAACTGAGCAGTCAGGGGAGAGGACTTAGTAAGTGAGGTGACCAAGAAACTGATGATCACTCTGACTGAGCTCCGGAGATCCTGTGTGGAGATGGGACAAAGTTTCAGAATGACATCACTGCAGCCCTCAACCAATCTGGGCTTTATGGGAAAGTGCCTAGGTGAAAACCTCTTTGTGCAAAATACTTAACAGCCCACTTGAAGTTTGCAAAAAAGGCACCTGAAGGACTCTGACTGTGAGGAACAAGATTCTCTGGTCTGATGAAACCAAGATAGAATTGAGGCCAAACAATTCAAAACGTTATGTCTGGAGGAAACCAGGCACTGCTCATCACCTGCCCAATACATCCTTTCAGTAAAGCATGGTGGTGGCAGCAGCATCATGCTGTTGGGGTGTTTTTCAGCAGCAGGGACTAGGAGACTGATCAGGGTTGAGGGAAAGCTGAATGGAGCAAAGTACAGAGATATCCTCAATGAAAACCTATTCCACAGAGTGCAGGACCTCAGACTGGGCCAAAGGTTGATATTCCAACATGCCAATGACCCTAAGTATCCAGCAATGACAACACAAGAGTGGCTTAGGGACATCTCTGTGAATGTCCTAGAGTGAACCAGCCAGAGCCCTGACTTGAACCCTATCAAACATCTCTGGAGAGACCTAAAAATGGCTGTCCACCAACAGTCACCATCCAACCTGACTGAGATTCTGAGTTTCTGCTTGAGATTCTGTTTTTACTTTGTCATTATTGGGTACTGTCTGTGGATTAATGAGGAAAAAACTGAATTCAAATGATTGTAGTATCAGGTTACAAGATAACAAAAATGTTAAGGGGGTCTTTATATATAATAATACTATATAATACTTTATAATACTATATAATACTTATATAATAAAAAATATATAATACTTTCTGAATGCACTATAAACAAAAGCTGTTTTTTTGTTAATTATATGTAGCCTGACACATTTTATCATAGCACAAACAAATTAACACAAACTATTTTTTCAGCACTCATCTATAACAATATATGCCACAAGCAAGCATCATGGAACAACAAAACACTCCCACTGTAACCAACAAAAACCCCTGAGGTTGCACTGTTCACAATGTGGGATGGAAAAATGCAGTTGTTGTGCATCATGCCTCTTTATTGGGTGTTGAACGTTCAGCATTTATGTGTTATTGTACAATAGTGCCAGCTGGTTTACCTGCTCTGTCTCCCTTCATGGCATCCCAGATGTTGCAGTTAAAGTCATCGTAGCCGGCAAGCAGCAGGCGGCCAGAACGAGAGAAGGCCACAGAGGTGATGCCACAGATGATGTTATCATGAGAGTATAAACACAGCTCCTGATCCGCACGCAGGTCAAACAGCCTGCAGGTGGCGTCATCTGAGCCTGTTGCAAATGCGCTGCCACTGGGAAAGAACTGAGAGACAGGAAAAATAGGTGAAAAGAAAATAAGATATCAGTAATCACCATCTAGCAGTCAGATGTTCCTGACTGCTAGATGGTATCACTTGTATCTGGGTATTAAGTGATTTTGGACTACTCATCCTGGCAACTTTTCTAATGCCACTTAAAATTATTTTTATTACATGAAAAATTTATTTCAAATAAATATCTGTCCAACTGCTTGTTTATGTGGCAAGAAGTGAGATAATGTAGTCAGCCAGTCGTTATCGCAAATAAAGCCCTGATGCAATATTGATCATCCTTTTGAGGGTTATTTTGCGTTAATTGCCTTCTGACAACATTATCCCTTACAGGTGGCCCTGTCTGTTTGTTAGAGAAGATGCATGTGTTTCTTGTGGTACTCACACAGACAGCGTTGATGTCCGACTCATGCCCAGTGAATGTCTGTCTGCACATGCTGTCTCTAATATCCCAGAGTTTAATGGAGGCATCACAGGCCCCGGAGATGAAGGTCCGTGAGTTTGGAGCCAATGAGAGACTCATCACATCTCCACTGTGACCCGAGAACAAGGTGATCTGTTGACCTGTCTCTACGTCCCACAAAGCGCTGGAACACATAAGCATGCAAAGTTACACTATCAACAAGCTGAGCACCCACTGAAGCAGATTCTAAGCTGATTCTGTAATTGTAAATTCAAAAGTAACTGTAAAGTGAACTGTTTATGGTGAAGTTGGCTGTCAGCTGGTGGGTTGGGACCCAAAAATGACAGCAGGAAAACTATTAAAGCTAAATGAAAATAAAATACTGTACAGCCGTATAGCTATATACGAGTGCTAACAGAGCTAATAGAGTGTAGTTAAATTAGGCTTATCAATTTAAATTGGGGAAAAAATGCTTCCCATATGTTTTGCTGTTTATCAGACAAAAAGCCTAGCCATTCAAACATGGACAGATTGTGACATCATCCTCAAAAATATAAATAAAGCAAATAAAATTACTTGCTACTACTATTTGTTTTGGGTGGGTAATATTAATAAAACATTTCCATTTCCGTTAAAAACACTGTTTTAGCAGCAGTCTCTTTACATATGTATTTGAACATACCAGGCTGTGTCTCCTGAACTGGTGATAATTTGATTGTCATCAATGAAACGACAACAGGAAAGGTAACCTAGGAAATGAGCAGACAGGAAGTCACACCCTGAAGCTACATGAAGACAAAGAAACTGAACTGTCATCTGATTCTTTTGCATTTTAGAGGTGCACAAAAGCCTATGTGAACTAGAAAGATTATGTTTACAGATTTTATTACTTTGAATACAGTATCTTTATCAAGTCAGTTTTGTTTAAATAGTGCTTTTAACAATGCACATTCAAAGCAGTATTGCAAACATTGCATTGCTTTTCTTTCTAAATGATGTAATCATACCAGTGTGGCCGGGCAGCTCTCGACTGACTCTAACATTGCCCTCTCTTGTCTTTAAGCTGTATATGGAGCAAATGTTGTCCAAGCCACCACACGCCACAAAGTTGCCAGACGGCGCATATGCACATGTCATCACCCATGACGACCGTAGTGGGATGGCATGAATCTGAAGTTTATATGAAACTCAATATTAATATTGTACACAAGCAAAAAGCTTAAATCAAGCTGAACAATGAATAAGTAAAGGAATAACATGCTGATCATCTCAATAACACATCTCAAATCATAGCTTACAGTATTACAACAAGGACCTTGGGTTAAGTGTTCTGCCCAAAAACAATAGATAAAGTCTATGGATCTGTCCTTGATTATCTGCCCAGATCTTTAATACTTTCATTACTAGACAGTACTGCAAAATCAACTATCCATAATGTCTAATGCTTTAATGGAGTTGCAGACCTTGTTTGTTGTGTAACTGTCCCAGATGATAAGTTTTCCATCTTGTGAGGCACTAACAAGAAGTCTAAAGAGAGAGAAAAGTAGATTTTATTATATATCAAGAAAACTGTGAGAATGTACAACACAAGGAGAGGCTGGTGGTCTAATAGCACTCAATACAGGCAATCTCACCCTAAGCTGAGAAAAACAACAACAACTCTGAAAGCCTTGCTGGTATACAGCACAGTGAGCCAAGCAGCCCTGGGACAAGATATTGTATATCCACTAATTTACCACTAATTGGTGTTGCTGTAGCTCAGCTGGTAGTGCATTGTGTTAGCAACATAAAGGTCATGGGTTCAGTTCCCAGTGAACACACATACTGATAAAATGTATAGCTTAAATGCACTATAAGTCACTTCGGATAAAATCATCTGCCAAATGCAAAAATATAAGTGTGTTTTAGACACACAATAAGCTTACAAACACAGTGTATAGCTTTTAGTAACATTTCACTGCCCTTGGTGCATAGTATGGGATTTTAAAACCGCCTTGAAACAGCCATACGGTTTTCCAGCACACAGTGTTTCTGTAGCTCAACTGGTGAAACGTATGTATTAGTAAAAGGATTAGCATTAATGCATGTAAATGCCGCTCAGATAAAAGCATCTGCCAAATCCATAAATGTAAACTTCTTGTAAGGAATTCCTTTCCATTGTAACGTTAACAAAGAATAGCTAACGTTTGGTTTAAAATGTTGTCTTATGTGCCTTTAACAGGTGCAAAACCTGTTGTTCTGAGCAAAGCTTAGTCACAAACTGAGTCACGTCTGATACTTTTAACTTGACAATAAAAAACAATGACAATCGTTTTTGTTCACTTTGATGCCAGATGCGAGAGCAGGCTGTGAATTGGTTATGAGAGCATTGTGGATAAAAATACCTGGAGTCTGAACCCCAATGCATGGCGTAGATTTTAGCCAAATGTCCACGCAGCGTGCGCCTCGTCCTCATCTGTATCCGCCCCACTGGGTCCAGTCCTGCTGTTATCTACCACATGCACATACAGATCACATGAGTGAAAAATCTCAAGATCACATCATTATTCCCATTTGAGTTCTATGTGTAATTATCTAACCTGAGTGAGTGTGGAGTCCCCACATGCTTTCCTGGCATCCTGAGGGACAGAGGATGGTAAAAGGTGAGCTGAGACATTGTGCTGTCACCATTTGTAGGAGGAATTAAATATTTGGCCTTATATCTACCTATTTTTCAGGCTAAGTAATCATGACATTTCAATAAAGATTTCAGTTTAACTGGAGTCATAGTGGAGTCACTTCACTTTCACTGAAAATGTTTAATGGCACCTATAATGATTCAGTGAATACAGTCAGACAAAGATGAATCTATGCAGCAATATAAAGGATCTAGATCATAAATAAATATAAACATCTTTTCTGGTATTTGCATTGCAATCACTCTAGTTCATTACCAGATAAACGGAATAAAAGCCTGTGGCCATTATTACAAAATAAGCAGAACATAACAGAATGATCAGGACCAAATTTGGAAGTGTGTAATAAAATGAATTACGTATTCATCAAGTTTACATGGTATCATGTAAGTATAGCCTAAGATCATACAATATGACATGCTGTATTTACACTCTTTGTAATTTTTAAACCTTAAGAGAATGGCAGCTCTGTCAAAAAAGATTTATTGTAGTAGTTTAAGGACTCACTCTAATCTGATTTCGCAGTTGCTCAGCCTCCTGTCGAAGCTGCTCAAGCTCACTCATCTTGAAATGACCTTTAACCTTTACCCTCTGACCTCTCTCGTGCCCTTAGACACCTGCAGATTAAAACATTACATATGGATAATGTTAGAGGCCTAAGTGTTCTTGTTAAAACCTGTTGAGAATAACAGTTCCTGTCCTGTATTGTGTCTGTCAATCATCTATAATATTACTTTATTATAAAACTGTTCCATACCTATTGTGCTGTGTAGTACCAACAATACTGAATTATAAATATACTAAAAACACATAATAAAAACACTAAAATGAACATAATTAATTTAACAACATCTGTGTAAAGTAGTCAGTCAGAAACACAACAAAAAGTAAATCTACATTTTAAAACTGACATCATTCCCAGTTCAGTGACAAACATAAAATAAAGTGAACACGCAAGTATTCACTTAAATAATTAATTGTATTATTTGGTGTAACAAAATAAATTATGTGGTTCTGTACATGCAATTTGTTTGTTTCTATGTATAATGATTTCTATTAGATATTTTACATGTATAACAAAATATTGTGACATCTAGATTAACGAGATCCAGATTAACATTACAGCATAATCTGTCATAATCTGGCTAAGAATCGAATGTAATAGGCTTTCTGTCCCAATAGCTATCCTAAACATAAGAGAAATAAGATCACAGATCAGAATTATATTTACGTTTGTGTCAAAAATATTGGGGGTGGGGGGTCTTGGTCTAAAGTCTTACATAAGGCTGTACATTTAAATTGGGTTTTAGATTTTGCATAGGATTTTGCATGTGTTGTTTCACAATCAAATATGTTGCAAATCATCAACCAATAACACATTGTCATTTGGATGTTTTCCTGTTAGAATTTCTCAGTATTATTACTGTACCACTGCTCACAAGAGGCAGAAGACACCAATGCAAACATTTATGTAATTACCCCCTTACCACACATACTTATTAAAGTGCATATATATGTATATGTATGTATCAGAGAAACCTATCATATTGAGGACCTCACTGCACATTTTAAGGTCTCCTCGCAAACTGGATTAGGAGAAGCGATTCAAAGGAGAGGTTGAGGGTTTCATTATCCCATGGCCCATAGTGCTTCATAATGCCTTGGGTTGGTTGGGTAGATATGACCTTAATAAGTATTATTAAAAACTGTCATAAAAAACAAACATTATGTATTCATCAACCTCCTGTATTTTGTCCTTTGCAGGGGGGATATATTACTGTCCGCACTGTAAAATAGTACGACTTCATACATTATACATTTAAAAGGCTCAAATGATCAACACACTACTGTGAGCAGTAAGGCTCGAAACTATGGCCGAAAGGGATGTTTCCAGGCAAAGAACAAACCCATGTTTTAAAGACATACGCTTATATAGTTCGAGATGTCCCACATGTTGAAACAGGATGTTGCATGCGACTTCCATGATCTGGTGCCGTTGAGCACAGACATTTTACCGCACCGCAGAATATGGCGAATCTGCATCATAATCATTTTTCTCTGAAACACCGTTCCGTTCCCAAACGTCCCAATACTCACGGGAATAGTGTGTCATAATGCTTAATAGATTGTTTTTTTGTGTACTAGACCTGTTACGTTTGAAAGGACTATACAGAAATGTACGGCTTGGCCCCACCCCTATCGCTAAATGCAGAATGACATGCACACACTGCGTTCTGCGGATCTAATAGTGAGGGAAAGAGAGTAAGCGGCATTTCTATCATTTACAAGCACTATGACAACAACTGCCATTTTTACTGTAACCGCATTTGTTAATGTCGCTTATGATCGTGACAACCGCCCATCCATTTCAACCAAGCAGACAGTTTAAAAATGTGTGCGCTGGCTTGCACACACACTGGGTTGCGTTCATTTTTGCTAAACTGTCCTACGACCAAAGCAAAACACATTTGCGAGAATAACCTTTCTTCTTGACAGTGAGATACAGAGACGGAGAGCCTGAGCGCATCTGGGTGAAGCGCTGGAGGCTGCGGCCATCTGGAGAACATCGGGCTTCTATTACATTTAATTCACGAATTTGGTCTTAAAATGAGACCACTGATGTGTTGCTAAATCGCACCTTGCAATACAGATGTGCTCTTTGTCATCTTTCCGATATTCCTATTTATTGTTTTGGCAACAAAAGTAGTAAAATCCCAGATGACACATACATATCTAGCTGTCACATCCCAAGAACGAATCCATTTTTAAATCATCTTTAAAGTCTTAATGGTGCCCACTCCTCTCTGTGCTAGAGAATGGATTTCATCCATGTTTAGCTGGATCACAACAATTCGTTTAATCGTATTTAATATATAAATACCTGTTAATCTTCCTGTTTGGCTTTCAGTGTCCACGTACAGTGAGTGGAATGCTGTAGAGGGTGGCGGAAGTAATTCACGGGGAATTTTTCTCTTGAACGATTATTCGGACTGCACGGAACGCATACTGTCGGTTCTTTCCCAGTGCTTCGTTCCTGGTGCTTGGGTTAGGCCTCAGCGACTCCGTGTTTCACGTATGAAACGCATCAAAACGATATAATCATGAAGTATAGAGCCTACACTCTCATACAATCATGAGAGTATAGAAGATGGGCAGAGTCCTTTCCCACAGTTGTATTCCGGATTTAAGCGGTTTGCTTCGCTTTTGAAACACTTCTTTCTGTGCTGGTGTAAGGTGATATATCGTTATGTATAACTGGCGACGGAGTCAATAATTCCAGATACAGTAAAGTTTTCAAATGAAGTCAATGCCGTGGTTGTTTTTATGATGCGTTGAGTGATCTTCGCCTTTTTCCTCCCAAGTGTCTTCTTTCTCTGTTTTTTCCTGTTTGGTTCGCTTCGCTTCCTTTTAGCCGTCGCCTTTTCGTCCAAAAAACAGCAAATTAAGTAAAACGCGAGGCACTGATCCCGTCAAAGTAATTAAAGTAACCAAAATCGACTTGGCTATCTCTCCGGAGGAGCATATAACCCACCCATCAGTTCAAATGTGAATGTGCCAGAATAGGAGGCGGGGTGAATTGAACATAAATAACAGTACAGTTGTTTTCTAAATAATTGAAATAATGTGCGTTCACACTGATGTCAATTCAATCCCGTTTGAAATTATTCGGTCTGCACCAGAAACACGTAGCATCACATATTCGCGATTCAACCACACCCATTTCATTGCGAATGTACCACTGCAGCGCAGCCCTCCGTGGCCAAGGATCGGCTCAGGGGGTGAACCTAACAATGAAACTCTTTGAGTTAAAGATACTGAAGTAAAAGATCGGATCTTCCATGAAACGTAGAAGATCAAATGTTTGCATGTACAAAAATATATTAGTATTCATAATTTACTGTAAGTTATACGAACGCTTTCCGTAAATTACTATTCTAAACTCTTATCCATATCATGTCCACGACCTTACACTTTCTCTAATTAGTTAAGTTTGTAATTAAAATCCCCCTGTAAGGGCGCTCAGTAACGGTATGCGCACTTTCTCTCAAGAGACATAAACTGCCCCCCATAGGAGATACACTCCTAATTACACCTGCCATAATTACGAGACAAGGGGAGGGGCACAGACTATTCTACCCTGTACTACACTTTGCTTATTGGGCCCGTTATATGTATTTTTGATCATATATTATACTACTGGGAGTAACTATCAAAATACAAATAAAAGCCGTTTATTTATTCCCTTTTAAATGTATGCCCTGTACATCTTAGACTGGCCCATACAGAATAAGGCTGAAGAAGACCACCCACAGTGAACGAGTGAATCCCCCTAACCAAATGTACTCATGGTACGGTCCACCTGCCCTGCTTACGATTAGGCAAGTAGTAGCTGTGGATAGGTTGCCCAGCAACACCATTTCTAGAGACCCATGCAAGCGGTATGTGGTTGGATGGACATGAACTGTTCTCCATAAATCCTCCACAAGCATACAAAGAAATACACACTGAGCAGGTAACAAAACAGTCTTATCCAAAAATGAGATTAACTGTGATGTATTTAACTTCATTACCAAATGCAATAAAAACACAACAATGTATAAATAAACGTTTAAAAAGCTTTCAACAGGCTTCTCTCTGGCAAAGGAATAAGGCGTGAAGGAATACAGTGTAATGACACTCCTTTGCATATGGCTACAAGGCTCTGGCTTACAAAGAACAATGGCAGGGATAGATTAAAATAATTTAAAGGTTCATTTTTTGACTTGTGCTTAGAGAAAAAGTTTGTTATCCCATTTTCAACCTCTAGAGAGCGGTATTGTTCTTTCCTACAACATAACAGTAGAAAAATCCACAGTGGTCACTGACATAACTTGAAACTGACAAAAGTAATGATGAATAAAAAAATAAATAAAGTGTGGTTTGGTATCATGGTGTGCACCACACTGAACATGGACCAAAGAAAGCCAAGGAGAGAGTTGTCGCAGGAGATTAGAAAGAAAATTATAGAGAAGCATCTAAATGGTAAAGGCTATAAGACCATCTCTGAGCAGATTGATGTTCCTGTGACTACAGATGCACATGTTATTTCAAAATTTAAGGTCCATGGGACTGTAGCCAACCTCCCTTGTGGTGATGTGGTTGCAAGTGGAAAAACTGATGACAAATCAAAGAGACAGATAATATGAATGGTAACTAAAGAGCTCAGAATAACTTCCAAAGAGATTAGAGGTGAACTTCAGGGTCAAAGTGCGATCTGACAGTAATGTACCATCCGGTGCTGTTTGAGGCAAAATGGACTTCATGGAAGATGACCGAGGAGGACTCAATCATTAAAAAGCGAGACTGGAATTTGCCAAAATGCATATTGACAAGCCACAAAGCTTCTGGGAGAATGTCCTTTGGACTGATGAGACAAAACTGGAGCTTTTTGGCTCTATGTTCACAGACAAAAAATGAAGCATACAAAGAAAAGAACACTGTACCTACTGTGAAACATGGAGGAGGCTCGGTTATGTTCTAGGGCAGTTTTGCTGCATCTGGCACAGGGTGCCTTGAATCTGTACAATAAAAATCTCAAGACTATCATGGCATTCTGGAGTGAAATGTGCTGCCCAGTGTCAGTAAGCCTGGTCTCAGTCGCAGATCATGGGTCCTCCAATAGGATAATGATTCAAAACACACAGCTACAAACACCCAAGAATGGCTAAGAACAAAACATTGGACTGTTCTGAAGTGGCCTTCTATGAGCCCTGATCTGAATCTGATTGAACATTTGTGGATGGAGCTGAAACATGCAGTTTGGAGAAGGCACCCTTTAAACCTGAGACAGCCGGAGTAGTTTGATCACAAGGAGTGGGCCAAAATACCTGTCTACAGGTGCAGAAGTCTCATTGAGTTACAGAAATCGCCTGATTGCAGTGATTGCCTCAAAAGGTTGTGCAACAAACAATATTAGGTTAAGGGTACCATTAATTTTGTCCAGGTCGGTTTCATTACTTTGTTTTTTTAATGCTTCTGTTGGACCACAAATTAAAAGCAATGTTTGATTCTCATTAGTTGAAAGTAAAATTTCATAAATCATTACTTTTGTCAGTTTCAAGTTATTTCAGTGACAACTGTGGGTTTTTCTTTCTTTAATGGAAGGGTACCATCAATTTTGTCCATGCGTGTAGAAGGACAACAGTAACATATTTAAATGGGGTAAACATTTCAATCATACATGAACCGGTAACATCACATATACAATATTTTTAGATTTTGCATTTGTTTAAAGGGAAATTTCTTTTTGATCAACTATACAAGTTACTTAAAGAGCCTTTTTATTTTAATTTTATTTTTTCCAGTTTCAATATACAGGATAGTCATACATGATTTTTGTAAACAATTTAAATTAATATTAATTTAAACGCATTTTAAATGTAATTAAATTAATAAACAATTTGTAACAAAAAAATGACTCACGGAATAAAAACTTCAAATCCCATGTTGTTACTGACGTCATTATTCTTCGACAGTACTGCCGATGAAAGCAGGATGCGACCGCTTGAGGAACATTTTCAAAACACTGTACAGGAATAAGTCCAATCTGTGACTTTAACGTAGTAATATATCGAAGTAGTAATGGGAGTGATGCTATAATTTAAAAACAATTACAACAGTGATCTTTCGTACTGAAAGCTATTTTAGATTAGTCAAGATAAATAACCAAACCTGCCGAGACCTCCTCCTCTCGGTCTAAATAATACATAATATCATACCATAAAATACCTAATCTACTGTACATTATTATTAGTATTTAAAATACGTTGTGGATCATACTCATGGCTTTAAGCATGGATATCAGTGTTTCTTTTCTGAGGTGTGAACTAGCCTCTACCATCGATCAGGCGGTAAGATACGCCGTTGAAACGGTTTTAAAAGAAACTGCAAGAGTTGTTGGCTTAAAAGTTGCAGAGGCTCGTAATGCTGCCGTGGAGTCGCATCGAGAAAACCAGACTTTGCGCCAGAGATTAGAGATCTCCGAGAGCGAGCTGAAAGCGGTACGCTATTACATGACCGCGGCTGAAAAGAACATTAAACAGTGTTTACTTCTGAACAAAAACCACCCTAGGTCAAATATTGTGCGCCCAAACACAGACGACGCACTCTTTCTGTTTCCCTCACATGCTGCGGATGGGAGCCCATCATCGCAAAGCAGAGACTCCACCCGCAAGACCTTACGAAATTCACCAGGAAGGAGTCACAATCCTAAAAATTTCCCAAGTGTTGGCCTCTGCACTCCCACAGTACAGTCAGACTGGCCTCGAGTATGTGTGAACCGCAGAAAAACACGAGGGTTTTCAGCAGGCAACAGTTCATCGCTCACTGGTGACACCGCAACTTCTCAAGCCCATGTGGAAACCAACCCTGCTCTGCAAAGATCAGAGGACGAGGCAGAGGCCCCCTTTTACATCACAAATGAAGGTGTCACAATAATGACCGTCAACCTTTTTCTGTTTCCATTATCAGGCAGAAAACTGACAATTAGGACCATAGAGTAAACGTCGTAACTTGTTTACTAAGAGAATAAGTCACCAGTACGTTTTTAATAAAAAAAATATTATGGATTGCAGCTTTAACATGCCAGATCTGGCCCTCCTGGTTGAGTCTGGTTTCTCCCAAGGTTGATTTATTGTCACTGTTTCCCTGTTGGCTTGTTTACTGGGAGACTGCTAACATTTAGCAACATTTCATTACGGTTTTGTCAATTGTTTTCATTGCTTTTATTATAATAATCTAACTACAGTCTTACATTTTTTACTTATTGTTTTGCAATGTTTAGATATTTTATGGTATTATAAATTCCGTACGTATATTGTACTCCTGTTCTTTAAAATGTGATCTTTGTAAGGGCTTTACCATATAAGCTAGAATGGCATATTTTGCTTAATATGATACCTGTCATCTGTCAGATTAATTGACTAAATGTCGTGTAGTCTCAGAAAAACTAGATACTGTTTATGTAGGCTGTTTGGATACATTACCTTCTCACCTTCTCATAAACCAGATAGGTAGTCTTCGCATGCAATGACAGGTATTTCTGATGCACATCCATTTCTTGAAATGGTTCAAATGTCTTGTTTTCAATAATTCAGTCAACTTTATATTCAAAAACCGATAGATATCTTAGTATTACGGATTAGTTTTACTAAACAGTTTTACTACTATATACCTCTTAAAATGAACAATAAAATTTGCAGTAATACCACTTATTCTGTATGTGTTGTTTCATAATGTTTCTGTGTTAAAGCTGCTTTAAAACTAAGCAAAATTGAAAAAAAGCATATAAAAAAGCAAATAAATTCAATTTAATTGAAAAAGTCATAGGTAAACACAGACTTGATATATTCATTATGCATAACTATTTTGTCCATACAAACGTGAGCTTTTGTTTTACAGGAAACATTTCTGCAGTGCTGGAGTCTGAGAGGGCACATAAGGAGGCAGATGTTTCAGGCTTATCCACAAACCCACCAGAGGACCCACCTGACATCACAAAGTTTGAGTTTGAAATGAGCACACCTGCGGGTAATGTAAATGAGCTGGCACTGATACAGGTGATGGAGGACTCTGAGGATGTTAAACAAGGCACCGTTAAAATAGAAGATGACGCCGATTCACTTATTTTAGAACCTCCTTCAGCTGATCTAGCTGTAGCTTCATCCATGCAAGTGTTACGACAAATTTCTTCACCTCCAGTACCAGAAAGTGAAGGGGATGCTCTGCTAGCCCTAGTGCCACCCATGGGGAGTGACCCGGGGCTGAGCGGAAATGTCGAGAGCTCTGAAAAACTTCACTGCTGCAACATTTGTGGTCGGGGATTCAGACGATTCTACTGCTTGAAAACACACCAGCGCATACACACAGGAGAACGACCATATCCTTGTAGATATTGTGAAAAACGCTTTCGCCATTTGGACAGCTTACACAAACACCAGCGCATTCACACTGGAGAGAGACCCTACCGCTGTGCACAGTGTGGATGTTGCTTCAGAGAACTGGGCCAACTCAAAAAGCACAGGCTCAAACACTCACCCACGTTTGTTCCTGTGGCCCATCCTGCCTTTTCTCTCCCCCCGCCTGGGACCTCTTATGTCTGGCCACATCTTAACTCCCAGTCTTTGGATTCAGTCTGAGATAATATTGGGGACTATGTTGCAATACATACATACATACATGAGAAATATAGCTGTGTTTATTTGTAATATTTAGTAACAGTTTGATCCAAAAGCATTTGGACACTTCTGGTACTGTGCTTTAAGCAGTTGTAGCAGAAAGGTATATTTAACTTGTGTGAATAATTTGTCTGTTACTCATTAGCATTCCATTTATATCATATAAAAATACCTCATCCTCTGTGCCATAATCATAACACGAGTTGTATTTTCCATGTTTAACTTCATCTTACTCTGCAAAACTTTTAAATGAGTTTTTAAAGGCCATTAAACTATCATTAAAACCAATTTCACTGTGATTGACAAATTTTTTGTTGTTGAGAATTTATTTAATTTGCATATGCATAAATGCATGTGCATAAGGTAACACTTAGAAATGAAGAAAACAAGAAATGAATTATCGTACTAATACCTGAATTAATAATTACTAGACTACGAACTAATGATGAGTTAAGACGTATTAATCAAGAACTAATGAAAAATTTACTACAACATAAGTCATATGAATTACTGCATGAATAACACCACCATGTTAGTTCCTGCATGTAAGTTAATGCATTAATTCATATGACTCGTTGTAGTTAAGTTAGTCATTAGTTCTTGATTAATACATGTAACTCTTAACTCATCATTAGTTCATAGTCTAGTAATTATTAATTCAGGTATTAGTACATGATAATTCATTTCCTGTTATTGTAAAGTGTTACCTGTGCATAAATATATAGGCTTAACAATACTTTAGTACAAATCCAGCTGTTCTAGACTGCCAAAGTAAAGTGCCACACCCGCATTATATCAGAGGGAAAAAATAAACCTAAAGACGTTCATGGTACAATGAAGTCCTTTGAAGTTGTAATTTCATGTCTTTCTGTGCCTCCGTGGCTGGTGTTTATTTGTTTTTGTTTGCTTTGTAAGTCCAAAGCACAATTACCCAAAATTAAGAAATGACTTGGTTTTAGTTTTTACAATCTTTAATAACTAAATTCCAATATGAGAAACAATTAAGTAATAATGAAGTATACAGTTCTCTGTTATTTAACCAATAATTGTCTCTCTTTGTAATATAATAATACCGCCCTCTCTTTAAAGTCACATGGGGCCCTCTGTCCCGTGACGTTTTTTAAACAAACAGTCAGAAGGGCACTGCGTAACGGTGCAGCCCTATGAAAGTACACATGACGATCATCATCTCACTGAACAGATATATGATAGATTTATACGCATTCGTTCATTTTTGTTGTTTGTTGTAAACATTAAAGCTCACGGGAGACACGACAGCGCGCTCTTTACCTTTCATCATATCCCGGGGGTTTGATCACAAGATCTGACGCTGCAGACGAAAACTTTGTACCTGCGATTCATTAAAGCAACCACACCAACACGACATGATGCTCTGATGATACAGATCGGATCCGGGACGTTTTGCATCCACATTCTTTACACAAGCAGTTTTGTTTCCTCATGTTTTAAGGTAGTTTATTGCTAAAAGCGGAAGTCACACATACCGCTTTTAGACAGTCGACGCCGCTATTTATCAAAGGGACAGGTATGTTATTTGTGCTCTTCTCCACCGATGTTGTGTAGTTTACCGTTACATGTTTTATAATAATAATAATGCACACCCAGACTTGTATGAATGCTTCGTAAGATAATGATGCTCATGTGTCTGATGTCAGCCGTGTTTTCTGGAATCGATGTCTGCTGGTTTATTTAAACTGATCTTATGTTGGTATAAGTGGAATACATTAATGGAGTATTAAATTATTGTATTTAGCTCTAGGAAGCTTACCGCCGTCGTTTTCCAACCGCATGCTTTGGTTTGTTTAGATGTACATATACTTCCGCTTCCAGAAAGGGCCAACATTGTGTTTTGAAATGCTGTTCACTTTAGACAATCACGTTCTAGCCTCCCCAGTTTTAAGGTCACCGAAGAAACAGTAAAAACTCATTTTATAAAACGGACACAACTGGAATTATACACTGATGATTCGTTTTTTTATTTTATCAAGACAGTAATGAAAATAGCATTTTGTTCATGTTCTGAACAGGAAACATTTCTTAATGTACATGTTCCTGTTTCTCAGGTCATGGCAAACGAACACTCACCTCTTCTTATACATGGGGTCTACAGCATGGTGGGAGATAGTGAAGATTCCCGGAGTGGATCAGCACAAACAAGACAAACATCCCCCAAATCAAACCCCCACAAACTCAACACCTTCTTTGGAGTTATGGTGCCCACCATCCTCTCCATGTTTAGTATTGTGCTGTTTCTTCGCACAGGTGAGTGACAGAGGCAGAAAACAGGAGGGTGATGAAAAGAAGAAGATCGTAGAAATAGTCATATCACATCTGTCTTAGATTGTGTTTGGATTTAAGTGTGTTTTAATGCATGAATGAGTCTGATACCTTCTGTGTTACAGGTTTTGTTGTGGGCCATGCTGGTCTCCTCCATGGTCTCCTCATGCTGTGTGTGGCCTACTTTATCATCTCCTTGACAATCTTGTCCATATGTGCTATTTCCACCAATGGTGCAGTGGAAGGGGGTGGGGCCTATTGTATCCTTTATACTGTAACCAATCTCTACTGATTATTAAGTGCTACAATTGCAGTGTTTAACAGACTCAACTATGGTTAATTTTTAATATATGTGGTCAGTAAGTTCATAGGTTGAGTTTGACCTTTAACTCTTTAGTCTTAGTCATGATCAGTCGTTCCCTGGGACCAGAGTTTGGAGGCAGTATTGGCCTAATGTTTTATCTGGCTAAGGTGTGTGCATGTGGGGTTTATGTACTCGGTCTGGTGGAGGCCATACTTGACATTTTCGGAAAGGATCCAGGTAAACATTGAAACCTTTCTTATGTTGTAGTTAATTCAATGAACACCTTTCTAAACACTCTGTAGGTGATAATCAACAGTTTCGTTTTGTTTATACTACCCTATGATTTGTGTTTATACAACACTGCTAAATAACAGAGATCAATTTTCACTGAATTGTCCCAGCCATTCTAAGTAATGATGTTCAGCAAAAGTTTACATTCAGAATTTATGTACAAAACACTCTGTAGATGATTATCACCAGTTTCTTAGTATTGTACTAGACAAGCCTTCCTGCAGTTTAACTTTATACAACATGACTCAGCTGTTACATTTTAATTATGTTCAGTAAGTGGTTTAAATTCAGAACTGAATTAGATTAGTAACAAAGGGCCTATACAGAAGCCACCTGGTTTTTTTTTGCATGAATCTTTTTTTCTACTCTCCCTAGGCTCTACTGTGTCACATGGGCTTCGTGTGTTGCCGCAAGGTTACTGGTACACAGTGTTGTATGCTTCTGTAGTGCTGTTGCTGTGTCTAGTGGTTTGTCTGGTTGGTGCTCACATCTATGCCAAAGCTTCTTTTGCCATCCTGCTGGTGGTGACTGCATCTCTGATCTCCATCATCATCAGCCCTCTGATAGTCAAACCACAGAGCTTCAACATCACCCACACATATGGCAATAATCACACCATCACTGTTAACCCCAGTTACACCGGCTTCAACAGCACTACGTTACAGAACAACCTTGGGTGTAAGATCACTATTATCAATACTATCATCAATGTTACAATGATCAATGGAGGATGTTTAGAAACTGTATTTAAAATATTACAAAATATTTTAAATGTTTACTGTCTTAAGTCTGTCTTAAGGCTGTCTTAAGGCTGTATTTGTGATTTGGCTTTGTAAAATAAAAATGTAATGTTCTGTTATTTATATTGCCTTGGAGTAAAGATCTTACTTAGTTATGTAGATGGTTTATATGGCGTAACAGTTTACCATTCTAGTCATTGCAAAGTACAAAAGACACAATGCAGTCAAATATAACTGATAGTGTAATGCAAGCATCGTAAAGCTGGCACACAAAAATTGCTACACTGTTACTTTTGTAATTAATGGAATCACTCTATGTAATCTGTCTAAATGTCTCCTATAGCGGGCTACTCTCTGGACTACAGTACCAACACAATGATGTCTTTCGCCACTGTATTTGCTGTGATGTTCACCAGCTGCACAGGGATCATGGCGGGAGCTAACATGTCGGGTACAAAGATCACCACAGTCACCACTTACACACTTCTGCTTTTTCAGTGGTTTTGTAAATGTTTTAATCTATTGGTAATGCCATTGTTGTGATGGATGAGTGTTGTAAACATTTTGATTTATTTCTCACTTTCAGGTGAGCTGAAGAACCCAAGTGAGTCTATACCTAAAGGGACCATCATAGCTGTGTCATACACCTTCTGTGTCTATGTGCTCCTCTTCCTGCTCCTGAGTTCCACCTGTGAAAGGTGCCATTAATAAGAAATCAATCAGAAGTGTAAAAGTTTACACAATACTTCTCCTTAAAGGTGCAGTAAGCAATTTCACAGAAATGCTGTGGATGTTTGAAATCGACACCCAAACAAACCCCAACCCTCCATTCATCGGTCCGATCCACTTAGTTTTTACTCTTATTTACACAGCCGGGACTATGTGCAAAAATATATTTTTTTCAACACAGATATATAACAAATATTCACAAAATTGTTTGCTGATTTGATGGTGTTGGTGTTGATTTAAATATTTAAAACACTTTGTCAGAAATTATTCACTACACCTTTGAAGGGGTAGATTAACGGGATCACTAAAAGAATAAAAATTCATAATTTCTTACCCTCATGTGATTTCAAACCCATATGGCCTTCTTTTTCTATGGAACACAATGGATTTTAGTCACCATTTACTTTTATTGTATAAGGGGAAAAAAAGAGAAGTGGCATTCTTCAATTTCTCCTGCTATGTTCCTCAGAAGAAAGAATGGTCTGTGTATTTGGAATGACATGACGGTAAGTAAATGATGGCAGAATTGGTAATATTTGGTTAAACTATCCCTTTGTTCTCCTCGTTCATATCCCCTTTTATTTTTCCTTCTGTTTTCTCTTACCTTTCCTGTCTCAGGTTATTGTTAGTCAATGATTATGCAGTGTTTCAGCTTGTCAATGTGTGGCCTCCATTTGTGACAATTGGGGTTTACTGCGCATCTCTGTCTGCTGCCATGTGCTCTATGATTGGAGCCTCTCGGATCCTTCACGCTCTTGCTCTGGACCAGCTTTTTGGTTAGTGTACAATTAAGGAACACATTAGGCAGAACTAATATTGATACTAATACTGTGGACATTTACACAAAAAATGTACAAACTAGTGAGCTATACTTCAAATAATTCAATACTTCCCAAAAGTGTAAGATTAGTGAATGTTTTGCATTATTGAATGTATCTTACCTTTTGTCACATTTTCTAGGCTAACTGTTATGTGGGAGGTCATAGGTTCTATGCCAAAGGTAATAAAGGAGATATTTAAATGAAAAGAGGCATAACACATCAAATTCCTCCTATCAATATTTTACTAAAATCAAACTTTTGATCAAATTTGCAATTATGTGGCAAATCAACACCATTTATATTCCATTTACATTCCATATTTATAATTAAATGGTGAAAATTCATTATTGTTACTTTTAAAAATGTCTTTATCGTTGTTTTCACAACAATCACAGCAAAATAACTTGTTATTTGTTAGTTTTAGTGAAATTATTTAGTTTGTGGTTGCAAGTTATGTAAACATTTTGTTTAACATTTAGAAATAACTAGATGAAAAAAGTCCCTAATGTATAAATTCAGAATTTACATTACATATTACAATACATATTAAGCCAAATGGATTGAAAACACAAATAGAAGACATAAACTTTCTTTTTGGATCGTGTGGGTAAATTAGAATCAGGTTGTTATACTGTGACTTTTTTGTTTTTATTTGTTTTTAAAAAGCAGAATATTGTTTCAAAATATAATTTGAATTTCACAGCATTTTATAGCTCATTTGTGGCCTAATTTGAAATCATTTGTCGTCTTTGAGCTTTACTACAAGCCATAAATTCTTATAATGTACTACTATTGTCACTGAAGATTTTTTAAATTGATGTTGCACCAAAAAGGAATGAATCTAAAATTCACACCGTTTATTTAATAAAGCATATTGCATCAACCACACATGATGAGGTAACATTGATGGGTTTGACGGGGCAGTTATGGAACAGTGTCCTGTTGGAGTGACAATATAAATCTTCTGGATTGTGTAGACTGGTTTATCGATCTGTGTTGTGATCTTCAGGTTTTCCTTTGGCTCCAGCTGCAGTCACCTCCATCTCTGGGAACCCGTGGGTCTCTGTGCTTTATACCTGGGGCCTGGTGCAGGTACAGAAAAACTGTTGAATGTCATTTCTGTGGCTCTTGATATAAAGTGTACACTGTTGTACACTTTGTTAATAGATTTTGTGTGTTTGTGTTTAGTGTACTCTTTTCGCAGGACAACTGAATGTGATTGCAGGCATTGTGACAGTGTTTTACCTTTTGGCGTATGCTGCAGTAGATTTGGCTTGCCTGGCTCTGGAATGGGCCTCTGCTCCAAACTTCAGGTACTGCACAAGCTGCACTAAACTGGACCAAACCAACCTCCTCCTGAAATCCATTCTTTTCATGTCAGTTACCCAGTCACTCTAAACCAGAATGAAGGCAACCTCAGGCACATGAAGGGGTAAACAGTAGTATGCAAGCTATTCGAGCAATTAAATATTATTATTATTATTATTAAATGTATTTGAATCACAGTAATTGTTCCCTGTTTTCACACAGCCTATTTTATTTAGTTATGAGCTGTAGGGAACACTCCAAACAAACCATGCAACATGAATAAACTATCACTGGATAAGTTAACAGTTAATAAGGACAACAATATTCAACCCTGTAACCCATTTAGCTACATATGTTAATAACTGTCACAAATTGTGATTAACATGAAAAATAAATATGCTCAATTCAGTGTTTACTCTTGATATTTTTTCCAAAGATTACTTCCATTTTTTGTAACTACATATTTACAACTTTTATAGTATACTTTATAGTAAAACAATTTCTTATGTTTCTCCCTTTTTCCCCTCTGTTTCCAGGCCAACATTTCAGTTGTTCTCTTGGCACACGTGTTTGTTAGGTATTGTAAGCTGTGTGGTAATGATGTTTGTGATAAACCCAGTCTATTCCTCAGCCAGTATTGTACTGTTGCTGCTGCTTCTGCTCTTCCTTCACTACCGCTCTCCCACCAGCAGTTGGGGCTACATCAGCCAAGCACTTATCTTTCACCAGGTATCTATGCATACTGTCAATTATATATACAAACATATCAACTGAACTTTGATTTAATGAGATGGTCTCTGGACGCCTCTCAGGTGAGGAAGTATCTTCTGATGTTAGACTCCCGTAAGGATCATGTAAAGTTCTGGCGACCACAGGTCTTACTGATGGTGGCAAATCCTCGCTCCTCCTGCCAGCTCATCTGCTTTGTCAACCAGTTGAAAAAAGGAGGACTGTTTGTCCTAGGCCATGTGCAGATTGGAGATCTGGGTAAGACACCATGAGTGGTCAGAGGACGTTTTTTAATAGTATGTGTTTGCACTAAAGCTGTGAATTTAGGCAATTGTTTAAAGTTTATATGCATTCAATTGCTAGTTGAATTGTTTGTTCCAGTTTGAACCAGTATTATGTGGTTGATCTCTCACATTCCATTGTAATCTGTTTAGAAAAATCAGATCAGCTGGTAAATCAAGTTCATCCACCCTCATAGATAGCTTTCTTCTCTTTGATGAACTGGAGATACTAAACTTCCTCCTGTGGTCTCATTTTGCATTGTCATGTTGATGTTCACTCTTAGAATGTAAAAACATTGAGAAAGGGTTTAATGACACAATTCATATGCCCAAACATAATCAATTTTTTTTTGCAGACATGTTGCCAACAGACCCAATACAGCCGCAGTATAATTTCTGGCTGAGTCTTGTGGATAAGTTGGGTGTGAAGGCCTTTGTGGATCTAACGCTCTCTCCATCTGTGAGGCAGGGCACTCAGCACCTGCTCCGCATCACTGGACTGGGTGAGACTTGTCCTTACCATGTTATTTTTAGAGCTTTGAACAACAATAAAGGAGCTCTTCTTTTTGACATACAGTATGGCTATGCAGTGCTTGAAACAAAGCTCAGCCAGATCTATTGCTTATTATTAAACTTCACCCACATCTTTTAGGATGGATGCAAACTATGAAAACTACTACTACACAAACTACTACAAATCCCTCATCTTTAGTGTCTCAAAAGACTATAATTCACTCAAAAGGCAATTGCCCCACCAATGTGTTTATGAACCTATATGACTTCCTTTCAAAACCCATACAATTTGAGTTAAGAACAAATTAATTCAGTTATTAACTGAAATTCTGCCTTGAAAATCGTGCCTCAACAGCTGTGGTTACCATTCATGTAGTTGCATGAAAGAGAACAGCTAGGACATTCTGTTACAAATATCTCCTTTTATGTTCCATGTGGACTAAAGTTATACAGGTTTTGAAAGTTTTAAAATGAAAATGTTTTCAATGTTTCATCATCTTGAGTTGGCTGGATGGGGACATTTTAAATAACCTACCTATATGAGTAACTAGGTATTTCCCTGTATTTCTCATCTATTTCTATTTTTTTCCAGGAGGTATGAAGCCTAATACCTTGATCTTGGGTTTCTATGACAACTGTTACCCAGAAGACTACTTCCTGCAGGACCCTGCCTTTTGCAAGGGTGATCGGGGTGAGGGGGATAATTTTGGGGTGGACCTTCCATCACTACAGGCCTATTTTCCACCAGTGCGGCATGCTGAAAGCCCTCGGGCCCTGCAGCCTGAGGAGTATGTGAGCATCATCCGTGATGCCATAAAAATGGGAAAGAATGTTTGTTTAGGGCGATACTTCTACCAGCTGTCTCCTGAAAGTAAAGGCAAAACATACACAAGGGGAGGTGACAGTGTGGAAACCATCGATGTGTGGCCGTCAAATCTACTCTGCCCAGGCAGTGCCAGTTATGCAGATGTGTGCAGTCTTTTCCTGCTTCAGATGGCATGTGTGTTAAACATGGCCAGCTGGTGGCGCCGTGCAAGGTTACGTATATTCCTTTGTGTGGAGTCAGACTCAGGAGACCAGGGTTGGATGGCTAAAGAGGAGCAATTTAGAGAGTTGCTAGGAATGCTGAGGATTCGTGCTGCTATTAAAATTGTGCCGTGGGATAATGTGTCATGCACCCTTGCAAGGGCAAACTCAGAGAGGCAAAAAGTTGAACCAAAAGCTGTATCAGAAGACTTCCTGTGTGCAGTGAATGCCCTTCTGAGAAAACACAGTTCTACGGCAGCGGTGCGCTTCCTGTATTTGCCCCACCCTCCTTCCAGTTCTGACCTATCACAGCAGTACCTGACACAGCTGGACACTATTACACAAGAACTGGGCCCAACTCTCTTCATTCATGGTGTGACACCAGTTACATGTACTGAGCTGTGAATGTTTGAGAGGAAGAGAGAAACATCAGAAATGTTAGTAATCTAAAGTGCAAATGTATTTGATTTCTAGTGTTATTTTAAAACTCCTTACAACTGGCAGTTGGGTGGATATGAAGGCAATATACCATGAAAAGGTAGACTGTTTGCTTTTGGTATTTCAAAAATGGTAGATGTCATTTAAAAAATGTATGAGAGTGTTATTGATGATGACCTTGTAACGGGTGTGTTTCAGTTCATTTTGGCATCTCCCTAAGCCTTTAATTGCTTTTATTAATTACAAGGTCAGTGTTCATGAAAGATGACTCTTCATGAATCTTAATTGGTAATTGTTCATTCAAGTGAAAGACAGCAAATATTAAATATTTTCTGTGGTTAATTTTTGTGTGTTTGTGCAAGACATGGTATAGACACTGCTTTAACTTAAGAAATAATTTGTCCTAAATGTCCTAAACAATAATTTGTCCTAATTCATCAACTCTGTGTTTATCTTATCCACCAGGAAAACACTGTTAAACATTTCTACTTTTTCTTGACATAAAACAGGCCCTCAGAAACCATTGTGATCCAGTTAGAGCTTTTGTACCAATCAGGAACTCTCACAGTTTTGGGTCGGTGATGTCATTGTGTTAATGGTTTCATGTTGCTTTCATGTACTTAATGATAAAAACACTTGTCTTGCACTGTGCACTAATAGTGTATTTACTGTCTTTTGGGTAGCTTTATAAATATTTAATATTATCTGTCCTTGTGTGTATATAAGAAAATTATAGTCAGAAAGTGACTGTAGTCAAAGTGGCTTCTGGATCCATTTTTATTGTAAAAGGCACAGTCAGAACTTTCTTCTGGCCGTGACTGGGAAGGAAAAAACAATCATATAATTGCTTCACTCATTTCATTTTCTGTCAGTTGTTCAATTAGTTCAGGGTCTTTGTTGTGCCATGTTGCTTTCACTCAGCTGAAGGCGGAGCGTAACGCTTAGAAGCTGGATTAATTTGGCCTGGGTTTGTTATAATATAGAAGTGCCTCTTTCCGTTGTGTCTGTCTTTCTGAACTTTAAAGGGACACAAGCTTTAATACTAGAATATTTTGCTCTGAGACTGAATGTATGTGTACAGCACAATTGTGCGTTTGTTAAAAAAAGTTATCATAGTCAAAGAGTACTGAAGCCCAAGAATGTCAGGCCTTTGTAAGGTCTTTGGATTGTATCATAGTTGTACAATGGTGTGTCTTATGCTGAATAACTGTAGCATACAACCATTACATTTTTTTGTGCACAAAATACTGTCACAGTCCAGTTTTCATACAGTCCATATCTAGAAATCTGAAATCCTTAGTATTAATATTCTTAAAATATACATTAATCTATTGTTACAGTAGACAGTACAGGATGATAAATGGGACAGTACATATCATGACTCTGGATAGAAAATGTAGGTTAACAGATTGTTCACTCAGGCTGTACTGCATTTCACAGCATTACATACAATAGCAGAATAATATGACTGAATACAGAGTCTGTAAACATTAAACAAAACATTTCAGTTGTTTTTCTTCATTGCCTTTTTTATGCTGATATTTAAATGATGTTGTATCGCTGTTGTTCCTAGTGTTCCTTATATCACATTATTGACAGGCAATATATACATTATACATGCTAAAGACAAAGCCTACAGTAGGATCTCATAATTAATAACTTCTAGGAGTTCATGAGCTCCACTTTTGTCTTATGGACCTTTTTCACATTTTTGGGTTTGAAGTGTAGAAATAAACAGTAGCAGATAAATGGCACAGCTAGTGTTATGATGGAAGACAATAGCAAACATTACACCACAGCATTCCCTTTTGTCAAACAGCAAAAGAAACTGTTTGTAAGCCACAGCTTTTTTTGAAACTGTATGTAAATGTGGGTAAAGGTACTGTATATGTCAATAAATCCAGTACGGAAAAAGTTGTGTTGGGACACCCTAAACTATAACTGCATTTTGGCACAATTGTTTTATAATTAATGCCAGGGAACTCTAACAAAGAACAGTGATATAAATATAAATTATGTACAGAAGAATTTACTCTGGTAAATGTATGCAGAAATACATTATTGAACTCTGTGAAAAGGGTCCATAAGTTTAGACTCCTGATTCAAATTCACGAAAACATAAACTCTATTTGTACGTGTGTACTCATGTCACTACATCTGTGCTACATCTGTGTGTGCCAACTGACCATAAAATGCATATCTGCAATCCAACAATGCATCGACTCTTGCTTTGTACACCACTGTGTATATATATCTGTCCCTGTGTGTTTGTGTGTTCATCATTGCAGTCCACACAGTGTGTTTAAGTCAGTCCTGTTTGTTGTTTGCCATCCTCTCCCTAATTTGTGGTTCAATTTTGTGAGCAAATTTTGCCATGCGTTGCACACAGAAGGAAGAAAGTCGCAGCCAGCCCGGAAAAATGATTGACATAGCAATGTGCTGAAAAAGATGGTAAGTTTTACATTTTATTACATCCTTAGATTAAAAAAAAAACAGAAAATGGCAGGGGTCTAAAATAATAAAAGTCCTTGTTTTTGTGTGAAAAGTGTGTGTAGTGTTTTACCTGTAGTGCATGAGTTACACATCCACTTGTGTATGTTGTGTAACCTACAGTGTTCAGAGCTTCTCTAGCAAACGAAGCAGGACTTTTTACCAGAGGACTCACAGGAACATTGTGAGTCATATTAGTAGAGACCACAAACGGGGCTACACACTGGGAAAGGGTTGAGAATGTCAAAGTTTTGCAAGCAATGTACAAGATCTGTTTGCTAGTACTAAACTTACTTGAACAGTGATTCCTTGTGACTGGTATTCTGCATTCAGACAGCGAGAGAAATATGTTACAAATATCTAGGGGCAAGAAAGAATACTTAGGACATAAGACATAGGGTTGGTTCTCATTTTATTCTTTCTGTGGGCTGTAAGGCTGTTTTATTTATATTTGTATATAAAGAAAAATAGAAGGAATATATATGGATACTCATAGCATAAGGGTATGAGATTTTTTTTTTGGTTTGTACCTTAGTGGCAGAATATATGGACAGCATTGGCTGGGGTTCAGAAGCGGCTTCTGATGAGATGTTTATAATGAGACCTCTTCCCCTGAAAGCAAACAAAGGCGCAAACGCTCAGCATTATATAGCATAAACACAGTTGTCTTCATTAAACAGATATGATCAGAACCGGCTGCATGTTTACCTTTCAACCATGCCTGGCAAAATGAGCCTGCTCATCTACAAAACAACATTATCATCAACATCACTGTTGTTGTTACTGCAAGTCACTTTATCAATGGAATCATAGATCAACATTGCATTTTGTTCAAAATGTTCAAAATGTTATGCATGTAACACATGCCATCTCAAAATGTCAGGTTAGCATACAGGTAGTCTTACCTGAGTGACGGACAGTATGTTACAATTGATCACCTGTGTGATTCTCTGGAAAGAAAAGAACTTACTTGATATAATGCATACCAATACATAAAGGCACTCCAATAACAAACATGCGTGAGTCAGACCTGGTCTGGGTCAGGAACATCTAGGAAATTTGCCAAAATCCCTGTGTAGTTCATACCTACATTGTTCACTATGGGGAGAAATAAATAAATAAATATTTCATACATCTTGCTCTCTCAAATGTTATGGAGTGTTTTAGGCACTCCATCACACGTGTGATAAAATTCCTGTAACTCATAAACTCAAGTGGCCTGTTGCTGTTATAAGTTGACTTAGAAAAGTAATCTTGTTGATAGTATGACATACCAAATGTCACCTGTTTGTGCATGTGGTTTTCTTGAGGAATTATTGATACACTGAGCATTTTTAATTAAGGGGTCATATATTCTATTCATTTTCTATAGTTCTTATCCTATGTAGGGTCAAGAGGAGTGCTGTAGCCTATCTAATTTTGAAATACAACAGATGTACTATGAAAACACATTTCAGAACTCACATATTCCAGTCCAAAAAGACTTCTGCTCCAAAATACTGCTAACATTTATACCACATTTTTTGTTGTTGTTTTTAACAAACAAAGTAATAAGGAGGTGGGATTAACACTATCACTTCTAAACAGCAGAAGATTACGCTATCTGTCCTGTTAGTACAGATACAGATTGTAAAGTGTAGTTTATACTGCCTAAACAAACACCAACAAAAGCCAACAAAGTTTGGATGTTAATGCTCATTTCTGTTTGTTGGGCCATTGCAAATTTGCATCAAGAGTAAGGGAGAGGGTAAAAATATTACTGTTTGTAACAAACTGTTTTTGATTCAGGAACCCTGCATCCACAAGTTTGGACCTGATTAAACAATGATTAAAACATTCAAGATATGACCCCTTTAAGGCTTGTCAAAATTCAAGTCGTTTCTTCACACAACCTTCATTGAATTTCACACATCATTCTAGATCATTATCTTACCCAGAATACCAATCTCCAGGCCCTCCAGCTGCTGTGTGATAGCTGAGTAAATGGAATGACCCTCTGTAAAGTCTATCTGAATCACACGTGTCTGACGCCTAAACCGAGACTCTGGAATAAATAAAACATGCAAAAAATTAATAAATATAATAAATGGTTATATGCATTTGAATTTTGAATGAATTTTAAAGACATTTTTCTCCATCTTGAGTAACTCACCTATTTCTTTGGCAACAGAATGAAGCTTTTTCTCTGAGCGACTTATCAGAATAATGTCTAAGCCTCGTTTGGCAAGCTAAGTTACAAATACACAAATAAACAAACATTACATGTCACTCTCTGATTGGAGAAGTACTCCTGTACATGTGGTGCAAACTGTAAATAGATTATTGCCATCCTAGTATGACCTATAATTCAGTTTTCCTCTTCCTCTTCTGACAGAAAATAACACACCCTGGCAGCCAAAAGCCAGACAGAATTGAAATCTGATAAAATACTTAAGCACATCCATGTAGATTTTGGGAAATGGAAATTACTGGTGTGTCTGGATCCTCTAAGATATCTTTGTGATGACTTCCAGACTAGTTGATTATGGCAATTCACGATTTTAATGAGAAATGTAAAGTAAACTTCTTCTTGACTTAAAGCAAAGGTTAAGGCCCTTGAGGACACCAAAAGCAAATATTAGAAGAGTCCTAATGCATCCCAGATAAATGAAAACATACAAACTATAGGGACCCAATGCGAATATTTTTGTATTAAAAAGGATCCTATTACACTGTGCCATACTTTGAGTTTAAGAAAGAATTCACTGACCTCTTCGGCATATGCTCGACCAATCCCTGATGTCGCTCCAGTCACCACTGTGAAAACAAAGTAAAGTTTAGCAAAATCTATTCATTTCATATATTAACACTACCTCGACCTTTCTGTTCAAAGACCCATTATACTTATACAAACATCATCATCATTCTCTACTGCAATTACCTAACTGTGAGTTTATTGCATTTGTATTATGTCTGAAATGAACACATTTCAAGAAAAAAAGAAGAAATCTGTTAGATAAGGCAACTTGTATTGATAAGTTTCTGGCTGTGCTGAGGAGAATGTGCTGTACAAGAAAAGTAACACACAACACCCCTGCAGAAAATAACAACAAAGCAGGTCACCAGCACATTGTGTTTTTCACACTAGATGTTGGTGTGCCACCCCTCCAGGCTGCTTAGCCACAAACAGCTGTCCTGTTCCAGCAAGACACTTGCCTGCTTTCTGGACCCCCTACGGTCCACCAGCTAATCCTCCAGGTTCTGCTAGTTCAAAGCATATTTCTGCACCAGAAGAAAACCAGCACCAAGCGGTATAAACCGAACTGGACCAGCATAGAATTTATGCTGGTAATATTTGTTTTTATCAGCAGGGTTGGGATAACAGTCACCATATCCAAGTTCAGATGACAACCTGATCCCTGATAGATAACCTGACTTTTTATAGAAATTTGTTCGTTTACTGGATTGCTCTTGTAGTTAGGTCTTAATAGCAGGGCCACATACAAAGTAAATTTAAATAAATAAATTTGTTTAAGAAACTCAAACAGGACTATGGGAATAATGTAGCAGGGACATGGACATGATAACGTGAGGATTTCACCAAAACTAAAATTATAGCAAAAAGTTTAATTGTATATAAAAACATAGTACAAAATTACAAAAATTATATCAAATTATAGATTTCATTATACAGTAAGGGCAAAGGAACCCACTCTACAGCCTTCAGGAATTAAGATATTACAGTCTTACCGGCCCACTGCCCGTAAGTCCTCAGGTCCGTTTGCCAGATCTCGGACATCACGTACGTTCTGAATCCATGCCAACACTGCCACGACCACCTCAGCAGACAATACAGCACCGTAACATAACCGATGCAACATAACACCGATAAAGAGCAGCTGCAGTCTGCAGTTTCTCCCATGTTACCTTTTCACTTTCCTGAAAAATGACTTTCCTGCGGCGTGCTGCGGAGTTTTAGGTTGAGAAACTCCACACACTATTATATCCATGCCCCTCCTATCTTTCCCAGAGGTCCCGTCATTGGTACTATGAAAGAGAGCTCCAAATCCGCCTCCTAGCGTTGTTTTCTTACAGGTAAGAGGTCGATAATTGTAGCCTATAGATGACTGCCCACATTTGTGTAGTTACTGTCTGTATTGTCTTCTTCCTTTGCAAATGTTGTAATGAAAATACTGGTCATGTGTGCAACACTCATTCAAACCTCCCCTGTGTGTCCTGAACGTATAATCTCTTAATTACACACTGTTTGAACAAAGCATTTTTGTACGAAACAGATAAAAAGAAGCCACAGACCATCCTGGATTGAGGCCTTTACTCATAGATATCCAATCAAAAAATACACAAAATAAACTATAGCGGGTGTTCTCGACTGATATGTATTTTCCGGATGTTTGATAAATGTTGATGAATGTGTGCACAGGAACCACCTAGAGTCATATCACAGCGCGTATAACTTATTTTACATTTAGTAGGCTGTCTTATAATGAAAAAACCAACATCATTAGTTCTCAATTTGGAGGAACTGACTATAGTGACAGGTGGTACACAGTATTTACAATACTGAAAATATAAAAGGGGCTAGCCAATGGGAATTACTGATAATATTTAAAATATAGTATGCCTGTTATGTTGTGTATACAGTCCAGTCTAAAAAATGGAAATGTCATCGCGTAGTCATAAATATACCACTGTTGAATGTTTAGCTTTTGCATTATTTTTGCTTAATAATTAAATCGTCCTTTTTATTACTTCAAGCCTGCGGTTCAGTTTAAATTAGAAGGGGCGTTGTTGTGACTATACTTGACCTGTTGAAATATTAAAGCTCATACTTTTAGCTTTTAGTACACATCATCAAGGTCACTCAGATGAGTACACTCACTGTGTTTAGATACCACACAATAAACTTTTCCAAGTTATCTTTACATGATTAATTGTGCTTTGTATTTTTTCAGACATTTTAATTTATTTAACATGTGGACAAAATAAGTTTAAATTGTCAAATTCCTGATTAAATTAGGTATATAGTATGTAGTGGCATAAAATAGTTCCAACTTGACTAAATACTTGCTGAGACATGCTGCTGTATAAACACAAGATGGCGACATGGACTTGTTTCTCAACCTTGTCTGACAGCTTTAGGTAATTGTAGCCCAAAACAAAAAAATATCCTAAATGTAAGCAAGAAAATAAAAAATTGCATATTTAAAATAAAAAATGCATATTTCCAAATTTGTTTTTAAAACATGAAGATAAAATGTGGCATAACTTTTGAGAAGTCAGATTTGATTTGAAAAGTGTGCAATTAAAAGTAAAAAATAATAATATTTCAATACAAACTCAAATATTCCCATCAAATGTATCCAAAACCAGATTATTTTATTGCTCCATTCTCCTCATATATTTCAACATATCTGTCTTATTTTTATTATCATTTTTCCTATTATATATCTGATACAAAGTTGATTCTTTTAAACACAACTGAGAACCTCTAAGCAATATAATTTTCTTCTGGAAGGAGAAATTACATATAAAGTTTCCTAACGATTACAGATTACATTGCTGTTAATTTTAAATGAATAAAGACTAAGATTAAACTATTTTTTACTTTCTTTTAAAAACAGTAGCCAGGTCAAAACAGTCAGAAACCTGATAATACAGAAATAAATATTGCACTTTTTGAATTGTTGATATTGGTTTCAGTGATCAAACTTTCATCCAAACAATCATATTATTAGTGAAAGAAAGGTCATATCAGGTTACATCTGTGTCTGGGATAAAATGAAAAGTGAAAGTCAGCATTGGTATTCCCCTTCATTCTGGTGCTCATGATCCAACACTGAGAAATGTATTTATTTGTATTTTATTCAACACTATGTCAACATGTTTTGTTGTCATTGTGAACATTCAGGTCATGGGGAATCAAAGAATTTGTCAATTTTGTACTTTTAAGGAGCAAATAGACTTTTTCTTATCATAATGAAAAACACAGGAGATTATTTATTGGTATACTCTAAATTGAAAAGTATATGTTGATATGCTTATGTCCAGTCAACACAGTCTTTATCCTAATCTATTTATCCTATTTCGGAATTAAATCTTTTTTCCACAGGAATTCCATCTTTGGATGTTTGAGAAGATTGTACATTTGTAGTTCTGCTTCCACTGCCTGCGTTCGCAGTGCTATGGTTATGACTACTACGACTTTGATGATCCTGAGATTGATAGCTGTGTGATTAAGGATACCTGTGTGATTAAGGATAACAGTGAGATTCTTTGACAACTAGGACTGTAGTGGACATATTTGAAATTAAAGTATTGTAAAACTTTACATCCATTTTAAACCATTTAAAATTACTGCAGGAGAAGAGAAATAACTTGATTTTTGAGGAAACATACAGTATATATTCAATAAATAATTGGATTCTTACCATAAGAAAATTGGGGTTTTGTGTTTTTATCTTTCTTTTTAAGCCAGATGTGCAAATATTAACATTTGTGTTAATTCTTAAAGCACAGTTTAAATTGTTTTAAAGTCAGGATACTTAAAAAAAGATTTAGGGTGAAGACCTGACTGAGTCTTTTCTACACCTGTCTTGATTACCTGTATACTGATGCCACAAATCCAAAACATTTTAATGAATTAATTATTGTAACCTAAATACAATACTAATAATGCAGTCCTTTAATGAACAGCGGAACAGAGGAAATTTATTTTTAGTGGATGATCATTGTGCTTTTTAGTTTATGGCAGGATGCAAGCCCAAAACTTCATGCCTCTTAGACCCTTTCTTTCATCAAATTGAACTCATTGTTTACAGAACATAAGGCATCATTAGTTGTTGTTTTCAGTTATTGTTTTCATTTCAAATTACATTCTCATTTTAAGGGAATATTACGTAGACTACTATAATTTTCACTTGCTGTAATTGACCAGTAGGTGACGATATAGCCTAACAAATGACTAAATGTATTTGTTAACATCCGTAAACTGTCAGTGTTCGGGGAAAACACAACAAATAACCTACGCGTGGACAGCTACGATGTTATTGTTGAATGTTATTGTTCTGCGCTACACAATAACATATTGGAAGACTGTTGTCAATAGATAAACATTTTGACGGTCTCTCTTTTCATCAGCAAAAAAGAAAGTGAAAGTTCTTCGCAAGAGTTCCCGTAATTCCTAAGCTTCAAGGAAATTACCAGTTTGCATAAGAAGTGGACAGAGTTGTATGTTTGTCTCTAAGTACCTACTAAGTTAGTTCTCATTATTTCTTTCTAGTTTCCAGTCTTCTACCATATGTTTTGAAATAAGGGTTTTTCAGCAGAGAACAGGTGAGTACTATTTGCATTCTAGATGTAGAAACACGAGAAGGAACACTGTTTTGTTGTTGCAAGCAAAAGAGTGATCCTTATATATAGTGTAAAACAGTGGATCACATATGAAACAATATCCAGCTTTTGTCGTATACTTTCTTTCTAATTCACTGGCCTCTGTGTACGACTCTCCCCTCCCTCTTTCTCCTTACAGCTTTCTCGAGTTGTCCGTCTGTGGATGTAGTCCAGAAGGATTTGAGCCATGAATGTTCCGAAGGTAGATTGATCTGAAGTTAAATTAAGCAAGAGTTAACCCTCATGACGTCAGACATTTCGCACAGGCTATTCTGAGGCGATAGCCATCTATAGGTAGAGAATTAGACAAGGTATTAGATTTAAATTAGCACACTGTGTCAAGGGGTCTAATTAACTGTGACGCAGTTTGAATAGTTTAATATTTTAGACATATTATATATATATATATATATATATATATATATTAGGTAAAATACAAAATGCTGGGTTGAGGCATGATTGGTTGACGTATGAATAAAAATATTATTTGAGTATGTCATCTAATAGACAGATAGATTTTTGCAAAGATTATTCATTCATTTAGTATAATATAGACAGAACAGAGACATCTGTAGAATTATTATATCAGAGCTTGGGTTCTGACATGAGGTGCCTCCTCATTTTGCCCTTAAACTGTTCAACATTTTCTCTCTTTCCAGTGCCCTTGTTGTCATCAGTCTGACATCAGAAAGCTGGACGGTCAGCGTGCGGTCTGCAGGTCGTGTTCTAAAGCGCAGCGGCGCGTCTTTCAGTTTTGCTGGGCGTGTCAGAGAGAGTGGCCACGTGACTTTTCGACGTCTGATTCCTGCTTGCTGCAGAACTGCTCAGTGTCAAACAGATCAGTGATCCTCACAGCTCAGTCAGAGGTTGCCCGTACTTCAGAGCCTGTCCTGGATGCAATGCCCTACTCACTCACACCGGACAAGGCTGTCCTAACATCGTCTGCGTTCACTGCGGCACACACTTCTGCTTTCGCTGCCTCCGTCAGCGGTGCACCGGGGCGCCGAATTCTGGAATTTTGAATGTCTTTGGAATTTCTGACCGTCAGTGTAGCGTGTTCGATAATAGACAGAGTCTTGCAGTTTTAGGCCTGTAAATGTAATGACTTCATTTTTAATCTAAAACTGGCAGCTGGCTTTTTACAGGCTATATTTTCACTTTTAGATCACATGTATCTGTGATCTTTTAAACCTGTGTATGCTTACCCTGTGTAATAATGAATTAAAGGCGCAACTTGTAAGAACTTTGTATTGAAGGATCCAAACGCCACTTGCGCAGTTATATATTTTGTTCAGTTGTGTACATACGTTATCACAAATGTTGCAGAAGTGTTTGTAAACCCAGAGAAATTAAATAGTGCCCCGTCACTTGTCGCTCAATTACGTAATATCCGCGTTATCCCATGTTTTGTTTGTAATGCCTAGAAATCATGGCAACAAACTTCTACAAATGCTGAAGCTTTTTGTTGTTTCGTTCATCCAACCAGACTTCTTGTTTCGTTCATCCGCTATTGACCACGAATATTCATTATCTTTTAAGGCAGGTTCTGTGTATGATGTGTGGCTAATGCAGATGCAATTATATAGTTAATATTGCCCTCGGTCTGTACTGCCGTAATTAACGCGTTTCATCCAGTGAACCAGTGAAGTCAATGGCTGTGTAATTAGATACAGTATGTGATACGTAAGCCTTTTTCCAAATACTGTGGATATGTTTAAATGTACTTTTAGTACGATTGTTTCGCATATATAAAGCATTAACCTTTAAGTTTGTTGCGGTTCAGTTCAATTAGTGTGAAATAAAATGTGATCAGACATACAGGTAAAAAAAATAATTTATTACTTGATCGGTGCACATGATTTGTAAATTCCTTGTGCTTGATTTCAATCATGCCCATGTGAAGATGACATCTCCCATCATTCCACGCTCGACAGCGTCATCAGTCTTCTCCTTTATTATTGTTTTGAAACAATAATAGCGGTGAAAATTACATACTGTGCCTTTAATACGTTCCAGTGTTTATTAATGTACCCTGGATGATGTAGAAATTATTTTACTCATTTTATGAATTTTATTACCAACCTCTGTTTCTTATTTGCCCCCTTCTCTCTTTAACCTGTCCAAATCACTGTCCTTTTTGACACCTTGACTTAATCTAATTTATGTATCACCAAAAATGATTAAATGATGATTAAAATTTGATAACCTATTTAGAATGTTAATCAGAGTATCCCCAAACCTTGAAATAATGCACACCCTAAATAAACCTTACAATTTAAACCCTAAACTTGGTTAAAAATGTCTTAAAGGTGTTGTTCACCTAAAAATGAAATGTCTGTTATTCACTCACCCTCATCTTGTTCCAAACTTTCTTCTGTAATACAAAAAAGGAGACTTTAGGGAAATTGTTATTACCTGACAGTCTCAGTCCCAATTGTATTAAAAAAAAACAGCATAAAAAACAGCGTAAACATTCCTTTGGAAAAAAACATGATTGGTAAATGATAAGAGAATTTTCATATTTGGGTAAATTATTCCTTTGAGTTGCAGATGAACAGAAGAAAGGGAGAATGTGAGGGCATTCACAAGCTTTAATTTAGTCAGAACAGAGAAAGGCTGATGTACACTGACTGAAAGACAGAATACACAACCTCCAGTGTTCCTCCAGTCCTGTGCTTACAGGTTTAAGAGTTCACAAAAGCCTGTGCTAATAATGGACAAATGGTGTTGGTATTACAATGAGCCGAGGTTCAGAAGATCAGGTAAATATCACCACAGAAGTGTCTAGACCACATAGAGTGTCACAAGTTTTCTTGGCTGCATCATGGGTCATCTTATCTTGCACATCAGCATAAACACAGCCTTGAATGATGATTACCATGAAACCTATGAAATTACTTACTTTGATTGCTCAGTCTGATATGAATGAAAAATTCAGGTCTTTAAACATTAATGTAGTTATACATAATGTATATTTACCACAACCATTCTGCGTGTGTTGTATCCAGACATGTCATATACGGACACATTTTTGTGTGTATGAGTGCATGTGTTTCAATTAATAATTGCCCTTTTAAACAATAGGACCCCAGAATTTGTTAGATTGAAATCAGACTACTGAATCAAACTATCTAATTTTTAAATTATGAAGCTACCATGCTGTCTTCTACATCCCATCTCACTCTCTTCTGATCAGATCAGGCTTGCTGGTTGAAGCTCAGTGTAGCACAACCCAATCTGACTAATCTGATTATCTTAAAATGGCCTCTATCAGACATGAGCTAGCATGACACACATACATGGGCATAGTGGTAGAGAGATCAGACAGTAAATTGTTCCAATTTCCAAGTTAAAGTGTATGACAAGAGAGAGTTTCTGTGCTCAATATCTGCATTTACTGGAATAAGAGTTAATGGGTAGTGATTAGGAGTAAGACAAAATATGTGTGCCTGGTGAAAAAGTTAACTTTGTTTTCAGTACCCCAAAAGCCCTCTAAATAATATATGACTGTATTGAGGATGATGAAAGCAAGTGTCAGTCTATAACATACCAATCAGTATACGTTGAAAGAAAAGATGAAGGTGGCTCTGATTTATATGGCACCGGATTTTTCACAAAACTTACCTTCACAAAACCTATTACAACCTTAGATAAACAACAACACATGACATATTACACTGGCTCATTATTTAGTTAACAAAAACTAGGCCAAAATGGAGGAGCCATATATGAAAAAAATATGTCCCTTCTGCTTTCATAGTAATTAAGAGGGAAAATAGCAGCCAGGTGCTGTTAAACAAATGCCTTTGATTTATTGATCGAATGTGTCCAGCTCTATAAAAGTTTTGTCAGTTTACTGGTCTGGAACATTCAGGTGTGTGTTAATGTCTCCACATTTTGTATCTGGTGTATGAACAAAAATTTATTTACATTCCCTGTCTCTTCTTTAATCTCTTTGTCATCCTCTATCTTTGTAAAAACACACCTTTGCTCAATGATATTGGTTAGGTAACCTATTATCCAGGCTCTGGCCTTTAATGTGGCCTTCTGGTCCTGCAGGTAACAGGTTAAAATGTAATACTTTTATGTAAAACAAACTGACACAAGAACACTGTGATAAGGCCGTCCCAATGAACAAAAATATTTTGGCTTAGGGCTTCCTGGGAACTCAAATCTCCTTTCACCTGTTGGGCATTCCTAGCCAAGCTTATAACCTCAAGAAAGATTAGGAAGAAGGGAGGAGGAGCTAAGAGAAAGAGGGACACTGTGACACTTCAGATTTTTTAATGTGACATGAGGACACGCTACACTAATGGCTTAGCACAAACTTGTTGAAGAAGCATGGGGCTAAATTGGGTATTAAGGGAAACATATTTAGATCAGGACAGTACAATCAGCGTTGGCTCACTACTGGTCTTTTATTGTACAGGCTGTGCAAACATCAGCTTAATTTGAAACAATCGTGTCCATCAATTGTAATATCTAAAAATGTATATGTATATATAATATTTAATTGTAATATTTAAAATGCATATGTATAGTTCCCAGCTGGAAAAGCATGGCGCTAACAACAGCAAGTCATGGATTTGATTCACAGGAAACATGCACATTGATAAAAAGTACCTTACATCAGCTCTGTGTTCCTTTAATAAATGAATCTTCCAAATGTATAGATGTATAAAGTAAAAACTTTGCATGAATCAATCATTTACAGATAAACTAAGAGCAGTAATTAAAAGTAAATAAAAAACTTAAAATACCTTTTAAGTTTTGTTGTGATAATTTTGTTGTGGCTAAAACTGTAAAAATATGATTCAAAGGGCCAGTTAATATCATGACTGTTACTGGGCCACAACCTCACACACAAGAACTGGATTTTGCCATGTATGTGTGGATTACAGGATAAAGATAGTTAAGAGGTCACCACTTGGATTCCCTGCCCGCCCCATCCTTTCTCCTCTCTCGATCCTTTTCACTTGCTATTTCTCTCTCTGTGAATCTGCCTAATTCCCGTAAGATCCAGGACTCAGAGAGGCTCTTGTTCCAGTGGCTTCCCCATTAGGCTCTCTGGATTGGGGCAGGACTCCAGTATTGGGCCTCTAACCTCCAGGGACGATAAACCATAAATTATGTCTTTATAATACAGAGAGAAAAGTGGATTTGCATTTACTTCAAGAAAACATATTTTTAAGAAAGTTCATGGGTGTTTTTTGAAAATACTCACATAACTATTTTTTTTTTCCATACTGCATTTTGGACTTTAAAATCTTTCATTTTGGACTGTTTCCTCCCTGGAGTACAATTCTTGTCAAGGCTTCGGATCATCCAGCACTCACTATGTTCTAATGGAACAAACAATCAACATGGCTTTCAATTAACAGCAGGTTAGCCAAACTTTTTGTCCTCTATTAAATGGCCCTTTATTTAAAACAGCAGTTTTCAATTTAAAATATGCTTAAGTTGTCCCATGTTTAGAGGATTAGCTCTTCTGTGAGGGATTCTAAGTAATCTTAGGTTGTTACAGCATGTAACATGGCATGCTACATGGCATGTTATAGCATGGCTTGGTGTTTTTAGGACGTTATTAAGAAAACTAATTTGTTAAACCTTTTGGTTTCACTGTGTATTACTTTATTTTACTAGTATTCCTACTGCCAAAAAGCACAATTAAATATGGAACATTTGCATTTTCTTCTCAGTAGTAAGAAGTTTTATGAAGAAGTTTAGTTCAGTAGTAATTTCAGTAGGCCCACTTAGATAAATGCTTATATAAGTATTAAATATGTTGTTTGCTAAGTTTATAAGCTAGCTATTTGTTGACATATTCAAAAATGTCATTAGGAAAATGACTTTAAACAGTATAAGAGCATTTAAAAAGCTCTAATTTATAAATGAGGGAATGGAGTGTATATAAAAGGATGCCCTCTTTAAACACTACATTGGTTCAATGTGACCTAAAAGGGCATGCTACTATTTGCTGCTTATTTAGGAATCTTATTTATAAGGAACATACATAGATTTACAAGCAGTGAAAATGTAGCCTTTAATGTGTATGTCTAATATCTTCAATGACCATATTAAGCAAGCCATTAAGTATTTAAAAATATAAAAGGCCCAAGACTGAAGATTCTGTTGAGCTGTCATGATTGGACTGAAGTAATGAAAATATGTGGTGTGTCAGTTTATCTAGTATCACAGACAATACAGCACAAGAATAGTGTAAGACTGGCAGCAAGGTCCCGTGCAATCCTCAGTAATCCTGATCTATTTTAGTGCTGGCCAAATGTCCAGAGAAAAAGAGAAATCCAGACCTGTGGAAGGTGATAAAGAGTGTTCCAATGGAATCCTACAGAATGTTGAAGACATGGACTAAAGTATAAGAAGCTGTTGGGAGGTCAAGAGATACGGAGTGATGATATTATAAAGAGATAAAGTAGGCTAAGATTAAGATTGATTAAGCCTCACGTTATTTGGCAGTTATCATGGCCTGGCTAATGAAGGTAGAGCTCTTTAATAATAATCTGCTTGCTGCATGCTGAGCAATGGATGAGAGAGAGAGAGAGAGAGAGAGAGAGAGATAGTGCAGAATGGGCAGATGGCCTAATACAAGTCATGTAACACATTACCCCACCTACTTACTTTAAACCTCACAGGCAGATGGCACATGAGTCAGGTGAGGAAGTAGCTGGTCAGCTGATTAGCACAAAGCCTGGAACCAGACATCAGGCCTTTAAGATCACAGTGGGAAGGACAACCTGATCCTTGCTCCTCAATGTCACAGTGGTTATCACAAAACTCAAATTTAACAGCTAGTAATAAATAGATATCATTCTATTTAAATAAACCAATGAATAAAATAGATTTCATCCCATCTTGAAATAATATTTATCTGAAACTCATGCAGACTCAAAAACAGGCAGATCAACTGTAGTACCATAATGATTATTATCCTGATTAATAACCCTGATTCTGGGTGTCAATATCTGAACCACTGTTACACTTTCACTAATAAACAAACATTAAAATGGTAAATGGTGAAAAGAAAATCATATTATGTTTTTATTATGATATTATGATGAAATCTAACTTTGCCTTTCTCTGTTCTGTCCTCTTTTCCTCCCTGTCACACACTCTAAAGCAGACAGTGATGGCTGGGTATTGTGCAGTAGTTTTGGGCTAGTGTCCCTTAGTGGGTAGACCCCAAAACGTGAGCTGGGTATTTTTCTGGGAGTTTAATCAGCCATCATACTGTTGCTGGCAAAATACCTCAACAAACGCACAACATCTTTCTGTGTCACCCTTTATCTCACTGTCCCTGCCATTTCACAGGTTTGATCAGAGAATTTTTTTTTTAATGGCTGACCACAGAAACTGTAGCTTTCTTTGCCAGTCCCACCATCCACGATGGCAGACGAAATCTTTACCCAGAAAAAGACGACAACAACAAACTTCAAAGCACAAAGCAAAAGACCCCGGTGGCCTACTAAGCCACCAGTCCTCTACCCCAGTGCTATGCAGTTACAACTGGTGGGGTAACTGGCTTCTCCTTCCACTAGTCATTGTGTCATATTTGCCCTGTGAGGCCTGGGGCACCACCTTCAAAATTGCCATTGTAGGACCATGGGCATGTGATCCCATGTTTTCCAAAGCCCTGCCAGATCTGGCTGCCCGTCTAGCCACCAGTCGCATCAACAAAGACCCTGAGATCAACAAGGGCTATTGGTATGATTACACACTCATAAATGAGGACTGCGCAAGCTCTAGAGGCCTGGCTCGCTTTGCTGAGCTGGAGAATTATGGTGCTGCCTTTCTTGGACCTGCAAACCCTGGATACTGCACTTCTGCTGCATTGTTGGCCAAAAATTGGAACAAGGGCCTCCTGTCCTGGGCTTGCCTAAATGCTGACATGAATGAAGGAATGTATCCCACGTTTCTCCGTCCAGTTCCGTTGTCTTCTCGTGTGCTGTTCTCCGTGCTGCGTTTTTTCCGCTGGGCGCATGTTGGGATTATAACGGCAGAGGGCGAGATTTGGGAGGCAACAGGTCATGAGCTTGCAGAGTCTCTGCGTGCTCTTGGTCTGCCAGTTAGCACTGTTGTTACCATGGAAACAGACAAGGAGGGACCACGACGAGCCCTAAAGGCAATACGGGAAACTGATCGTGTAAGAGGTGAGTTAAATTATACTTAGTTTTTTAGCATACTTTTAAGTTACCTTAAATGGAATATTTTAAAAACACAGAAGACCATTGGATAGGGGTATCATTCTGTACCAATAGTCTCTCTAATTGTAGAATATTTATTGACTTAATCTAAATCATTTTTCTGGATTTCTTTTTTGTACCTTTCTTCATATTACCCCAGTCTTATTCTTTTCCTTACAACTTATTCTGTGTCTGCAGTTGTCATCATGTGCATGCACTCCGTTCTGATTGGTGGAGAGGAACAGTATCGGTTGCTGACCACAGCAATGGACATGAGAATGATTGACCGAGGCTATATCTTCATACCATATGACACACTGTTGTATTCACTGCCATATAAAGGTGTGAGCTATCCAATCCTGGCCAATGACACCAAACTGAGACGAGCATATGATGGGGTCTTAACTGTAACCATGGACCAAGGGGAACAAAACTTCTACGAGGCCTTTAATGCAGCACAGGGATCCTATGACATCCGCACCAGCACTCCAGCTGTAGAGGTAACAGAGTTGGTCTGAATGTGCTTTTCCAAAAAGTGTTGTGACTAGTGGTATTTTAAGTAAGCAATATAGAGGGGAGGACAGCAAAAGCCAGGCACACAATTAAGTCAAAAGCATCAGCTGGGTTTGTATTTGTGCCACGAAGAATGATCTTGTTGTCATAATACAGTTACTGTAACAAACTGGCCTAACAAATTTTTACTGTAACAAATTCCTTAAACATTATTTATTTAATATGCATGTAATGTTAAGATTTGCAGGTTTTGTTGAAGCTCATTGGTAATTAGTTTCTAAATGGTTCTCATAAAATGAAAATCAGACATTTATGTACAGTAATAGTTTCATTTTTTCACAGTTGTATGAAAAATTAAGAATATACTTATATATTCTTATTATATTAAGAGTATACTGTCTGTATACTCCTGTGTACTCCTATGATATGTAGTTGTTAAATCAGTGCACTGCCACTTTTTTTGATGTACAGCTCATGTATATAAACCCAGTGTCCTCAGGGTCAAACACTAAACTGCATTGCAGACAAAAAAATGAAACAGCATTCCAATTTAAAACTCATGACATTTGTTTTTACACAAATTGATTTTTTTCACTCATGGCAGGTTTCTCCATTTTTTGGGACCATTTATAACATGCTCTATTATATAGCCAAGGCTGTAGAGCAGAGTCGAGCTGCGAGTGGAGGCCGCTGGGTGTCTGGTGATGTACTGGCGCAGAATGAGGGGGGATTTGAATTTAATGGCTTTAACCAGCGGATATCGGCGGGTACCGATGGAGAGGGGATGCAGGCGCGCTATGTCGTCTTGGATACAGATGGCTCTGAGTCAAGTTTGCATCGTACACACGCCCTGGAAGCACCACACACTTTTGGGAAATATGGAGGGCTGAAGTACTTGGGGAAATCAATTCACTTTGCAGGAGCATCTCCGAGCACTGACTCAAACTGTTGGTTTAGCCCTTATATTGCCTGTAGTGGAGGTGAGCAAGGAACACTACTGAGTGCTTTATTAGTAGATTTTGCCACATGAAATTCATTAAATACATTTCATGACATCATCTTTGCCACTCTTGCAGGTGTGGATGGAGTGACCCTCTTCTTACTCTTCCTATTCTGTTTATTGCTCGGTGGAGCAGGTGCCTGTTTTCTCCATATAAGGTATGAATTTATTTTTGCTTATGTTAAAACACCCTGGACTGAATAAGTTTCATGTGGTACTGATAAACAATTAAGTATGTGTGTAGGGGTTTACTTAACCATATTTGGGATACAAATTTGTACCCAAAAGCAAAACCTAACAAGATTATAGTTTTCATAACTAGCTGTATATAAAAACAATAGAAGTTTGTGAAATGTGCCCATTAGACAAGTCAACGTGTGTGTGTGGACCTAGTATTCACAATGTTATGGGGACCAAATTAACCACAAATTTACAACAAGTAAATTTTGACCTTGTGGGGACATTTTTTACATCCCACGAGGTAACAAGCTCATAAATTAAAATGATCTTTTTTTGAAATTCTAAAATAGCATTATGTTTTCTGTGGTGCTTCAGTTTAGGGGTAGGGTTAGTGTAATGGTATAGAATATAAAGTTTGTGCAGTATAAAAATGTTATGTCTATGGAATGTCCTCATTAAAAATGAAAACCCAACATGTGTGTGGGTGTTTGTGTGTGCAGGAAACACGGGCATTTGGGGATATTAGGGGCATTTGGTGGAGGAGGAATTGGAAACCCTACTAAGATAATACTGACACTGGATGACCTGGTCTTCATCAACACCACACTCAGCAGGAGGGTCAGTCAAAAATGGGCTCTCTTGTTCTCTCTCTCTCTCTTTCTCTCTCTCTCTCTCTCTCTTGTCTTGACTATCTATGTCTCACTCTCGATTTCTCATTCTCTCCCTCTGTAGAAGCTGAATGAAGAGAGCATGATGAAAAGTCAACCAGATGTTAAAACCCCACGTCACTCAGTGTCAGGTCGGAGTTACATTACATCAACTCCTGAAACGTCCAATGTTGCTGTATTTGAGGTGTGTGAACTCTGTACACGTACTACAGACGTAGAAAACAGTTATTGTTTTTATTCTATATGTGTATTATTTTTAGTAACATGCAGCACTAATATGTAATCATATGTAATAATGAGTATTATGATGATTCATTAAATACACATTCTGTCAATATTGTTCTGTGCTGTCAGGGCGACTGGGTTTGGCTGAAGAAATGTCCCTGTGAAGAAAATGTATCAGAAATCAGTGATAACACACAGGCTATCTTTATCAAGGTAAGAGAAAGTAATAATAAGTAAAGAGTAAGAATAAGTAAAACAAACAAGTTTATAAATAAACAATCAACTTTGGAAAGATGTGTGTTTCTTTTATTTTCTTGTAATTTCTTGTAATAAAAAAACGATTTTTGCTTCTGTTTGTCTCTCTTCTTATTCTCTAGTTGAGAGACATGCGGCATGAGAATCTCAACCTGTTTCTGGGCTTGTTCTTGGATTCTGGCATATTTGGCATTGTAACTGAGCACTGTACAAGAGGCAGCCTGGAGGACCTGCTCAACAACGAGGAAATGAGACTGGACTGGATGTTCAAATCTTCTCTCCTTCTTGACTTGATCAGGGTGAGACATTATGGTAATCAGAGAGCTCAGAAAAGGAATAAAAAGTGCCCATGACACTTTGCCAGTTACAAAATATTTTATAAAATATTTTGAACCCTCAAAGGTGTCATCTGCTCTGATCTTGTGATGCTTCTTCTGTCTTCTCAATGTCTTCTGTCTTCTCTACCCTGTCAGGGAATGAAGTACTTGCATAACCGTGGAATTATTCATGGACGGCTGAAGTCAAGGAACTGTGTGGTTGATGGACGGTTTGTTCTGAAGGTTACAGATTATGGCTTCAATGAGATTATCAATTCTCAAAGCATCATCATGGAGGTCACCAAACCTGAAGGTATGCATAATAAGTATACATAAAAATGTTAACCATGACAACCATGACGCAGCAATTTTTTTAAATAACATTCTCCATACATGCCTATATTAAAGAGGACATCCTAGGCTTACTATGATACAATTTTTATAACATGATTCTTTTGCTCCTAGCACTACAAAAAAAAAATTAAATTCTTAAGCAAAAAAACGTTTTCTTTGGTATAGATCTGTTTTGGACAGCTCCAGAGATCCTACGAGATCCTAGACTAAACACGAAGGGAACATATGCAGCAGATGTATACAGCTTTTCCATCATCATGCAGGAGGTGATCTCCCGCTGTGCACCTTTCTGTATGCTTGACATGCCTCCTGAAGGTTAGACACACCACATTTTCCTCTACATGTACTATTTACCAACAGCAACACCACAGTAATGTGTAAGCACCTAGAGGACAGTTAATGCTGTTTTTAGAGCACAAGAGCTTCTATTATTTTTTACATTTACCCAAATTCATGTAAATACAGTTAGATTTATATTTATGAATTTGTCAGGCATTTTATCCAAAATAACTTTGCAATAAGAGTGCACTGGACCATAACCTTTGTGCTGTACACAATGCTCTACTAATTGAGATAAAATATCTACAATTGTGTAAATGCACAAGTTGTGTATCTCTGTGTGCAGAGATTATAGATAAGGTGCGCTCTCCTCCTCCATTGTGTCGACCTACTGTGTCGATGGATGAAGCTCCACTGGAGGTGATTCAGATTATGAAGCAGGCCTGGAGTGAAGAGCCTGACAAAAGACTTACATTTGAGGAAATCTTCAGACAGGTACTCTCTCTCTCCTAATCACACGCACACACATACTCAAATAGTCACACACTCACAATCACAAATTTTGTCACCAAAAACTATGTCTGGAGATCTTTAAAAAGTCACACCACACACACAAACAAGTATTTTTTAACTCTTATTATTTATTTTATGAATTATTTATATTTAAATTTAAAGTCATGACGTTTATATGTATAAGATCTTGCTATCAGCCATGTACCATACTTTAGTCTTTAATTTCCCATCCCATTCTATCTAACCTGCAGTTTAAGAATGTGAACAAGGGAAAGAAGACAAATATCATTGACTCAATGTTACGGATGCTGGAGCAGTATTCCTCCAACCTGGAGGATCTGATCCGAGAAAGAACTGAAGAACTAGAAGTAGAGCGTCAAAAAACTGATGCTCTCTTAGCTCAGATGCTGCCCAAGTGAGTCCCACTCCAACATCATCAGATCAGTTTCTCTTTAAATTGTTATTTTTTGTATTTTAATCTTCCTCTCATGATTTCCTGCAGGTCTGTAGCCTTGGCGTTAAAGACAGGGAAGCCAGTTAAACCAGAGCACTTTTCAGAAGCAACACTGTATTTCAGCGATATCGTAGGTTTTACCACCATCTCTGCTTTGAGTGAACCCATTGAGGTGGTCGACCTCCTCAATGACCTTTATATTCTTTTTGACGGAATTATCGCAATCCATGATGTCTACAAGGTTTGTATTAGCCTTATTGAAACATTTAGACTGAACGTTGTTGAGGAAATTAAGAGTATGAGTTCAAATACTTACAACTGATCTCATGATAACAGATTTAATATTTTAAGTATTTCATGCAGATCACTTTTAAACCTTTAATTTCAACTGAACAAAGAAAACGATGACCATTTTTTTAATTTTAAAAACATCTTTGATAAGATGTTAATTTAAGCTTCATATTTATTTCTAAAATAAAATGTGACATTCAAATATGATGTTTATATCTACAGCAAACATTACAGTTATTGAAATCACAGTTTCGCATTTTACATTTATCAACAGGTAGAGACTATTGGTGATGCGTACATGGTGGCGTCAGGTGTTCCAAACCGTAATGGAAACCGACACGCAGCAGAGATGGCCAACATGTCTCTAGACATTCTGCACTGCATCGGAACCTTTAAAATGAGGCATATGCCGGATGTCAAAGTCAAAATCCGCATTGGACTCCATACTGGTGAGAACACAGCACCAAAGATAGAACCACATTCAGTATGGCTTGCCTAGAACTGTAATGCCCTGCTTTGCAATATATGCTCTGATAAACATTAAAATAGACTGAACAACAGCTGTCTGATTTGACAAAACTTCTGTTTGACGTTGATTCCCAAGTTTTAGCATTTATTGCCAATTTGTATCTCTCCCGTGGCCTTCATAGCAGTTCTGTAACCCTATATGCAGCTAAAACAGGAGAGAAAGAAAATTCAGACTGGGTTGAAAATGCAGCAAACCAAGTTACTCCAAGCACTTTACACCTTTAAATTAAATGCAATGTCTCATGAGGATAAATATCAAACATATAGTTTTCCCCTCTGATCTAATTTTTATTGACAAGATGGTGTAGTCTTACACTACTGAACTGAATATAGTGCTAAATGTAATAACACATTTACACTTCTGATCCTCTGATGGCTGTGTATTTCAAGAACAGTTGAAATGTAAATCCCCAGCATCATCCAATTAACTGATTCATCCAATTATTTAATTACGTCTGCCCTCTCTTGCACCCCACAACTCAACATGTTATACAGATCATATGGTCATTACATGAGTGTACACTGATACATAATTCCTGATAGTCTATGACTGCTATCGCTCATGCACGCTGTTATGTTAAATGTATGTGTGTGTATCAGGTCCAGTGGTAGCAGGTGTAGTTGGGTTGAAGATGCCTCGATACTGTCTGTTTGGGGACACAGTAAACACAGCTTCCCGAATGGAATCCACAGGATTGCGTGAGTACACCAAACGTTGTATATGTACATACATCCATATGTGTCAAAATAAGCATTTGTTCCAGGAATATATATTGTGTGTGTGTGTGTGTGTGTGTGTGTGTGTGTGTCTTTGTTGAGAATCAGTTTGAAGAAGTAGTTTGTGCTTTGTGTACTGTTCACAGAGTGCATGTCAGTGAATAGCTCAGAGGCTTAAAGTGCAGAGTGCTGGGTAATCTCTTAAGAGTATAAGCCAAATTAGAAATAAAATTCTAAAGCTAATGTCCTCTTAGAACTCAGCCTCTGCTCAGCCTCACCCTGACCTGTCTCACCTTTAATCAGACCCTTCTGCCACATTTATCCCAGAGCATTTGCTTCACCTGTTGATCATTTCAAACAAAGAAGGTGAAAGTGTGTGAAACATGATCAAAGATTGCTAATGCATTTAGATTAAGTCCCAAACTGAACTGTAATATTACCAAACAGACCAGCAAGGGTTTGTTACAAATTAAGTTTAAAAAGTTAGAAGATTAGGCTAAAATGGTCACACTTCTGTTAGTCTGTGCTATAACTTTGTATGTTTTAACGTGCATTTACGAACACTTTAAAAATGTGTTTTTCTCTACATTGTAGAGAACTGGGGAATTACAGAATGTCTTTGTGACGTGCCCAGCACATCACAGTAAATAAACTTCGGCAGTTGAGAGACATACTGCCATCTTGTGGTTGAGTCATAGGTACAATGACGTGAAGTTCCACAATGATGTTCTCGATGTCCAATGTCTGTTTAAAAAACTCACAAGAACCGAATATGGGCAATGATAAAGTGTTGTGCAGTTATACCTCTGTCCAGTCTGAGTAATGCTTTCTAGACAGGCACAAAAAATAGTAAAGGATCCAACACACATACTGTATATTATGAATTTCCTGCTTGCAGAAGATTTAGGGTCAGAGCAAGCAAGCAAACACATATAAGTGCTTGTTTTTTGTTATTAGCATTATGAACAAAAGTTATTCATCAGAGGAATTAATTGTTTACAGCAGGGATATCAAGTCTTACATTTAATTTATGTACATGCTTATTTATATGTACATGTTTGAATGTTCCACATTGGTCTTATAAAAGTACAGATACAAAAAAGTATAAAGTAAGTTTGATGTTTTTTTATTTTTTCCTTTTATGTTTCTTGTTTTTGTAGCTTACAGAATTCATGTCAATCAGAGTACTGTTGATGTTCTGAATGACCTCAAACTTGGCTACAAAATAAATACTAGGGGCAGGACAGAACTAAAGGTACAAACACACACACATTCATTTACAGACAATGTGGGAACATGTGCTACACAATACTGTCCTACAAGCAGTCACATGAACATCTCTGTCTTTTTCTCAATCACTGTCTAACAGGGTAAGGGTGTAGAGGAAACATACTGGTTGGTTGGAAGGGATGGTTTTAACAAGGCATTACCTGTACCGCCAGACCTTACTCCTGGGTAAGACAGTAATAAATTTAAAATGTTCTGCAATCCATTTGACTTATGAAATGCTAGGGGGAAACACTCTAAATAGGATTATAGTGATATATTTTCTTTATGGTGTCACAAAGGGCAAGCAACCATGGTATTAGCTTGGATGAGATTCCAATAGACAGAAGACAGAAATTCCTGGACCGACAGAAGAGGATGGGATAGTGAGGTAGGCAACAGGGATATTTCTGTGGAATATTCCACATTTTATACTACTTTGTTTAATAGATTTAACCATGGTTTAGTTGGTCTAACAACTAACTACCTGGTCTAACTGTCTAAATGTCTTGTAAAACACAATTCAGCACAAATATACTAAACCTTACAACTTATATATAACATTGATACATATTGGATGCTTGTCATAGTAAACAAAAATCTCTGTGCCATCCAATAGGATGTGATGATCATGTTTCTGCACCAGCCTATTGAATTCAGGAAATCTCAGCAAGAGGGAGGGTGAGAAGGGTACGTTGAGGTGGTACCCTTTTTCCACATGAATCATTCCCCATTAAAGGAAAAGCTCACCTGGTCATCTGACAAGCACCACAAAAACGTGCTGAAAGCTAGTCCATCAAAACCGTCTGCTCTACAAGACACCATGAACCAACTGCTATGGATTATCACAGAGGACATTTTTAAAAACTGTGTGTAAGGTTTATACTGACATTCAGCTTTTACTAAAATTAAATACTAAATAAAATGTTAAAATAACAGCTCATCAAGACAAATGAGGACATGAGGAAAGAGCACATCCATCTCTGCAGTTATGAAACTAAAAATAAACAAAACAAATTAATGGTGCTTATTTATAATGTACTGGCACCTGATGATTTAGTTGTAATTCAGTGAAAATATGGAAACCCCGGTAATATCCATGTTTTGAAATTATTTAAACTACTAGAACTGCTTTTCACTAGAATGCCACACATTAAAAATAAGGTCTTAGTTCAAAAGTCATAACCTTCACATTCTTACATTTCTTTTTGAATATGATTTTATTCATTTTCAGCAATGTGGTACTGTGTTTGGTCTTTGCAGAACATGAAATTAATTTAAAGCAATTGTCATGACCAAGCAAATATTCTTCAAACACTTTTAAACCCAAGATTCTAGCAGACAATTACTTAAATTTAAACTTGAGTGGTCTAACTCCAGTTATGTGAGAAAGTGAGAGATACATTAAAAAGGAAACACAGGAGGAGCACAGTCAACTCAAATTGTCAGGTTTTCAGTGGCATGGCACATAATCAAAATATCCAGCTCATCCAATGTGTAATATTCTGATGTTAGATCCTGCATCAGAGTCCTGACATGCAGTGTATTTGTCCCCTAACAAAGACATTGTGTAATGTAATTTCATAAAAGAAGGGATTTGTGCACTGAATATCATTATGACATGAGGGTTGTGGCACCTGCAGCTCTCTAGGATGAACCTCTGTCAACTGATTCCTCAACCACGATCTGTTATCAGCTGAAACACATGCAGAGCTGGGTGTACAGTCACAGTTAAATGTAGCTGAATTTTAATAAATAAATCTCACCATTTTATCTTGTTCTCAGTGATCATGTAAATAAAAACTGGTTTAGTGTGTTTGCAGTCCTTTTATTTCATAAAATAAATCTTTATTTATAAGACACATATGCTTCTTTAGCTTCATATTAGTAAATGACTTACAACATACTACATAAATAACATTCCACAGTCTTGGAATTACGACATTTATATTTTGGAACACACATGATAATTAAAACTAAAAAAGAGAAGTAACTAAAGCACTTTCACCGCTGAAATTCCTAACATGACATTCAAGGAATCTAACATTTCTTATCAAAGAAAAAGTATCATGAGGTTGCCTCAGTAACCATTTGTTTTAATGAGCAGTTTCGGTTGCTTGATAACACGTCAACATTTCCTTTTCTATATTGTTTACAAACACGAACGTTTCTCCCACATTAAGCAAGAGCTGCAGGTGAGGCATAATAATGACACAGATGTGGGTAAAAGAAACAAAAGCGTCATCCTTCATGTTAATTCTACCATTGTATTTATTATTTTAAACATTTATTGCTTTAAACATGTGAACATGTTGTGCATCGGTTTCATGATGAAAAAGAAAGGCATGTTTGTTTTGTGTGTGTATGTCAGGGCTAATAAGACTGATTGATACAGACGCGCGAAAGATTGGGTGTCAACACCGCATGAGTTGACTCGAGTAAACGGAGTCTGAGCTGAATTATAATTCGCCTAGAACTAGGACAAGATGTCTCCGCCTACTTATCAGAAAACGTTTTCCTGATTGGACACTGATACGTGATTGAGGCGGAGTTAATGGGTGTGTCGTGACGCGTGACCAAACTATGATTGGCTTTCGTCTCCCTCTATCAGAATCCGAATAGCGGCTCCTAGAGCCAAACCACATTTAACACATTAAGCGACTGTTCTGGTAAAGTGGCGCTGATACTAAGACGGGGTACGTAATAATGTGCCCTCGTAGTCATTGTTTTTACATTAAAGTAGTTTAAATGATCCTTCAAGGAACTAAAATACGTTATCGAAATAAATTTCTCATGTTTTATTTTGTCCAGTGCGTCAGATCACATAATAATGTGTAGATGATAAAGATATGTTTCGTTTCAATTAAGACGAACACAATGCTGATTAAATCGACGACGAACTCGCTTGGCACGCGCTTCACGGACTTCCACGGACTACTACGGTAACAAAGGTAAAACTCTAGAAACATGAAATGTCTATGACATGTATATATGTGATACATTACGGTATTTAATAATCCTAATGTTTGCTCATATGGAATTGTTGTCGTCATCTTTAAATACTTGATGCAGGGTTTTAAACACCAAAAACAGTTGCCTAAATTTGAAGCCATGCATGGCAGGTGGCAGGTGTAATATTTTAGGGAAAAGCATGTAGTATAGTCACATCAGCATGATGTATTAATAGGTTTATTGCTCTATGATTAATAGGTTTATTGTCTTATGCATCTTTCCGCATTGGCCCGTTGCGTCTGTACGCGCAGTTTCTGGTAGGCTCGTGCGCTGTTTGCCGTCGCGCGTGTGATCGCTCCGTGAGCATCTCACTGGCGGCGCTCTGCTTCTCAGCTTCAGACTGTGCGAAGCGCCTCTCTTTCCCAACCCCCGTTTCACTGCTTAGGCAGCGAGGGCGGGGACAGCCTAAATAAATGTGGGGAGGGAGAAAACGAAAACAAACCTTAAAAATGTAGGCCACGGCGCGTGACCCAGTTCCTCCTGCACAACACAGCGAGTGTGAATGTGGAGCACAGTTATTATCCCCCACGCCCGGCACGGTTCCAGAGCGGGTTCTACTATGTGTACATGTGTTTGTTCAGGGGCTTTTAAAAACAAGAAAGGAAAAAATGTAAAGACATGTAAAAATTACTTTTACGAAATTTTACATGTCTTTACAACATTTTTGTTTTGATGCACTTCACAAACCATCATCTTTGTCAATATAGGAGGTAAGTTGTTTTATTTTGTCTGAAAGAAACCTAATCTCTTCAATGTCTTTCTATTGACAACAACCCTTAATCAACAGAAATTAATTATTTTACAGATTACAGCTGAGCAAGTCTATTTCCCTCAGCCAGATCACAGGGCATTATTTGCCTGGGAGAGGGGGTGATCTTTTTCCTGAACTTAGGTCACATTTGTGGGTTGTGTTTCTACAGATTGGGGGTTGGCTGTGAGATGTGAAAAAATCACAGCTTCTTTTATCCTTAGCCTGTGGGTAGATCAGGTGGGAAACCACATCTCTTTACCTGTTGATTACACATGAGAATGAGCCAGTGTCAGTTTCAATAGGTATGCGTAGTGTCAGGGTGGGCTTGGCTTCTCAAAGGCTTTTGTGCAGGAGTATTGGGTGTTCTTGGTTCTGGACACAATGAATACAGAAAGCGAAGGATGTAGTGTGGTGTGTGACAGATCTGTTGTTTTGGGCCCCCTGAAGAAGGTGATCATTCTGAAGTTGACCTACTTTTCTCCTCTACTCCATACCTGCAGAGCTATTTATACTAAAGTCTACAAGAGCAACTCAGACCATCTCTCCCCTTCTGAATGCACTACCATTCACACACATATGTGCACACAGCCATGTGTACTCCCTCTTACTATTTTCTCTGTTTGTTATTATCATTTTGCCAGCCTGGCGTGTGGAGACCAAACCTACCCAGCCATCCACCACTCACCCATACACTGTGAAATCCACACCACCTCAAAGGTGCACTGAGAGTGAGTTATATAGTTTTAAAGAGCATGGCATCAGTTCTACACATAGATCTGCTATAAGGTACTGTCTCGCATATTAAAGCACTTCCCTTTAGGCCACGTAACATGAAACAAACCACATCTGTTTGTTCCAAAATGCTAGAAATGTAGTGAATTACACTGTTGTTGAGCCATAACTGGGTCATTATTATCACATTTTTGCTGAGTTGCTCAACAATGACTATAATCAAAACTATTCAGAACTTACAGAACTGATTGAGACATTTTCATTTATAATAGAAACAGGGTCACTTCTTACATCTTTTTATGGTCACAGGAGAAGAAAATACCATCCTGCAGCTCCAGGAATGGAAAACAGGAGGCACCAGCCTCTAGATGGGGGTGGTAATCCCAAACTCTCCTCCACAGCCAACAAATATGAATGTGACACAAAGGCTAGAGTGATCAGGAACGAGTCAGGTGACCCAGGGACCTCCACACAAACGTTTGTGAGAAAAGACAATCTCTGTGATGTGCCTTGCAAGGTGCCTCGCTTCCAGTATGTGGATTTCCCTTCTCTGCACCAGTGCATCCAACAGCTTTCTGTGCCTCCCCTGAACGGCTGGCTGGGATCCAACTCAATGGCAAAGGCACCAAACCATAGGCCTGCCAGTCCTAGAGAAAAGGTGCCCAAGTTTAAGTATGTGGACTATCCCTCTCTCCACCACTGCATTCAGCAGCTGTCTGTGCCACCATTAGAAAGCTGGAGTGCAGGGCTGGTTAGGCATAATGCAGAGGGAAGACATGAGGGGTCTGGGGTGCAAAAAATGCCCTCTCAGCCTGGGAACCTGAGAAACAAACAAAGGACTAAAAAAAATGAGACAGGAGATCAGTATAAGGAGGACAGTAATAGAGTTACAGCTTGTTCTTTTCCAAATTTAGATCCTGCAACACTGAAAAACACACACACAAACTCAGTCACAGGCAAGGAAGAGAGGCCTGTGGGAGGTCCTCACCAAGACTACACCTCAGGCAGAAAGAGACTGCTAGGGAGAGTAGAAAAACGTGACGTAATACGAATGTTTCCTGCTATAAAACCAGAGGTTGGTTTGGGAACAGATTGTGCTTCCGTGTTGGAATCTGGTTCTGGATCTCAGACAGACACAATGGTGGTGAGAAACTACAGACCGTCAGTTATTAGCATGGTACACACAGAAAAGCAAAAGCAATGGATGAAGGCAGATCACCTGGAAGGACAATGGAACTCTCCAGATCCAGTAGAACGGTTACAATGGAATATTCTCCCAGAGTCAGTTTGCCCATTCTGCCAACAGATGTTCACAAATCCAGAGCAGTTCAGAGCTCACCAGCGCAGCCATAGAGACAAGGTGACTGTTACATTGCATTACTACTTATACATAAATAAATGAACCATATATTCTGTATGCCTTTAAATAATTGTTGGACATTTTTTCAAGTTTTATGTTAAATACTGTGTGACATCCAACTGTATAATACCAAACCATTTTTTTGTTGTTGTTGTATTAAATAACTTTTCTTTATCTTTACAGAGACCAAATTGATGGCCAAAATGAACAGATCACCTGCTGAGTAAAAGCTGCCTTTGGCAAACAAATCATGCCACATTATTGAATCTTATCATCAAGAGGCCTTCTTATGTTATGATTGACTATATGGTGATTCTGGCAGGATTATGGAGAGATCAAAGACATGTTAAACACATTTTGATACAAATTTTAGTTAAGACGCTAGAAAGAATATGTGTTTTTTATTGGTGATATGAAATCTAAAAAGAATTGGACAGACAGAAACACACAAGCATAGAATAATCTTGTTTGTTTGTGCACACACAAACACACACACACCTAGGCACAAATAATGACAAGGCAAACATACACAGTATCTTTTTTTATAATTCATGTAAGATCAATATTTACTGCCCCTTTTAAGGACCACCAGACATAATGGTGTTTCAAATGGCAGGCATAAGATGATGAATTTTATTATATATGGGTTCCCCCATACTGTGGCAACAGGCTAAATATTTAGCTTTGGGTGCCTACAAAATAATGGCTATTGTTTTCGCTGCACAAACAGGCTTGTTAATAATGATTTGTTACATTTGCTTTTTGTATTTTTCATGTTTTTAAAATTATGTATAGTGGAGCTGGTATAAATCTTTATAAATCTTTAAAAATGTTCTGCTTGTTTTAAGTGTTTAATTGTTTGAGTAAAGGTTTTCATACATAAATAAATGCTTGTGTCTTTCAATACAGGCCACCATCAAGCACCAAATCTATTTTGCAGGTTAACTCTTAGTAGATAGTCTCTAAATTTGTTTTTGAACAATATATTAAACCTTAGGTTTAGATATTATAAAGGTGTTTATTTACCTTTTCTGTATAAAAATTAATCTTAATGTATGTTTCATTACACTATAAACAATATATACATCATGTCGGAAATCCCCAGAAACTTTCCAGGACTTTCCACCTGACCGTGGGTTGTTCCAAATGCATTTTTATGAACAGACACCATAGCACAGAGATGTACAGTGAGTATTTAATAGCCTGATGGCAACAGTAAAACAGTAAAACAGATCAGATGGAACATACTCGAAAAACAAGAAAAAGAAATGTAAAAATTGCAGGTAGTTCTGAAGACTCAGGTCTAACCACATACACGGAGGACCAGACAACCAAGAAGAAAAGAAGAGTTAAGCAGACAGTTAAACAGAGGAATCCAGGGGGCAAGACAGCAATGGGAATTGGTATTTATTCAGTTTATCCATTTACCACTGAACATTTAACAATGATTAAAAATAGACTTGCTTATAGATATATTTATATATTGACTCAACAAAACAGTAAAGTTACTTTCACTTTTACTTTGTCCTGAGAATCGACAAAAGCACTTCTAACAAAGTTTTTTTTGACATTTTAGATGTTGTAATGCCTATGAAAACATATTCATTGTTATGTAGGTAATGCACGTGTGTATGATCCGATGGATTCCCTAAGCCAGGAGGGAAATGCTTCATCAAAGGTTACAACACCTTTCCTTTGTAATACGGATATTGTAACGTGAGCTTTTATTGTTGCGTCATAAAATAGCAAAAGATTGGTGCATTCCAAAATTTAGATAATCACCAATAACACTGTTTAAAATGATAGTTCAGCATTGAACTCCTGATCAAACTAAAGCAGTCAATGTTCTGTCTGGTCCATGAACATAAGGTGTTATCTTCTGTCTCACAGACACAGACAGAAACTGAAATAATAATGGGCTCTTCTGGATCTCAGGCAGATGGCAAGAGCCCAGATCCTACAAACACAGTAAGCTATCCATTATCATTTTTTTAACTCATAAATCAATAAGTCGCAAAGACAATTTATTAATTACCACCACGTCTTACTTTTTACCACTAGTGCCCAGTGTGTTCCTCCTCACTCAAACATGCATATATAGAAGGTCATACTGGTGCATTGCTTCAGTGTACTCGATGCCCTACTGCTCAGTTCCTGTGTGGCTCCTGCCTCTACCCCTGGACTCCTGGTTCTGCAACATGTACTAACAAAATGTGCGCACTGGTATCTACATTGGTAACCTGTGGAGTGGTGTCAGATCCAAAGAGTAAAGTGTTAGGTTGTCCTGAGTTCCGAGCCTGTCCCAAGTGTCACAATTTAATTACCCATGCAACAGGATGCAAGTTTGTTACATGCCTATCATGCCATCACCGATTCTGTTTCATCTGTTTGCAGGATAACTGCAGTAAGGATAAGGAGAAGTACTGGTCCCTAACTTGCAAAAAGCAGAGAGCAGACAGACAGAGATTAATATTAACATAACCCCGAACATTCTTGGGCTGAAACCATGCTATATGCAGCCAAACCTGAAATGCACCAAAACCCAAATGCATCTCGCGTTGTCAATCGCTATACAGAAGTAACTAAATTCATGTGATGAACAGATGGAAACCACTTAACAAAATGTAGCAATAATTTTGGACTTATTGAGCCCTCATTTTTTCACTGTGAAATATTGCCTGAGAGTAATATGTGCGCTTTGTGAGAAGATATGCGCTTTGTAATATTAGCAGTAACTAACTTGGTTCCCTAATAAAAATGTTTCACTGAACAAAAATCTCTAGGCAACTTCCAGAAACAGCAACTGCACCAAAAAGTTAGTGGGCTGTCAAGACCAGAATAACAATCCTTATTACACAGCCCTCGGAAATATGTGATTTTATTTGGTCCATCATGGTCAAATCATTTTGCAGTCAAATAGTTTTGTATAATGACCACCAAACTGTAAAATTGACCACTGTGCCAAACAACCAATTTCCTACACAGATATGCTAGTTTTATGTCTCTTTCATTAGCCTGTACATTATCCTGATATGAAAGAAGTAATAATTATAAAGTTGCAAAATGAAAGAAATATACAGCATTTAATTTTAAATGTCCAGTCTTATAAGAGTACTGTCCAGAATTGGGTCTTATTGTCAGGCACTTTTAAACTTACAGAAAGATTTTTAAAGGCATTATGGTAAAAATGGATAGCCATTTGGTAGATCTTTTTCATCCAAAGCAACTTTAAAAGAATAGTTCATGTTCTTTTAACGTTCAATAACATCGAATTCCATCGTTTTTGCATTTTTAATCACAATGCATATGACGACTAGTCACGTAACGAGAACCAATTATATTCCAAGTTATTGATGTTCCACCATATTTGAATTTAGCATTCTAATCTATTTGTTTAAATAGATACAAGATATTTTAACAACTTAATAAGCCAAAAATATTGTTTTCTTTCACAAACATATTATTTTGCTTCAGAAGATGAGTATTAACCCACTGAAGTCATGGATTACTTTTACGATAAATGTATGTGCTTAAAGATTTTAAATTTTTTTTTAAAACTTAAAGATCTCAGCAACAATTCAATGCCATTACCAGGCCTGGAGAAGCCATAACATTTTTTAATATGTGATTGTGTTTGGGTAAAGAAAAAAAATTATTCACCTAGGATGGCATGAGCACAAGTAAATTATGTGAGAACTCTCATTTTGGGGAAGGAACTATTTCTTTAAATTTACACATCAGAAGGAGCTCCAGTGCCCCTAAAAGGATCTGGGTTTGAATACAGGAATGTCATTTTGGTAACCCTCCATATCTCAGGTTAGATTGGGCCTGCAACCTGTACTACCAGTAGCAATACAGGATTTATACAGTTGTTGTGATTGAACACTGATGGAATCGCAAACCTCCACCATTTCGAAATGTTTTTCCACACTGACCACAAGCATAAGGTTTCTCGCCTGTGTGGAGTCGAAAGTGACGTGTAAGTGTCAATGAATGACGGAAACGTGCACTGCACACAGAACAGGCATATGGTCTCTCTCCTGTATGGATCCTCTGGTGGATCTTGAGATGGTGCTTACGGTTGAAACCTCGCCCGCAGAGGCTGCAATGATACGGGCTTCGGACAGAGGGATAAGGGTGGGTCTCAGGGTTCCTGTGATGGTTATTGTGAACCTTTGGGAAGTTGGCATGGTTGCTTGAGGTCGAAGATGACAGAAAATCTTCGTCTGTTGGCAGAGGGAAAAAGTAGCTTGGTAAAGAAACAAACACAGGTACAAATTATGTAATATCACATATCTTGTGTAAATTGATAAAATTGAGATATCTGTCCATGTGCAGAGCACTCAAATGTGAACTCGCTTCTCTAGCACTCTAGCTTCTCTAGACTTATGCAGTACTAACCCAGAGGAAGGTTGTTGGACTGGCTGTTCTCTGTCTGCAATGGCTGAGGTCTCCAGTCTGCAAGTAATCGAGACTGAGCCAGATCGAGGTTGTCAGATGTAGGCTCTTCCCCTCCAGAGAAAGAGACAGGGATTGGGTCACCATAATCATCATCTTTCTCCATCTTTACAGCCACCTCAAAGGATGAGCCCTCACTCAACACACCTGTAGCTGTCACAGCATATGTCTGGGCATTTGCGGGCATACTGTGTTGGTCATTTTTGATGTCTGAAAAGAGAGTATAAAATTAATGGGCAATTATCACATATCTGTCAAACCTACACAAAACAGCAGCAACAAGCACACAAAGTAAAGCTAAATGGAAAGCAAGTGTAACTTGAGCACTGTCATTATGTGTATAATGGTATCACTACTGAGACAGCACCACAGCTATAACTAATAACAAACCATAATGGTTAAAATGCACATGGAAAAATAAAAGTACTGTGCAAAAAGGCACATAGATCCTTGCTACCGGCAAAGCTACTTTAAAAACTGTTTGCAAGTGTACCAAGGAAAAAAACTGTTTCAAGCACCCTTTAAAGGCTGGGTTGTTTCAACGCATGGTTAGGTAACAACAAGCCAGCATAGGTTAATTTATAACACAATGGTTTGTTCTGTCAACGTTTTACTCAGCCATGGGTTGAAAACAGCTCAGCATTTAATAATGAAGTCAAAAGGTGGTCACACCAAATACTTCAGTTTAGATTTAGTTGTTTAGATTTAATAAATAAAGGTGAATTGACAAACAAAATATGTTCATGGCATTACTTTGAAAAACGCCCCAACTTTATAACAGATTTGTAGTTTCCAGGTAGGTTGTTCCAAGCATACAGGAGATTTTGCCATAGATATTTCTATTTCTATTGCTTCAGTTTTTCTCATGTAATATTAGACTGACTGATGGTGACGTCACAATACAATCTGTTGTAGGACTCTTTATAAATACAAAAATCTCATTTGATTATTACAGCTAACAGAAAAGAATGTTTGATCTATTTTGATATATCATATCATATGCATATTAGCATATTTTACCATTTGTCTCACCTAATCTATGTTGGATGGACTCTTCCAACGCATCCGGCCGTAAAGCCTGGGCGCACACATCTCCTGTGAGATGTGTGATCTCACGGGGTGATTCTCTCTGGAATAAATTCCCATTAGTTGCCTTAGATCCACATACCTCGTAATGTTCAGAGTCCACATAGAGCTGAGTTTCACGTATGGGGCTCGAATGCACGACATTAAGGTTTTTAAACTGTCGATTAAACTGAACCCTACAGCTAATGGGAGAGTTTTTTGCCAGTTGACTGGTACTACGAATGGTAACATCTTCAAGCACTTGTGGCTGTTGATCCAGTCGTGCACGTACAGTAGACAGTTGGGTCTCGGCTGTTTGCAGTCTAAACTTTAGGGTATTGTTGTCCTGTAAAGCCTCTTGAATCTTGTCCTGCACGTCCCTGAGAGCTCTGTTCAGCAGTTTGGTGATTTCGACAACGGCGATCTCCACCGCAACGCCGAGCGCGTTTTGTAGGGTTGATGTCAGTTCGTCTTGAAATGACAACGATACTTCAGTATTAGAAGGGTTGCATTTTACCTCCATTTCAGAAGAGGGTTTGAAAATATAATTTTAACCAGTGTTCTTGTATCTCAGAAAAGGATTTGCTGTTTCCTTCACTGTATAACGTCGTTTTGTGTCAATTTAGTAGTTGGCCAACCAAACCATTCCCTTAGTTGCGTGTAGTTAAAACTACATAAAGATGCACGTCTTGTTTTGGTTAAGCCCTAAACTAAACCCAGTTAAAGTATGGACACCTCGAAAAAATTGGCAACATTTTCTATGAACACATGTACATTTATCCTTTCTGTAGCTAAAACTCCGGAATACAACACAATTGTCCTGGTTTCATTGGTTAAAAAAATAAATATGTTTCATATGTGTTTTAACAAGAATTGTTTTACGTTTTATTGTTGATTTATAGCCAATACTATCATAATTGTGAGGATAACATCATTTTTACCAAACCATCCCTTGTTCATGCATGCCTTATTTGCACTGATCTCGCTAAAAAAATGATCGTCTTCCTGCTTAAGTACTAATTATTAAAGTATATTATAGTTATATTTTCTAATTATTTCTAATTAGGATTTTCTAATTATTTAAACTATTTAATGTTTACATTTCAGCATATGTAAAAATGCATGTCAATAAGTAATCGGAATTCATAATCAAAATAAGGTTGTGTTTAAAGCTATTCGTTTAATAGTTTTTTAAATATTATTTTTTTTCATAACCTTGATACTTTTATACTTCTTGAATTCAAATATTACAGGCAGTTTCGCTAGATTGCACTGACACAAATAAATTACAATAAGCAACCAACAGGTGTCGCAAATGACACATTTTGAAGGATGTACTAGCGCAGGAGACTTGCCAATGACCGTAGAGAAGGGGATTCCGCATTGAATAATTAAAAAAATGAAAGTCTGTAAAAAAAAGCATAATCATAGATTCGTTTAATTTACATACATAACAATTATTAAACTAAATCCGACACACTTCAATTTCCCCATCCAAATTCACAATCAGACAACTAAAATAATAAAAAATAATATTAATCTGGCATGCGAAACGTGTTAATTAAACCTAGGGGATGCTAAACTGTCTCATTTAACGAATCCTTTAGACCACACTGAAAGCAATGCAATCTTAGTCTCCGCGATAATGCTTTCATATACATAAACTGCCATTAATGGGTTGATCAGTTCGATAGAGGTAGACAGAGGGGGGACATCCGAGTGTGCGGGTAGAGCTGTACAGTAAACAATTGATGTACACCACAACTGTATGCTAGTGCAGACGTCGCATGCCGCATGTGCACGCCTGTCAGTGGAACCTGGGTGCACACCGCATCCATACAAGCTGGACCCGGAGGAAAACAAGCTAGAGCGTTTTTTTTGTTCACCTCGAGGGAATGCGATAAAATATTGAGAGAGAATGAAACTGCTGCTATCATGAACGAATGTAAAACGTACCACAGATTTTAGGTAAGCATTGGTGGGCAAAACAAGAAACTAGCGCAGCAATGGAGAACCAGGCGGCGATGGAGCAGCAGAGCTACGAGGACGTTCAGAAAAGCGGTTATCTCCGCAAGCAGAAATCTATGCACCGGCGCTTTTTCGTTCTCCGGGCTGCCTCTGAGCAGGGCCCGGCCAGACTCGAATATTATGAAAACGAAAAGAAATTCCGAAGCAAGTCGCCGGTCCCAAAGAAAGCAGTTAACCTGGACTCATGCTTCAACATTAACAAACGTGCAGATTCAAAGAACAAGCACATGATAGTGCTGTATACCCGCGGGGAGAGCTTTGCCATAGCCGCAGACACTGAGGAGGTGCAAAACGAATGGTACCAGGCCATGCTGGATCTACAAAGTAAATGTAAGACAGAAAATTCTGTACTCTCGAATAAAATGGATAAATAATCTGTAATTCACATATATGATGTAGCATAGACCTTGATGCCTGTAGTTGCTTAACCTGCCCATCAACGTGCGTGCTGATGGGAGTCCCTTTGGCTTCAGCCGATCCATATTTCCAATTTGGATTGGGAAACGTCGACTCAGATGCACGTTCTACACCAACCCGTTTGATTTGATGTAGTCACCACACCTGGAAATGTGGATATTGTTATAAAGTCTCAATCGCTTACGATGCATGCTTTGTGAAGCTGTCCAATTCAAGGTTTTATACACCGGACGAATTTTCATTTTTTTTATTTGACTGTGTATGCAGACGTGATGTGTAAAATGGGCAGCACGGTTCATTTAAACGCGCTTACTAGACAAAACTACTATCGTGCTTAGTGTGCGAGTGGCGCATCGTGCAGCGGACGCTGCAGCAGGGTTCGCCACTGTTTTTGTTTTTCTACACATTTGTGCATGTTGTGCGTGTAACCTACATTTCTGTTAAAACGCTTCTGCCAGGGAGGGGAGACGCAGCAGTCGTGCGTTTATTGAAATACTGGTCTTCTCTTGCCCCATTCCTCGTGTTTTGGCAGAACATGATCCCACCCCACCGCTGAATGAACCGATCACCGGGTTGAACAGCAGGCCATCGGTGATGTGGTGTGATGATATGGAGACGTTAGTTGCCGAGCAAGCGATTCTACCAGTTCTGATTTGCACTCTTTATCCGTACATGCTATAATGGGTTCACATGACCGACGTGTTTTGTATCCAGCTGCTACAGGAAAATATTTCGCTCTGTGCCAAATGTACAAGCGCGCTACAAAATAACCAACGTTGTTCATAAACGCTTCATAACACGTCTTGCTTCAAAACCAACATATATAACCAGCAACGAAATCACCTAAAATCATTTGATTATAATAAAATCACTCGAATTTTGTCTCAATAAATAGCAATATCATATGCAATAAATAAAAGAAAAACGTAACATTTTCTATTAAATGGAAAAGAACACTGTTTGGCACAACTATAATTATAATGTAGACCATTTATTTGTCTCATCTCAAAAGTTTGACCCCAACCATTAGGGGTGTGACCAGCAATATTATATTGCTTTCTTTACATTAGTCTAGTTTAAAGAGAGAGTCCATAGAGGAAAATGTAAATTCTGTCATCGTTTACTTACTCCGATGTAGTTACAAGTCCGTATGACGTTCTTTCATTCGTAAACCACAGAGATGTTGGTGTTATTAAACTCTAAAACGACAGAAAAGCCCTTAAAAGTAGTGCAAATGACTTTGTATGTTGTTTAACTTTGTATGTTATTTATATATTTTTAATGTATTTCATTTATATTATATGTTTTTAATGTCTCGTGAAGTAATTTAATAGTCTTGTGTGAAGAACAGATCTAACAGACCAGAGAAATTTAATTGTTATTCATTGATAACTCTTTGTTAGCCTTCAAACAGCCTGTAATCTGTACTTAAAAATATTCACATTTCATTTTGGGTACATCATGATTGGCTATGGGGCACCCAAGAACTATTGATATCATTAGCAGAGCTGTCTTGACATACTATATGACCATGAATGAAATTTCAGGGCTGTGGTGGAAGATTAGAGCTATGGTTGAAAAAAAGATTATCATTGATTTGTTTTTTTATTTCTGTTGCACAATGCTTCAGTATAGCAATGAGACTTTGTGAGGTTTTTGCCCTGATTTAATGATTAAATCAAGACAAACAGATGCTTTATTACTTTCACAAGGAAATGGCTAAAAACATTCAATGCAGTTCAGCACAACATACATAAAACATAAAAAATCTATAACAGATTTTCTTACGTTTACTCTATTATTCTATTTTTCTGTATTTTTCCTATTATTGTTATCCTATTATTCTATTACCTACATTATCTTCTTATCCTTTCTTAAACCTTTCTTATCTGTAGGTAAAACGCCTGATGACTGTGGCAGTGGAGGAGACAGTGGACTGCCTTCCCCAGGCCCTGCTTTTAAGGAGGTTTGGCAGGTTAAAGTGTGGCCCAAAGGTTTGGGCCAGGCTAGGAATCTAGTTGGTATCTACAGACTTTGCTTGACAGACAAAACAGTCAACTTTGTCAAATTAAACTCTGATGTTGCAGCTGTGGTCCTCCAGCTGATGAATGTGAGGCGATGTGGCCACTCAGAGAACTTCTTTTTCATTGAAGTGGGCCGCTCTGCCATGACAGGTCCTGGAGAATTCTGGATGCAAGTTGAGGATTCCGTGGTGGCACAAAACATGCATGAGACCCTTCTTGAAGCCATGAAGGCTTTAAGCGAAGAGTTCCGTCAAAGAAGCAAATCTCAGACTGTTGGTGTTACTTGTGGAGGAGGAACTGCCTCTAATCCTATCAGTGTACCATCTAGGCGGCACCACCCAAATCTGCCACCCTCCCAGGTTGGTTTTTCCAGACGTGCAAGAACAGAAACCCCTGGAGTCCCTCACAGCACTAACACATCCCCAACTTTACGGTATGGATTTTCTAGGTCACGGACAGCTAGTATTGGGGCTCGTACAGAAGATGGAGGGGGCAGAGCAACAGCACTCAGCACAAGCCCGAGTCTCAATGGGTCATCCTGTTCAACTACTCCAACCCTGCGACCTAAACCCACTCGGGCACCCACTCCAGCCAAAATAACTCTCAGCCTTGCAAGGTACACACCTAATCCTACACCTTCCCCAGCCCCCAGCCTTTCTTCTAGCTCCGGGCATGGATCAGAATGTGGGTTGGGTGGAGCTGCCTTTGGAACAGTGCCCATCTGCACCTATGCTCGAATTCCTCAGAGAGTGTCCATGTCAGGATCACCCAGTGATTATGGTTCCTCTGACGAATATGGCTCCAGCCCTGGTGAACACTCTCTGTTAACTGCAGGGCTTTCAGCTGCCCTTGTTGAAGGTGGAGCTAATTATATCTTGATGGCACAACGAGAAAAGTCTCACAAACGTGCTCATGGACGCAGAGTTCTTCGTCGGTCATCTAATCGTGAGTGTGAGGCTGAGCGCAGGCTGCTCAGCAAGCGTGCTTCCTTACCCCCTACTTCTGCTCAGGAGCGCTTGGTCCTTCAACGCAGAGAGGAAGAAGAGGAGGATGAAGAAGACTATGCTGTTATGTCACGCAGTGCAAGCAGAGAGTCTTTCACGTCACGCCGGGGCTCAGGGGGTTTAGCTACAACATCATTAGTGCAGGACAATTCAGCAGATAAAGGTGTCAGTACTAAAGGGGGACCTGAGGACTCCTCAATTGACAGTGGCTACATGTCTATGTTACCAGGTGTTACCGCCCCTTCTGCTTCATTGTCACTGTCTGTTACTGGTGCAGATGCAGTGTCAAAGGGTGGAGATGAATACATGGCCATGACCCCCAATAGTAGTGTTTCACCCCCTCAGCACATCCGACAACCAATCAATGAGGGATATATGATGATGTCTCCTAACAGTAGCTGTTCACCCGACCTGCATGGAATGAGTGGTTGTATATGGGGCAGCAGGGGCAGCATGGAAAGTCGGGCAGGTAGTGACTACATGAACATGTCACCTATAAGTGCCAGGTCCGCTAGCAGCACTCCTCCATCACACCCAGAGCAGCAACCACTGCAACCAAAGATGGTCTATTCTTATTTTTCCCTGCCACGTTCATACAAACACACCACACTTTCAACCCGTTTTGAGGATGATCTGGACAGGGTCTGTATTGGTAGACGTGAAGGGGAAGCTGAAAAAAAGATTGTACATGGTGGCTATCATTGTGGAGGGAGCACATCTGTGGGATCAGGTGGTGGTGGCCAACTCTCTCTGTCGTCATCCTCTTTTTCCTCTAGTTCTGCTAGCAGTGAAAGCCTTGAAGAGAGATCATTGTCTCTATCTGTAGGTGGAGTCAGAAGGGCAAGTAGGTTGGGCACCGGACACAAGGTAGGGGGAGCTCACCCCAAGATCTCAACCCAACATCATCACCAGCAGAGATTTGGACCAGGTGTCCCAAAACAAGTTAATTTACAGCAGAGGAAAGAGAAGTCCTCAAGCTTTCTTGTGGATATGTCCAAAGCCAATACACTACCGAGAGTTAGGGAGACTTTGCTGCCAACTGCACCCCAGAACCCAGGAGAGTATGTGAGCATTGTTTATCAGGGTGAGCGAGGAGGCCATAACAGGAGGAGTGAAAATGAACCAGTGAACTCCATGGCACAAGGACATCAGCAAGCCTTTCACCAACCACAATCATGTCAGGGTGGAACTGCCAACCTTCCACGGAGCTTCTCAGCACCCCTCTCCACCTCTTTCTCTGTATCCTCTGAATATGTGAACATGGACCTTGGTAATTCACAGTCTTCTTACACTCCTCTCTCCTCATTCAAACCTACTCCAAAAGTCAGAGAAGATCTCACAAGAGCTCCTCAGATAAAACAAAAATTGGAAATAGAACTCAGGAAGAGCAGTGCGACCACATCTATAGATGTGGCTTCTGTTCCTTTCACAGACTATACGGAGATGAAATTTGGATTGGGTGCAGATACTGCATCCAAGTCCCCAAAACCTGGCCAAACACCTCAGCCATCCCCCATGGAGCAAGAACATAACCCGAATTTCCCTTCACCAAAGGCTTTTGCAAATGTGGATCAGGGTGCTCGAGTAGTCAGAGCAGAATCATCAGCAAGAAGACGGCACCGCTCAGAAACATTTATGGCCCTTCCAATTCTTTCCCCCTCTGCTTCCCCATCTCCTTTTCCTGAAACACCACATTGTGCTCCACCACGACAGCAGGGATTAGACAGTAACCTTTGGGCTAATGGTCAGCCACCCTCCCCACAGCGTGCCAGCCCTGGAGCAGCAGCTCTACCTGTTACTCAGAGTTCTCCCTTATCCCTGGAGCAAGGCCTAAACTATATTGATTTAGACTTGGTCAGCAGGGAGAACTCTCAAACCAGTGGGGATGGACACTCTGGCCCTCACTCATTTTTCTCTCCTGTAGTGGGAGGGGGGTTGACTGGGGGAAACACCACCTCCAGCATCAACACATATGCCAGCATTGATTTCATTAAGTCAGAAGAAATGAGAGTACATCAGAACAGCAGAAAGGAAAATAAAGGTAAGAGCATTGTACATTACAAACTGTGCATTTTAGAGGCTATGACAGAAAGTGATGTCAGCATTCTCTAAAGCTGTTTTGATTCCTTATGTCTTAAACAGTTAAATAGGCTATTAAATAGCAATACCTGGGATCCACATATGATTCTAAAATTCATTCAAAACCTAAAGTTGATGCTCTGCCCTTTTTTTATACAGTATATTACCATTATTGAAAATGATGGCCTAGCTCTGCCCTACTGAGGCTCACAATCAGAACAGAATGAAAATGATAACAGATAAAGGGGCCTCACCTCTCTCTCTCTTTTTTATAGAACATTAGTAATTATTTGTTAAAGCCCAAGTTCTGTATTTGGACTGCTCTATGCCTGGTTTCATTAGTTAATGTATACGTGAGAGTGCATGGAATTTGTTTTGTGCCAATAAAAATAAACTTTAAACAAACAAAAATACACAATGTGAAAGAAGAAAAACACTTAAAAACAATAAACTCAATGGCAAAAGTGTAGCATGGTTTTCAAACAAACAATATTTTTTAAATTCTTCAAAGTTTGCATACATTTGTATTGGCACAAAATCAATCCCATCTGTACCCACAGATCATTTGGGTTGTTGGTCCTGTGTTTGTTGTATGGTATACAGAGTGGGAGTACTGGCATGTACTTTTTGTGTCTGTGATGTGTGTGGACAGAGAATATAGCATATTTGTGGCCTTTCTAAAGTTTATAAGGGATACCTCTGAGCAGCCCTACATCCACATATATATTTAACTCACTGTGATTGTAGATAATTATGGCAATTTAACTTTAGTCTTGCTGAAAACGTTCCTGAATGTGGCTTTGCTGCTACTCATCTCTCCTGCTTTTTCTTTCTGTCTCTCTTTTCTTTTTTGTCAGTCTTTAATCTTGACCGTCTATATCTCTTTCTCTTTGGTTCTTTATTAATTTTGTTTCAGCAATAAATTATGATTTTAAACAGTCATGAACTAAGGAAAGTGTTTTTTTATGTAATTGACTAAACGCACCGTGACCATAGAACTGATGCAAATAGCTGTGTCTGGTTTTAAATGCCTTGTCGGATGGGTTGCTTCGTTTTCTCCTAGCTATGGCAAGCTTGAGGTCGGTGTTATCTGATATCCTCATGTTTAAGATAGTTGTTAAGGCAAAACGCAGCAGATCTTCACTTCACCCATATTGTTTTATTGATGTCGCTGTAATTTTTGTTAAAACGCTGTCTCCTAGCATAATACACAGAGACAACAAGTCATTGTTTGATTTTCTTATATATACATAGAATAAAGTATAAAGAAGGCTGCAGCTCTGTAGCGTGTTTAATATTGTTATTATTGTTTGAGCTGTCTGACATAGCAACACTAGCTGAGTGAGTTTGGGGCAGGGATTATCAGTTTTCCTTACAGTGGCAGATAGGGGGAGTGTTTGAGAAAGCTGTTTGAAAACAGACATTATATTTGCAGTTCTGTTTGTGCTGCTTGCGTCACAGAAATGACATGAGTCAATAAATGAGCTTTAACTGGATTGTTTTAAAGGAAAATGTAAGTTTCGCTTGCCCATAAAAAAGTTGCCATTACAATAGTATTGTGTTGTTGTGGGTGGCTCTCATGGTTCTGGATGGGATTTGGCATGTTTCTTGTTGTTGCTGTAGTAATCACAAAGAGGCTACTATTTTAATTGTTACATTTTACAAATAGTAAGTGTTTCATTTTACATAACTTAGCATTCTTGATTAAAAGAAAAAATTGGCCTTGTTCAAAAAAATAAAGTGGGAATAAAGAATAAGGAAATAAAGAATAAAGAAATGTGAAGGTATAATCCTTGACTGTAATTTAATTTAGTGTTGTGCTACCTGGAAACCAGCTTTTAAACTGCTTTCCATTGTGAAAGAAAGGGAGAAAAAAACAAGGGCTGGAAATTGTATAAGACAAATATCATGAAAGATGAATAAATGCTTAAAAAATAGGTGACACCAGTGAAAACAGAAAGATGGGACTAAGAGAGTATTTTGCCTCTGCAAAACAGTAAGGTTGAGACTAGATATATTAAAAGAGATAGACAAGGAATTAGACGTCAATGCAGCATTGTGTGACGCGAAGTGACGCTCTGAAGGCTTTACCTCATACAAACCCATTCACCACAGTGGTGCTAAGGAGAAAATCTGCTGCGACCCAGAGCTGTCTAGACGAGCAGGTTGCCATGGGTCATAGAAGCTGTAATCTAGCCAACCCATCAGCAGCCCAGAAAAGAATACATTCCTCTATATTGGATCTGAAAGAGGGTCTTTACTCACATCAGCAGTGTGTGGTTGTGTGTGCATGTGTGTTTGTGTATGTGCTCTGGATTGCAGTGATTCCTTACATAATCCAATTGTAATCATCATCGATTAAAAAACTGAGAAAACATAAATCAAATTCATTCTTAATGTAACCCCTTCCAGTAACACGTCTCACAGGATTTAGGACTGGGTTAGTTTAGGATTGCCTGCCTTCATTGTGTTTTTATCTCTATGCATATTATTTGTTAAGGTACAAATACTTACTCTTGGTTTATAATCTGCTTTCATGTGCTGATCCCATGTCTTGTGTTTTTTGTTGTTGTTTTTTGTCTTGTTTTATTAACTACATTAGAAGGTCCTGAGTACAACCTTATTGTACCTGATAAAGCAAAATCCACTTAGTAAAGAAACAGTGTAATTTCATTGTATCGCACAGAAACTCAAAGGTCTCTTTTTTATAACATCATGTTACATCATCATACCAGTTTTACTCAAAACCAGCATTAATTTTCTTGTCCATCGAACATCTGTTTTAAAGGAGTGCTGCTGTTTTCCATAACATAAAGATGAATAGTGACTGGGGCTGTCAAGCTCCAAACAGAGTTTAAAAAGCACAATGAAAGTTAATGTGGAGCAGACCAAAATGTGTTATTTACTGAGAATTTTGACTTTTATGCTATTTTTCTCCTTGAGTGTTCATAATTTGTCTTTGTTTGCATACAAAGGAAGCACAATATTATTTTAGTAAATAAATAATGGGCTGTTCCTCACACAAAGCTATCGTATTGCTTTAGAGGATTTGTAATACAGCACGAATAGACTGTACATTTATGGTGATACTTTGACAGCCACAGTTACTATCAACATAGATACTCTTATTGCATAGAAAAGAGCAGCTCAGACATTCTGCAAAAAAACTGTGATTTATGATCATTCTGATCCATTTTCATTTGTGCTGAAGGGCTGTTTTTGAGTGTATTGTTAGTATATGTCCTTGACCTTTTGAAAGGTATATTTCAATGTTTTTAGCCTTGTTTATTTTATAGTTCAAGCCAAGAGGTTTATTTGGCAGAAAAAACTCATATCACTCATGCCTTTGTAGTTCATGTGAAAAGGTTTGATGCTTATTTTTGGACTTTTGATTTTTCCTACGTCAAAGGAAGACTCATTCGTTTCGTTTCCTTAGTGATACTAATGAATGTTGTTCCTTTTCTCCCCCCTGCTTGTCTTTTTGTTTTTGCTCTCTCTGACTCTCTCTTTGTCAGCCAGATATTCAGTTCCTGTCCCCTTCATGTCTTTGACAGTATGACACAGACAAACTCATTAGGGTCGAGGTCAGCAAAGTTGTGAAATCTAGAGTGACAGTCAAGGGCCCTTAACCACCTGCTCTCTCTGCTGCTCTAGGCCCTACTGCCTTGCCAGCTGTTGAACAGAATAAAAAATAACAATTTCATGCTGTGTTAATATTCAGTAATATTCAGTTTTATAATATATGATTTTAAATATAAATTGCCTGTAGATGTGAATGAGAGTGTAAAAGTGTTTTAGTCCTGTGATGGATTTGCCACCTGTCCAGAAAGCTTCCCTGCCACAGCCTGTGACAGCTGAAATAGGTTCCAGCACACTCTGCAACCCCAATAGAGATAATCATTATTGAGAATGGATGAATGGATTTTAAATATTTATGTAAAAGGTGCATCATTCAATATAGGTCAGATCAGCTCTTAGAGTGGGCCTGTACTTGCAGCTTCCCTTTTTCAAAATAAACCTAAACCAGGTAATCAAAGGCTACATCTGAAACTTAACAATGCATCTTTAGACTTATGGGTGTATAGGGGATAGGATTAGAGAATAAATATTTGTGTCCCTTATAATTGTGTCCTGGACCCTATGAATTCTGTAAATGACCTTAGTTCTGCTACTGTTGAGAAATGTTTTACACATTTTTTGTACAAATTTCCATGTTCACAATTCACCAGTTATTAAAATGAAGTTCTAAGCAAAACATTTGGCAAGGTAGGAGTTCATTCAGCTGTCAATCAGAGGACTAGGGTTTATAGCAACCTCAACCCTACCTACATTTCTATTAATTTGTATTATATTGTAGATATTGTATCACCTTCAGTTATTTAGTAATTAAATACAAACATTTGAACATGTGTTTTCACTTTTTGAAATCTAGAGTCTAGAGCCAGACACGCTAGACACACAATAGATAAGCAGAGAAAAATATGTTACTGTTTATGGTAAGTAAAATTCATCCAGGTATGTATTTGTGGCTAAGAGAGAGAATGGGTTGTGTGAATGTATGTATATGGATATGTGTGTGTGGGTAGGTGCTTGTCTGCAGAGAGATTATGGTTAACTCAAGTGGGTGTATGGAGAGCAGAGCCAATTGATCTGTCTGCTGTTAACAAACCATCCACACACACTGTTACAAATACATGTACACACTCAGAGCAGGAGTGGGTAAAGGCATTGTTTGTCTGATATTGTAAAAGTAGAGAGTTATGTGTGTGTTAAGACTGTTCACATTGTCAGGATGAGAGAGAGAGAACAAGTGTGAGTTATTGGAGAGGATTTATTTCATTAAGAAAGTCTATGGCACCTTATACATTAAGGTAAAACTGGCAACTGCCAGTTCACAGTGGTGAACAGTAAATCTAAAATCTGTAGCAACAACATGTACACACCCCACCGTTTCCCACCCTCATCCCAAGTGAACTCTAAGATGGGGCGCGCCCACAAAGAATGATGTCACACATAAGCATTTGTATATTGGGTAAAGTGCTGTCACAGATGCAGTGGTGTTATTTTGAGCAATTTAGTCATCTTTTGACATGTTTCCCTTTAATTTCTGGGCTACAATAATTATACCCATGTTTAAACATTTGACTACGATGACTATGAACTGAAGCAACTGCGCGGCACAGATTACAAAATGAAGTTCTGTTCCTAATTCTTTCTTTGCATAGCAGAAAAGCAAAAGCTGATCCTACAGCTGCTTTACATTCTGAATTTACATCTGAATTATATTAGTTGCACATCAACAGTCAATGAATGTGTTCTGTCCGCATAGCATGATAACCCTTTGAGCATGATACATTGTATCCTGCAATTGTGACTGCTGTGTAATTGTTTTTAGACCTCTGTGTTGTATAAAAGTCTGTGTTAATGCACTATATTTAGGGCATTTAATTGTGGCTTATTTGCAGTGCTAAATCTATAGGTATTTAAATCTAACCATAATACATTTGCCTCATATAATGCTATGAGCCAGTGCACACACACATACACACAGTCACAAACTCAGACCCATCTCTCTCTTGGCCTTTCAAAATAGGCCACACACTGCTTGGCAAGGCTTCCTCCAAAGATCTGTACCACATTCTCTATCACAATTTTTTGTTTTATACATTTCCCGCAAACACAGATCCAAACCCTTGGACATAGACTCTTTCTCTCTAATAACACATACACACCTCTCTCTTTTTGTCTGTTTCTCTCTCTCTCAGTCTCTTCCTCTTGCTCTGTCTGGTAATGGCTGTGTTGGTATGTTAAAAAACAGAGACACTAAGGATGGAGAGACACAAAACGGAATGTTTACACTGAAACTTAGTTATTCAGATCATTGAAGAATGTACAGCTAGGTTATTTCATCAGTGGACTGGTGGTGTACTAGTTTCTGCACAGTTCACATCTGTAATGACTTCACCTCTGCAACAAGTGCAATAATTAATAATCTTGTGATGTCATTGCATACTTGTGATGTCATTGAGAATAGGATAAATGCTGTAGAAATGGGTGTAATGGGGAGGGGTTGTTACACATCTCTCTCTGTTGGTAATAAAGTTATAAAAACAACTAATTTTTTTCAGTCACAAATGGCACAGTTTCTTGAGACCCTGGCATTTGTATGACCCTGGCATTTGTATGCACTGTGCCTTCACACGCACACACTTTCAGACAGAGTCGTTGTTGTATGTGTGTGCTTACACTCACACAGGGTGGAATATTTGCAATGTGTGTGAGCATACTCACACTTTCACACATGGTGGAATGTTTGCAGTGTTTTCACTGCGTGTGGTGCATTTGCAGTGTGTTAATTGTGTGAGGTACTTCTGACTAGAGTTGTAGGCTGTTCACATACTGTGCAATATCTTAGACCGTGACCACGTCTGGCCTTTCTGTGCATATAGACAGACGTGTGTGTTTGTGTGTGGGCACGTGTAATATGACAGCAGGTTTGTGTAAATGCACACACAGCAATACTGGCAGTGAAGAGGGCTAAAATAGAATACTTGGTGTCTTAAACATGTTTGTAAGTGAAAGTGCAGTAGAGATAAATGAAGAGATTAGGCTCTAGTTTTTTTAAACAGGTCTATACAGACATGCAGAGATCTCATGAAACCTGTTCAGTGAAGAAATAACACAGTAAAATAAAGACAGAAGAGCAGAAGAGACACTCTTGAGTAAACAGAAAGAATTAATGTAAATGATGATCCATTTTATAAGGTGCTATTATTATTGTTAAGTGTTCTTTTGATATTTTGCTACTCTGTGTTTCGTTGTTTGAGTGTGTGTGCATATCTAAATCTTTCCTTGCTGTCTATGGCTGTAGACTAAACTGAAAGTGGCTTGGTGCCTTTTTGACTTTGTTATCCTCTGGTATGTTACTTGTTATAGCATAGAGACTGAGTGGATGAGAGTGTGAATGCAGGATATGGTGGGCAATATACTGTGACCTCCAATGTGTCCTTTAACGTAGTTTTTTTCTTCATTTGATTAAACAATTTTATGTTTGCTGCCTTCAGCTATTTAACATATCAGTTGTGACTTCAGAATCAAATCACCCATTATGCTACCCCAGACTGAGACACTTCAGATTAGCAGTCTGGTTACTGAGCTACTCCACTTCATATTAGCAGTCTGGTTACTGAGCCAATTCACTTCATATTAGCGACCTTGTTGCTAAACCAATTCACTTCAAATTAGCAGTCTGGTTATTGGGCCACTTCACTTTAAATTAGCAGCCTGGTTACTGAGCCACTCCACTTCAAATTAGCAGTATAGTTACAAGTTATGACTGAGGTTATATAATAAGGTTATGGTTTAATTGAATTACATTATGATTAATTAAATGACATTTTAACATTATTTTACCATCCCAATCATTGCAGTCCCAGTTTTTAAGTGACCCCAAGTTTCTAACTGAGTTTTTCTCCCTGTTTTTCTTTCTGCTTTTTGCAGATTGTTAATGTGTTCCTGCATTTAAAAACAAGATGGAGAAGCAGCCAGCGCCTGTCCTTCCTGCGTGAGTGTTTGTCTGTGTGTGCTCCTCATGTGTTCTGAAAATTTGGTGAGATTGCCCAAATCCTTCAGCAGTGACACTTAACTGCCCTTGCCTCATAACAATTTACTCTCATTTGTTTTTATTGGTTAAATCAAAAAAACATTTAATGTGTGCCAAAAGACTATTGGTCATTTCCACTAGAGAACACTGAGATGGACATGTCCTTCAGCCAGTCATGACTGGCCCCTGCGACTCTGACTGCCAACCAGGAGCCAGTGATATTCCTTTATCCCTCGACCACAAACTTTAAAGTATTGTAAGAGAGATGTTAAATAGTATAATGATTGATGAAAAAATATAGCAAACATTAATATTATTATGAATCTATATATATAAAAATACAATGTTTTTTTTTAAAAAGTGCCTAATTTTGATTGTAGCCATTTTTACACAGGTCTTGATGTGCTCAGTAGAAGAAAAATGCTTTCTGTTTTTGGTTTTGCTTTGCCTGTTCCTTTGTTTTCCTGAGTGTTACATGTCCTGAAAGAAATTATAGAGACAATTTGTTAAAGAATTGCAGAGAAGAAATATTATTGATTAGGAAAAACAGCTTTATTTGCTATAGTTTGCTTAATCAGATTGCCTTACTGTGCTATTGTGTGTGTGTGATTACAGTCATTTAAGCTTCAGCCATGCCGTGCCTCAGTTCATTATAAGAAAGTTGGACATAAGCATCTGTTTCTAACACATACAGCCATGCATATTAATATAAAAATATCTACTACATCTACTGTTTTACTGTTAATCTGAGCACGGTGGCATCAGATGGCATGGAGCACAAAGTCTATCAGATTCCTGATAGCGCTCTGATCAACATAATGGAAATTGACTGTGTGTGTCTGTACTGGTATATGTGGTTTACAAGGACATAAATGTGTATAATGACGTGTATAACAATGTAAACATGGTTTATATGGCTTAACAATCACACTAAATTGTGTTTTTATTTTATTAAAAAAATAACAAGAGTTTTCTGTGAGGGTTAGGTTTAGGGTTGAGGATAGGATGTGAATAGAAAGTTTGATTAGCTCAGTATAAAAGCCATTACGTCTATGGAGAGTCCTTGTAAACATATACATGTGTGTGCGTGTGTGTGTGTGAGTGAGAAAGGGAGAGAGTACTGTAAGAATTGTCCATGGCCTGTTGTCTTTAGTCTTATAAGCAGGGTAGTAAAACATTCTGTTATTCTGTTACTTCAATCTCACACATACACATTTAGATGTTAAATTGTGCCTCCGTCAAATGCAATTACATCTTGGATATTAACAGACTGACCCTACAGTGTACTCTATAACACAAACCTGGCCAGACAGCAGATGTCATCAGATTTCTCTGTCTGACCTGTTGATGTTGTTATTTACACTTCTGCAGTTTACAGAGTTTTACACACAGACACTAACACCTACATACTTAACTCACCCTGTAATAGTGAATGTGCTTTCAGTGTCATTTGCTTTTGCATTAACATGTTTAATTTTTGCTATTTAAAGGTGAGAGTTAAAGGGGACAGGGTCTTTTTATGCCATCTAGACACTGGTGCCTGTCTTGAAACATAAAAACGTAGCACTAATGTTTTTTGTCTTGTAACTTTTTTTTTCAAGCACCTGTTTTAACTTTAATTTTGATAACTCCTACAATTTTGTGTAGAACTACTTAATAACTATTACTTATTAACAAAAATAATATGTAGAGATGATTCTGTTTAGTGCCAAAATCTTAAATCATGAGTAGTCATTTACTAAAGAAGAAAAGTGATCTCATAAAGCAAACATTTCTGCTTTAAAAAAACAGATTTTTATTAACAAATAATTTTCTCTTTCGCCTGCACAATCTGCATATTTTCTATCACTTATATGCTGATGTAAAGTCATATTTCACATAGTAAAACAGCTGCCTTCAGTTAACAGAAATCTACATTATGAAGCCTTATAGTGCTTATATTAATGCCTTTTCTATCATGTAAAAGTAAGAGCCTCCTTGACCTAGGTTATGCATTTTATATACATGCTCTTTAATATGTAATACAGGTGACATGCAGTTAAGTGTTTAATACAAGTGAAATTTTCTTACACAGTGTTTATATTCATCATCACTTAAACAGTGGTTATTAATGATTAGAGATGACATGTACACATCTGACCCAAATAATTACAAATGTACACATACCTCATAATCTGTACTAAGGATTAAACTAGCAGAACAGCAGCAGTTGGTGATTATGATGGTGTACTGTAGGGTGGGCTAAATTATGTCCACTTAAGTTTTACCTCTGTGTTTGATTTTCTCCGTAGTGGGACATATGCCTTTATAAATCCACCTCATCACAAAAAAAACAAACAAAGAAAGCATTTTAAACAAACATTTTAAAGCATGTGTGTGTGTGTGTGTGTGTGTGTGTGTGTGTATGTGTGTGTACGTGCGAGTGTGTATCTGTTTCAGTCCAGTCCAGTTGTGTTTGGCTATTCTATTATATGAGATGTCTTTTCTTTACTATATTTTAATTGCCTTATTGTCCATATTAGCTCTTATTTAATACACAGCAGCTGTAAAAGATGCTTTTAATTCTAGAACAGTTGGAATTATGTTTAAAGGTTCTGAATTCTAGCACTAAGGTTTTTCTTTTCCAGATTGAAGATTTTTATAGTCTGGTTTGGTGTAGAAAATTGTATGTACCCAGACTTTCTGAACACATTAACATGGTATTAAGTGATGTAGAAACACAGCCAAGGTCATATGTATACTGTAAATTAGAACTTATATATATATATATATATATATATATATATATATATATATATATATATATATATATATATATATATATATATATATATATATATATATATATATTATATATATAGTCCATATAAAAGAAATTAAAAAGAGAAATCCTTCATTGTTTTTAAGCACCTGCCAATTAGGAAAGGGTCTGATATGCACAATCAGGGGTCTGTGTAGTTATTAAGCGGATCTGTTTATCTAATGCTATGGAAAAATCAATGACAATGGTGTATAAAGGGGTTTAATATGATAAATATTAGGCTGTGGGTTTGTAGGCCTATAGTTCTGTGAATAAAGGGAAATGTTGTGCTTGGGTGGGTATGGGAGACTGGATGGATGTGGATAATGTCTGTTAAATTCTGAAATTCCTTAATGATTATTGCCTGTGATTAAGCCAGTGTCACTCAATTTTATGGACAAAGAAAAACAAATGATAGAACCCAAACCAGTGTCCTGTGTGTTTTTCCAATATCGCCGTCCTAAAGGTGGTGCGCACGTGACGTAAGTCTAGACAGACACCCGCCTCCGAAATGACTTGCAATGATACGCCACCCGCCAAACCGCATGATGATAAATGGTCATGAATATGAACGCTGGTGTGTTTACGTGTTTCTGCAGCATGGTGCCCATTTCCGGCATTACCCCCTGAAAGAAGAAAAACAGCACCAGCACATACCCTGCAAGGGAAGACAAGAACACCAGAGTTAGTCCTCTGAGGACATCTTGTGGTTACTTTGGGGTAAAATATTTTTTCTTTTAAGCTGCGCATACAGATCTTAGAGGTAGACCTCTTTGACATTCACCAAACACATACAGCGTCTGCTGTAACTATGTGTATCTGCCCTGCTTATTACATGGTTATTTACTACAGATTTTATTTCATGGAATGATCCTGATTGGAGAACTGAAATCATTTTATCTTACTTGTAGATAAGGCTACCTTAACGCAACAACACACTGCATCGACATTACAAATTAATTAATGAACTAAAATATATTAATTATAATGATTTCTCAGGTTTAATATTGGAGCTCATGTACCAACCAGTATAAAACGCACCAGCGACTTCGTTTATAATGATAATTATAATCGTTGAGGTTGAACAACAAAAAGCGCTTTATAACAAATACAGCGCAATAAACTTTCCTCTATCCTTCCTCTATATGAACATTTACACAAAAAACAAGCGATCTTGATGAAACAAGTCAAAGTTATATAAACTACACTGGTAATAAGCTTCTTGACAAGTCTTTTCTCCTAAATGTGTTTTGAAATCAAAATAAAGTAATGTGAACTTTCTCATTATCTGTACAAAAATCGCGGACCAGGTACGCACTGCAAACGCATCCGGTGTGAAACAGGCCTCAGGGCTAATGCAGTTAAAAATGTTAAAGCGCGTTTACACACTCAGTGACTTTTTGGCTGCTTGTTGCCAGTGGGGGAAACTCGTGAAAAAGTCCCATTTCGCCAGTCACTGCCAATAGGAGTAAAGTCAGAGGAGTGCATGTGATTCATCCTTCGTGATCAGGGGATCCACCGCAGAAGCTCATCAAACTCGGCCCTGTCCAGTCTGAAGTGCTCCTGCAGCCAGACTCTCCAGCCGCAGCTCCTGCACAAGCCGGTGGTGTTTGTGAAAATGAACCGTAGTTTTACAACAGTTTACACCAAAAACCGTGGTTACTATTACGCAAATGGTTTTTACCGTGGTATTTGTAGCAAAACTGTGGTTATATAAATGGGAATCGATGCACAAAAAATAGATTAGTATACTTTTGCTGTAGTAAAACCATGGTTCATTTTAGTTAGGATTATTGATAGTACTAATTACAATGAAGTCTTTTCCCTGCAAAATGTTTGTTTTTAGAGGCAAGAAAAGAAAGATTCTTTGCCTACAACATGGAGTAACATCACTGATTGCCATACACAAATGTTACTAGACAACACCTCAATCTCCAGCCACTACAAGTACAAAGGCGACACATGATCATGTGACAAGATCGCTTTCATTTTTAAGTGGAGTGACAGTGCAAACATATATATATAACAAACATATAACTGTAGCTATGTGTATTTTGTCATGCGTATTACACGGTTACCTACCAAACAAATACATTTATTTATTATTTAAATGAAATCTTGGTTTGAGTTGAAATACTTTTGTCATTTGTAGTTTGTCTTACACTTAAAGCAACACGACCTCTCCATTAATATTCCAAAACTAAGTATTCGTCCTAGTTTAATGAGGATTTCGTGTATTAAAACACATCAGCGATACATATGAGCGATATATAGGCCTATTATCTGTTACAGTGTTTTCCTCGTCTCTTTACTTTGTGAGTGATGTGACAGATTTAAAAGACTTTCACTTTCACATTCTTCCGGCGGCCACACCTGTTTTCAAGACGCCTCGTTGTATTGAAGCAGCAGACGAAATATAGTTCAAAGCTTTAAGGTTTCTATAAAGAATTACATGTTTTTGAGACTAACACTCTGTATACTGTGATCGGAAAAGTCGCGGATAATCAAGGTATGAGATCCGTTTTCAGCAGACTAAAATATTTTATATGCTAACAAGTAGGCAATCCGTGAGAATCGATTTTTAGTGGTGTTTTGACAGAGGCCTTTCTAAAAAATAAAATAATATATTATTTTTAATATATTAAAATAAATGTTTTTGGGTGCAAGTAAAACAGCGCCAGTATACAAAATACGGAAGTCGTGCTGAATGCTGTAACTGTTTCCCCTTGTCGCGCTGCAGCAGTGGCTTACATTTAATATCTCTCCAGTCCAGAAAATTACAATGCCTGGTAAGAGCAAATCACAAATATACGACTGTGTTAAAAACTTTTCATTGTATGATAATTCTACAAATCTTCCCAATTAATATGCAATACTTAACAGTCTACCTAGTAGAGTAGTGTGACATTAATTTGCAATTGTTTGGGATTGTTCCTACAGTTAAATATTTCATCAGCACACCTGGAAGTGTCAAAAACATTGCTGATAAATTCATGACTAAACTAGAAAAGAAGACACAACGTCTAATGAAGAGTAATATGTTAAAACAAGGCAAAGAAGATAAGTTTGATGTTGTTTTTGTTTTCTTACCAATTGTTTCTCGCACTGGAACAGATATTGAAGCAGGTCTTAGTAAAATAAATAATGGTAAGGAATTGTTTATAGAAGACATTAGATTCATGTGTATAGAATTGTTACATATGTTTCATATATTGGAAAACTGACTATCATCTTCTCTTTTTAAAGACTTTCGAGAAAAGCCGGCCATTTTAATAGTGCTTCATCACACGTTTGACCCTGAGAAGGTTGTGTCAGACAGCAGTAAATTTGTCCAAAGGAACGAGGAAACGTGTACTCTGGACTGCCTGTTCCATGAGGATAAGGGATTGCTAAAATGCAAAAAAAATTCTCAAGCTTTAAAAATTGCTGAAAACTGGCTGAAATCAAATGTATGTCCTCATTTTATCAGCATGCATTATTAACTTACATTAAAATTTTAATTTGATACATATTCGTAATCAGTGACTTTAAGGTGGGTTTGATCGAATGATTATGGTTTGGATCAGCTATATATGTTTATACCTGATAATAAAGTAAAAATATGTGTAACCATATTTTGATAAACATACTAATATTATCCTTTACATTTTTCCCTTCAGAAGAAAGCACTGAAGAATGTAAGTTTCCCAATTTTCTATGATAAGTAATATTCTGAAAGCCAGATAATGTGACTGTTGTTATGTTTCACGTTTAATAATTTGCAGAAAAGAAAAGGGAAAAAATAAAGGAGGATCCTGTAAGCTTCAGAGAAATCTTCCAAAGGCCATCAATGATCATCACGGCGCAACAGACTTGTAAACTTTTTAATTTATTAACTGATGAATTACTACATTTTTTAAAAAGCCCAACTGGACAAACAAATAAAAGTAAAATTCTACATAGATTTAGATTAGGTTACTTTATTTACTTTACATATAGTGAATACAAAGACTTATCATTGTTTACTGATGAATATTTTTTTACAATAACATTCAACTAAATATTGAAAGAAGTGATTACTTTGTTCTGTTCTGTGTATCCTTTATTTTAAACCTCTAGTTTCACTTTTACGTTACATTTATACTCTGACATATGCATTCTATTAAGTAGAGTTCCTATCTTTGTATGCCTTTGTTTAAAGTTGCTAATGATGGATTTACCTTAATTTTTATTGTTTTGAATTAGCATATGAGTAAATGTCTAATCATTTGTAATTTTTAATGTGAACAAATATCTTTGTCTTTCTGTTTATGTTGTTGTTGTACACATTCTCCTGACAAACTGGGATTATTGTTTGAATTAATATTCATGTTCTCTTAATGCATGTTTCAGCGCTTCTGTTTGTCAGCCTCTATGTGCAATTCCATTGGATGGCAAGACCAAAGGAGACAATATCTGGTACTGACAATTAACATATGGAATTATAACACAGGTGTATACTACCCCTTTGATAGCCAGTTCAGTGCTGTCCAACACAAACTTTGTAGAAAAGTAGCATCAGCTGTTTTAACTGCAATATTCAATTTAATTATGTTGTAAACAATTTCATAGCAATGTCAGCTCCTTTACTTAAACCTTCAACTTTATAACACTTAGTTTTCCAGTTGTCCCAAATACATAGAAAAGTTGTGGAAATTCATTGGTCAAAGGGTGTGGGGGCCCTGTTTGGACCCAGCAGAATTGTAGTCATTCTGCATGTAGTAGGGAGCACTGCAGTGACTTAATGAGATCTGTCCTCTACATGTCTAACAGCTGGACAAGTTTTCCAGCAAGTAAACCTGTAGCAGGTTTATGATGCTGTCATGCCATGTCAGTGGTAAATTTTCAAGTAAGATAAAGAGTTATGATCTGAGTTAAGGTATGATCTGTTTAACATATCTGAGTATATTTATGTTCTTGTGATCTATCTGTGTGTGTGTGTATTGTATATCATTTATAATTCTATTTGACGGAGTAAATTAAGGAAATACATTTAAGGTTGTCATGAACACATTCCTTTTCTATAGCAAGATGCTTTACTTGTCTATAAATTTTGTAATGCATCACTATAATCATTATCTTTGTCAGTATCCGTTGTAACAGCAGAGACAGAGGGCTTGCTATGGCAATCTGGAAAATCAGTGGAGTAACCTCTAGAAGTTAACATCTCTATGAGCTCTGTTGCATGCGTCTGCTCAGTCACAATCTTCAGAGTAAATCTGGATAGATTCTCCCCGTCTAAACCATCAACTGGAATAATCTCTATTTCAGCTACTTTCCTTTGAGAAATAGAGACCAAGATAAAACACAAGTCCTTCATACAGTTGAAAATATATAATAAGACAATATATAATGTACACCACCATAACAACGTTTACAGTAATTTGAGTGAATGTGTCTGAACTTACAAACTCTAAGGTATATGCTTAAAACTTCTTTTTCCTGCTAAATTTGTTTTGTAGGCAATAATGTAATTGTGGAAAAAGTTTCACTACAAACTAAGTTTATTAAATAAAGGTGTTCTTGAAATTAATGACTTTAACCAAATAATTAAGAAAAATCTGTCAATAAGACCCCACCATAGATAGGAACTCCTCCAATGTTGTTTAAAATGTATACCAGGGTGACCCATATAAGTCTGGTAAAATATGCAAATGTTAGACAAAGGGTGATTACACTGAAGATGCTAAAATATAAGGTTGCAAAATTCCCTGTAAATTATCAACTTTCCATAAGAATCAACAGGAATATATAGGAATTAATGTGAATAAACTGAAAATGTGCAAATAATCTTTCAATAGGATGTAATGCAAATTCACTTGAATTTCTTATCCTGCTCATTCCTCAATCACATGCATGTACACAATTTACTGGAGGGCTATTGAGGCTCCCTGCATGCACTGTGCATCACATGCACTGTGCATCACATGCACAGACACTTTTTAGAATCCTGATCATTAAAGCAGGAATATTGAAGCCACACTGTATTTTCAGACTATGGACTATACATCCAGTATGTTTTAATGATGTTACTAGTTATAGATATATATATAACTAGTAACTAGATATATTTCTATTCATTTGCCCAGCATCACTTGTAATATATTTTTACCATTCCAGAATATTCCAGTTGTTTAGCTAACTATATATTTGTCTGTGAATGGTATTGCATTAGTGTTTTTAACAAGCTTTTTATAGTGTTCTTCTAACAGAATAATGAAATGTGGGCCATCTTATGGGTGGATATATTTTACCTCACTCAGTGTGTTTTGTATATTAAATATTTCCAAAATTCCCCAGCTTAACTTTCCATGGAAAGTTTCCAGAAATGTTCTGCCCTTTTGCAACCCTACTAAAATAAAATGAAATGTTTTGATTTATTTGGGATTTTTATCACTACATAATATTTATATATAAAATAACTATATATAAAATATAACTGTATTAAAAGAAAAGTATGAATATACTTTTAGTGTGCCTACTTAACAATTCTTTGGAAACAAATTTTTCCCCAGAGTCATGTTATTATGGGGACATGGTTAGGGTTATCTATAGTAATTACAATTAACTGTATATAAAACCAATAGAAGTGTATGGTATGTCCTTATTTACTGTAGATACAGTAGCTAAGTAAATAAATATGTGTAAGTATACATGTGTGCATGTTAATACTTGTTCTCTGTCGTTCTCTGTGTGTGATGACGTCTTATGAGACAGCAGACAGCACAGATGACCAGCAAGAGGAGTAACAACACCACCACAAACACAATGAAAAAATCTGAATTCAGCCACTGTGACAAAGATCCTGATTCCATCCCTAAAGCACAAAGAACACCACACATGACTAAGTACTAATAGAACTAATCAAGTAACTAATCAAGTACTGTTATGGTATGAAGAGCAGATGCTTTTGCTGTAACAGTTCACTAAAAATCAGGCCTTTGGCATTAAAGTTTGCAGAATGAGCAGAATTGTATGCCCTTTAGTTCCACAGTTGCTGTCATGAGTCATGAGTGGGATCATTTAAGGTATAAATACTCCAAATTTTTAATCGTTTTAACCATCACTATTGGCTACCATCACTAACTGCAGCACTGTTTAATCAGCCAAGCTGAAATATAGCACTTTATGACCAATTTTATGACCTCTCTATCTCAATTTTTCAAATGTCTTCTTTTTCATTATGTATACTATGTTTACTGGTCACGCACACACTGCAAAAAAGGTGTGAATCCCCCAGATTCCCCGATTTTGGCCAAAATATTAACAACCAGACACGTTATGTCCAGCAGAGGCGCTGTGTTTTGTTGACGCTCCGAGGGCTGCTGAGTTGCCATGTCCGCTTATTATAAGCGCCAATATGGAACATTTAGATTATTTAGGATTGTTTGTGTTATTTAGATCTGGCAACAACAGTCCCTTTAGGCCCTGCATCAGACGGCTGATAAAAGCCGCTAACTGTGTCAAGACGAGACTGGTGTTTCGATCTTTCCCTGTGATTTTTCTGATTTCACATACAAAAGAGAGACACATCTCTGATACGTGTTTAAAGACATCATTAACAATTTTTTTTGTTGTTAAAACAAGGTTGGTTTCTTGCGTGGATTTTCTTATTGTTTGTACACTCATCAGCGGAGAACACTGGATTTTCAAGATAAGGATGAAAACCTGGTCAGGAGTTTAAAGTTGTTACCATTTTGAACCAGAAAGGCAATTTGTATTGTACAAGTATATGCTGTACGGTTAATAACTAGTTAATGACTTTAGTCTATGTTGACTGTATCTATGTTGTTAATTTAGTTTTATAAACATTAGTGGTATTTGTTTTGATATTTCAGCAACTTAAGCTTTACAATGAAAACCACATCTTCAGTGTTTTTATGAAATGTAACGCAAAACAAAGTGATTAAAAAATTGAATTTGTTCAGTCATGAACGCTTGTGAGCTATTGAAGTCTTATTGATTTACCTTCAAGATATTCTGTTGTGTTCTGCCGCACTGTTGTTCCGCTTACAGTCCTTAAGTCATGAACAACAGCCTATGATATATAATGTCAAAGTAAACATAGAAACATTGTGGCCATAACATTTGTTAAATCTCAAATTCAGATGAGGAGAACTTGTTATTACTAGCTAGGTTTACCTTTACTATTTGATTTACTATGAGGACAGTTAAAAACGTCGCACGAAAGTTCAAAACATAACTGATTTTAAAATGGGTCTTTGAAATAGAAATGTTTTTATGGTGGTATCAATGTGTTAATTAATATTCAATAACATAACTGTATATTATAACTTATAATATATAACGTTATAACTATGTATGTGTATGTTGTGGAGGAGGTGTGTCTTCGGAGAGAGCACTTAAGGGAGGGTGGGATCTTATGCTTTCAGAACTTGGTTGCTATTGTTAGCCTCTACCCTTAAAGTATTTTTTCATGCACTTACGTTTTTCTTATAAACATGTTTCTTTTGGCATCAGAACTTTTTCCAGTAAATGTAGCTTTGCAAACTAGGCCTTGTGGTTCTTAGGGCAAAATGTTAGATGCCCTCACTCTTTTAAAGTCGCTTTGGATAAAAGCGTTTGCTAAATTATTAAATGTAATGTTAATGATGTCTTATAAATACATCTGATGTGGTATAAAGATATGCCATTCTGTTCCATATTCTGTACCATATTTGGTATTGCTTGTACAGTTGGTAACTTCTAACAGATTTTAATAACTTAATTCACAATAATGATTTCACTTAAATTAAGTATTAAAGTTACTACTGTAAACAATTACTACAGTAAATAAAGTTTACAATTACTGCAATAAACTACAGGGCCGCTTTGACATCCAGGACAAATAAAATCTGCTTCCAAACTTGGCCTGCTAATGCAGTGGCAGTGATACCAGCTTTCTGCAACTCTTACATTTAATCTAAACTAAAATGCCTGCTTTGTCAGTTAATGTCATGTCTTCTCAATAAACATTTGGGAATAAAACCTTACAAATAAGTTGCTTTATAAATGCAAAATAGCCACATAGTCTACATAAGCCATAGACTAACAATTCAGAAGGCCATAAGGAATGCCACAGAATCATCACAACTGAAACTTTATTATGCCACAAAAAAACATACCAGTTAACCAGACTCTCAAAATAAAACACACAATGCCTAATGTCACCAAAAATCTTAGACACCAAATATTTCAGAACACTGGTAAAAGGAACGTCATCGTATGACATTTTAACTTTGGTTACAAGAAACTGGTAGCCCCGCCTCCTTTTTAAGCTTGCAAAATTTATGAGAGTCTGAAGAACACTGTGCTAAAGGTTGTCTGAATGCAGATAAAATTAATTCTATGAAAACATGGTGTTACGATGTCATACTTATGCAAAGTATTACATATTGCATATTACACATTATTGATGCTTACAGATTAATGCACACATAAAAATTTGCACATACAAATAGTTTTATACTTGCAATATGTTTTATAAACCTTTCTCTGCACAGGACAATCTTTTAAACACTAATTTACATTGATTGAAATGACAAAAAGAGGATAGAAAAGACAATAAGACAGTATCAAGAACTAGAAGTTAAAAGAAAACAGATGTAACAGGCTTTGCTTCCCTCTCACACACAAATCCCTGTATGTGATCCTTATCAATGTCAGAGTCCATCATGTCACACTCGGGTTCCTCTTCATCCTGAGTGCAGTCATATTGACAAAAAAATGTATCACAATGTGTTCCTTTGATATTTAAACACAAAACTGTAATGTGGTCATACAATTTGGAATGCTATACTATTATTTCATACATTTGAATAAATAAAAATCTTAGTGGAAATCAAAAAATAACCTTAGAAAATAAAGAGGTGTATAAAAATTCTATGAATTTACACCTTTTTATAATTTAATATGTTCCACTCACATGCTCAAAGAGCAAACAAACATACACACATAAACCACAGAGCACACTTCCTGTTTCTATAAGCATTTCTTCTCACATTTTGTGCTACTCTGCCAATCTTCAAATAGCATTGAAACATTTTAAATCTGTTAATTTTGATAGTTGTATGTTAGAACAGCTTTTTTACAGAATTGTCTCATATTGTATTAATTTGAAATTACCACTAACATACTGTCTCCAGATCCATCTGATGGGTTTCTAAAGAAAAATTGCTTTCCGTTGACTCTGGACTGCAACCAGACCTACACACACACACACACACACACACACACACACACACACACATATATATATACAGGTTTCAAGAGCTTTACAAAACACAGTGTGTTAAACAAATCTAATAATATTCTGAAACAAATAGTACATATAATAACCTTTATATATGTACCTTATATATATAATAACCTTAATAAGCTTAAGACAGCTCACACAGACAAATTAAAAAAGCTTTTAATCCCATATCTTCTGTACCCTGTTTTTCACTGGTAAAGTAACCAGACTGGCATTCCTCTCAGAACAGAATCTAACAGCTGTGCTGCAGTCACTTTGTTCACTCCAGAACAAATAGAACACATTGTCATGAAGTAGCCACTCTTCTGAAAAGTAAAAAAAGTGAAATAGTTATAACTTTGACAGTTCTGGTTCTGGATGCTGATTGGTCAATAGCAGTGGTTTGTTGACAATAACACTATGATTATCTAACTGCTACTAGCTGTACCACTGTGCTGCACCTGTAGCTAGTAATTTATATTGCATAGCAACATTCTGTTACTGTTTACAGGTCAGAGATGTTCTATAAAGAAAAGATGGCATTTCATAATTTTACTTAAAAAACAGCATTTTGATCAGCATGCATATCCTTATTATTTTTAACCTCTTAACAAAATCAGTAGGGCACTCAAAGCTGTGAAAACTGTCAAAATAGTCACACCTCAAGAGGTTTGTGCAAAACAATCTTTCAGTCATGACTATATTCTCAGTGAAACACAACTTGTGCATAGATTATTGCTGTAATATAGAAAATCCATTTGAATCAGAATGTGTTTGTTCATGGACAGAGTCTGGAAAGAAGAAACATGATGACATGACACATCAGCAAACAACTTGTTACTTTTAAATTCTTATTTTACCACTCTGCCAGCACTGCTTTGTTCTGACGGAAAAGAAAACCATGTGTCAAAATGTTTAATATTAACTGTTTACATTAACATCACTTATCCAGCACAATCAAACATGTAAAGACATTTGAGACACAGAAATGTGACAGTGGAAACTGTGAAGTACACTTTTAAAAATAAAGGTGCTAGAAGGGGTCCTTAACAGCAATGCAATAGAAGAGCCATTTATGGCTCCCTAAAGATCCTTTCAGTCTAAGTGTGTTAAAGTGATTGTAATTTAAAATTTAAATTCTGTCATTAATTACCCACTCTTGTGTCATTCCACACAGTGGTTCAACCTTGATTTAAAGCTTCTGGATTTCATGACAAAAATTACTTAATTTGTAATTAATGACAGAATTTTCATTTTAGGCTGAACTATCCCTTTACAACAACCACTTCTTTCTTACTTATCACATTACTTATTACAGAACCTTTATCCACTATAAAGAACATTTTGTGCAACAGAAAGGATTTAGGGTCACTTAACTAAAAATACATTTTATTTTAAAAACCTCATGATCTTAAGGCATATTCTTAAATGCTTTAAATTAGTTAGACAAAATATAATTTATATTATATAAAAATATAATTGTTCCAACATTCATTTCTTTTGAAATGGATGACTTTCACCAAATAATGTTGATAAAGCAGCCAATAAGAGCCTAGCATGGTGGGAACTCCTTAAATACTGTTTAAAAAGCTCCTGTTACAGGGTTACACCTCAAGATGCTGGTTTACAAAATGGCAAGAGTATATTTTTGCAAATTCTAGGTAAACAATGGCTAAACTGAAGACACGAAAATGCAACATAGTTTTGATTTATTTTGGATTTTTTAGCAGCACCATTTCCATAGCTCCATTTCTGTCATTCCTAATTTTGATGGGTTTTAAAATGTGAAAAAAGTATTAAAGAATAAGTAACCCTACATTTTGCAACTGTAGTGTATATGACTGATTGATCCAGGTTTAAAACAAATCCAGCATTAAAACAAATTTAAAATTAACCTTTTGCTGCCTGTCTTTGTCCATTAGCCACTTGAATCAGATGTGTTTGCTTGTGGAGAGAGTCTGGAAAGAAGGAACATGATGATATGAGACATCAACAAACAACTTGATGTTTTTAAATTCTTATTTTACCAAAATAAGTGCCTTAATAAATTTTGTGTGCATTGCTTTAAGTGTGTATTGCCCTGGAACTTACAGATCTGCCCCACGATGGCCAGTATGATGATTAAGAGCAGAATATTCACAGCAAAAAGCAAAAATGCGCATTTTCTCCAACTATGCTCTGTTAAGACTGACAACAGGAAGATGAACTAAAAATATATAAACAACATGTATAGCTAATTTTGTCTATTTGTTCATCCATATTCTGTTGTTTTACCTGAAACCAGTGTTGTATTATTATTAGTTTGGTCAGGACTAGTAGATGGTTGCTGGAGGCAGTGATAAATATTCTCGGTTTTAACAGAATCACTTCCCTGTGCCACTTCACCCTCTTCATATTCATTCGCAGACACAGGAAAACTCTGCTGCAGCTCCATCGCACTTGATCGTAGTCACTGAAGTAATAACACAGTATAAAATAATACACAATATATGAGTTATATGTGTTTAGTTGGTTTTAAGTATTTTGAGTACTATGACATTTTTGAGTACTTACATTATTGCTTATCTGGATATTTCAGTGCACTTTTCTTTTCTGCACTTTCCTTTTTTCCTAGTCAGACACTGTTTCACTGTTTCATCCCTTTTTCTCATGCCATGATAATGTTGTGGTTGGTGAAGTTACTCTTCCGGAAACAGAAGAAAATAATAGGCGGAAGGAGTTAGAATTATAATGTCATAATCATGAAAAAGTACTACACAATCTGCAATATAATAAAGCAGAACAGAAAGTAGAATTGCTTTGGATGGTCATTATGTTTTGTGTAACTGAACCAGTATACAGTACACAAGTACAAACTTATTAGCTTAGTGTAACTTGCTCCTCAGTAACACTTACTGTTAGAACATTCAAGCTTATTCACGTTTAAATTATGCCTCAAGACTCATCTATTCACATTATCCACAAACACATGCAATCCCTATAGCTGCAATACAAACACCCTGTAGCATTCAAACGTTAATTTATATAGTAACATTTTAGCTAGGTATGAACTTACCATTTGAATTGATGTATTACTGAATGTACACTGTTTAAAGCCCCAGCTTGGTAACTGAAACCTATCGTAGCAAGCAATGTTTTTTCAGCTGCCTGTCAGTGTTGACTAATATGGTGATTTGTACGCTGTATTATAAGACAATTCATTAAAGTTAAATCAGCTAAGAGAGAATTCTGCTAAGAATGTAAATGTTTTGTAAACTTGGAAATGACTTAGTTGCCATTGCATAATTTGCTGATTTGAGAATTAAATCGTAATCCCTTGCAAATATTTATTTTAATGCAGGATTTCTCCAGCAGTCTTGGAAACAAAAAGAAACCAAACAAAAAGCAAATAAACATCAGAATTATAAGCTAGTGCAGGCTTTACAATATTTTATAATATATAAAGTTAAGACAAAATCTAGTGGAGTAATTAAGTTAATTAAGTTAAGGGAAAAGGTTGGTTATTTTTTCACCAAACTCATGACCAACCGCGGTCATGAACGTTTGACGCCGCAAAGATATCCAAAATGCGTCTGACGTCACAATCCGGAAGTAAAGCAGTTGGGCTTTTGGTTTAGATGATGTCAGAAAAGTTGCGCCAGTCCATAACTATGGCTTATTAGTATTTTTATTTTACTGATGTTATACGATTATATTGATATATTGAGTATACTGTGAATCACAGTCTGTGAGTCAGTCGGCTCCTTATATTTGATTTGTGTTAGCTTTTGATTTCGTTTCTGTGCTCTAGCGTTAGCTTTGCTTTTGGCGCTCATATTTCACTAGAAATAAAATCTGATTTGAGCTCGATGTATTACACCGCTATACTAATGTAATCGCGTTCGTTAAAATATTCCCCATGTGTGAACTCTACATATTGTTTCTCAGATCCAATGTCCTTTGTTGCTCAGTTTTTTTAATATGTCAACGGAAAGTGAAATGCACTCCGAATGGAGTACGGCTTTAGATGAGGACCTCGTTCAGTAAGTATAAAACGGGTTAACGTGAAATTTTAACGGGTTTCCTTGAACGGCTCGACATTACAATGGTTTTCCCCTTTTTCCCCAGTTGTCCTGATTCAGTCGTAATGCCGGATCCCTCCCCATGGAGCAAATCATCATCCGGCACCTGGTCCACTGAGACGAGCTTTCAAACAGTATTCAGTCAATATGGTGAAGATTACAACACATTTCCATCATCTAAAGAAGCCCAAAGCCAAACCGACAAGGTTTGAAAAGCCTTCTAAATACATATGTATTGACGATCTACTAGCTATAGTGTTCCCATTGTGTCCCATTGCGCGTTAGCAGTGTATAGGTTGTGGGTTCGAATCCCAGGAAACATGCTGATAAATTGTATAGCTTGCATGCACTGTAAGTTGCCTTGAATAAAAGTGTCTGTCTAATGCATAAATGTAAAATCTGAATGTACAATAGTGATTATCTTTTACATGTAGTTTCTTTGGTTTTCCACTGTAGGCGACAAAAGAGGAAAGATTCACAAACACAAATGAGGACTGGGAATCAGACATGGTAAAGTATCAACAATTTACTGTAGATTTCTTTCATGATCATAGTTATGAGAGAGAGGAATTTTGTATCACAGATGTTAACCTTTCTTTTGGGAAAGGAGGGAATTTTGAGGGAATTTGAAACAGATGGGTGATTATATGGATATATACATTTCTATCTCTTACTTTATGTAGCATGCTTTAGAAGACTACAGTATTGAGCTGACCCAACAGTATGAGGCTCTTATGAAGCAGCATGCAGCAGAAGAAGAGGAGCACAATCTCTGTGTTAGCAATCTGGAGAAGTTGAAAGATGAGAGAAATCATCAGTACCAGGTTTAGCCTCCCATCCTGTCCATCTTTTGTCCATACAGTTTGTAAAGATCTTAACTGTCTTATCGCTATCCCATCTAGCATCTCAGCAATTTCAAAATACCATGCTAATACAACCATTTATTCTCACCTTCCAATTGAGAATGCTGTCAGCTGCTCGATTATCCTCGGCGGTGTCCAGACCAAACTTATTAGGGTTCATCCTCTAGGGTTCGATGTGAGTTCCATTCAAGTTCAGACAATAGGTTATGATGTAATCACTTAACTCAGAGACTTGTTTAAGAGAGGTTAAAATATCACCATCTGAGATGGTTCAGTTTTATTAAACAAGCATCAGGTAATCATACACACATAACAAGTTTCGGCCTCGATGTCTCGGTCGCTAGCCAATTTATAGCTTTGAAGATGTTGCAGTAGTTTGGCTGCCCCAAGGATCATTCATACAACATTGTGATCTCTACACACATAAGTCCCTACAACATTATGACTTCCATATATGGGCATAGGAACATGCTCTTTGGTTAAGCTAAGCACACATGCACCTGTGATTCTACTTAAAATTCTACTCTAAAATGTTCCTGTACCCTGATTTGCTGCATAGCTAATCTTAACATTCTGTTTTATGATACAAAACACATAATAGTTTCATTGAGGTGTTCTGGCCCCAACGGTTCTATTCTAAGCTTTATTCTTCTGAGCACTGGTTTAGCTTCACCAAAGAACTGTCACACCTTACTTGCAGAAATAAACATATACATGAACATATGAAGTTTCAGACGATGCTGAAGCCTTGCAAATCCAAACCATCTACCTCGCCTGTTACTTTTTCTTCATCTTCACAAAGGTTGTCAAGCATGGTTAATTCTTGCATTAACATCATTAATCTCTTATTTATTCTTCCTTGTCATCTAATCAATATCATCATCATTTGTCTCACTTCCGAGATGATTCCAAGTTCTGTTCTTCTTTCCCCTTCGTTTTTTCTTCCTCTCCTGTTTCTTGATGTCTTTGTCTTGTCTTTTCTGCAGACCTTGTATAATCAGACCATTTTAGTTAATTTTTGTGGTTAATTGAGAGAGTGCTTTTCTATTGGATTCGTTATATCGGATACAACATTACACATGGTGGTTTGTTTAGCAGCAGAGTTGCTTAAAATCTGCTTTTTTAGGAAACCTATGATGGTTTATTTCTAGGGAAATACTTTGTATTCCAGTGTCCTAGTCATACATTGTAGTATCACCTCTTGAATGTAATTTTTATTGGGGTTGAAATTTAGTATATGATTTGTACAGGGTTTTATTGAAAAAATCGAGTCTTTGCAAACAAAACTGAAGCTAAATAGCAGTAAGACCACACGGAAAAACTTCATGGTGAAACGGCAAGAGCTCACTGCTGAGAAGGAACGGCTAGAAAAAGAGAAAACAAGGTAAGTTGACATGTATGTTTATGGCAACTATTTCTTGGGTCTAAGTGACTGAATTTCTTTGTGTGTGTGTTTAAGATTGGCTCAGGAGTTGGAAGAAACGGGAAAAAAAATTAAGATGCTGATAGAGGAAAAGAGTCAAGAGAAGTAAAGATTCAGAACATAAAAGTAAAAACACAAAATCTCTGTGTGTCATCTTTCTTTATCTAATTTTTGTGCTTGTGTATATCACAGATTGACTTGGGAGCAGGAAATAGCTGATTTGAGGGTGGAAATGGAGACGCTTTGCAGGCAGGCAGAGCAAGCCAATCAGACAGCTTTTAAGGATGAGGTACGTCCTGCTCCCTCCCATCAAATTTCTTCTGGATTTTTTACAAACAGTGTAATGAATTTTTCTTCTTACTGGCTGACGGTGTATTTGTGTCTGTTTCTTTGTGAGCAGATAGCTGCACTTGAGATGCAAAAGGAGCTTGTGATTTCTCAAGTGGAGGACTGGATTACAGATGCTGAAAGATATCTTAATTCTCTTCGGTACTGTGTGTGAATTTATGTGTGTTGAGGGATGTGTATGCAGAATAGGTCTGTGTGCATTAAGGTAATATGATTCCTTTGGGGTATGTGCTAATTCTGGACAGGTTAAATTCTTCCAAGCAGAACTTACACCAGCGGCAGAAGTGGGAGCAGAATGTAGCGATGGTCCGCAGCAGTCTAGCAGGATTAAAGGTAAGGGGCGGAGTTAATACAGATGGATTATAGGTGAGGAAGGAGGCATCTTCTCACTCTCTCTGTCTGTCTCTTTTTCTTTTTTTACAGAACAAGTTTATTGAAAACCATCAGCTTCTGCAGAGAGGTGAACAGTTGGACAGTTTGCCATCTATCCCTCTCCCCTCACTTCCACCACTGCCTATAGTGAGTCTGTTTATTCATTTATGGCATTACAATTATACAAGTATTTCTTTAAAGCAAAGTGCACTACAAGATTAAAGTACAACACTGCCTTGCCCTTTGATGTTGTACGTTTGTACCAGATCAGAAGTCCCAGATCACAGCATGTGCCCATCACGGCTGCTTTTCTAGTACGCGCAATGTGACTAGTCACAGACCCAATAACAGATTTCAAACCAGTCTTCACATATGCATGGTGTTCAGCCTAATGAGAGAATAGTAATGAGCATTAGGCAATGTTGAAATTGTATTTTTGTAAAAGAAGGCAAGAGGACAACTAGGCATTGTATGGTAATCAGGAACCAAAAAATAATAACTGCTCCACTAGATTGGCAGGTCTTTGGTCATTTTTGTGCATTTAATGGCACAATATGTAATCATCGCCACTAGAATTCCCATATTTAAAACAATATAACAGAGGTGCAGCTCAGTGTCACTGTGACGGAGTGTTTGTTAACTCCAGTGCCAATAGAAATTAATCCGACAGGACTAACAAATCATTGTTCATGGATAAGATGATGAATTAAAGTTTTATAACTTATGTGTGATCACATGATTTTATTTCATCAAAATAATTAGCCACAAGTAATGTAATGTTTCTTGTCAATTTTATTTATCAAATTAAATGGGGAGGTAATGTAGCACAGTTTTATGTGTTCCAAACAATCATACTAAGTACATTTAAACACCCCACAGCATTTGCAAAAAGGCTGGCTTATTTATGTGTAACCTAACACATAATAACCTTTATTGATCTTTGTTTAATTTCTGCTCTGAACAAAACCTTTCTTGGGTCATGTAATTAACCCATAAGTTTACGTATCTTGAAGTTATCTTTGGTGACAGAACCCACTGCAAACAATAATGAATAATTGTGGTCCATGATGACTGCGAAACAACAACAGAGTGGCGTGCTAGACGCTACAGCTAGTACTAGTAATTTTATCATGAGTCTCTGTGTTGCCATGGTTTCTACGGCAGTACAAGCGGAAACCTGGGATAACAAGGATATTATTGACAGGCAACAAATGACAAGGGACTGTGCACTACTTAAAATTGAAAACATTTGTGATAATGTAAGTACACAATTGAACAAAATATATAATACTGTAAGTTTTTTTTTTTGGATACTTTTAAATAAAACTCTTACGAATTGTGCCGTTAAGGTGCATAAATGACCCATTCTCTAACAACCCCATTCTCTAGTTAATTTGTTCATGTTTTCAAGAATCAACTCATGTTGCTATGTGTGTCAAATTTTGTGACAAATTTTGCGATCATATCTACAGTTAGGAAGGAGAATGATCTTGTGAGTGACATACCTAGCAATTAGTTGTGTTAGACTAGTATAAACTAGTTGTGTTAGTTGGATTAAACTATCCTGTGATTAATTATGTTTAAAGCAGGCATGTCCTCATAGGGATACAACCAGGAATTAGTTTTCTGGTATAGCCTGTAAATTTTAGTAATGAACCTGGTTTGGACTAACAAGAAATTGTGAGTATTTTATGTGTGCAGGCAACAATTTGCATTCTTGTCGTGTGTGATTTGCATAAGGTACTATTTCATGTAAAAAACAACGTGCATTGTGAAAACATTATCAAACAAATTAAATTTTACTTTACTTCATACCCTTCAGTGCAGTTGCTTAGATCAGCAGGCAGATTTTTATTTTATTACTGTTATTTTGTGTAGTTTAGAAGTAGAGGGAGTTATGTCATTCATATGTTGTTTATATGTCACTAATCTGACTTTTCTCTGTCTTTGATCTTCTAAAGTTCGAGCTGATAATGACTTCACTTCAGAATCCTGTGTCCCACTCAGTTTTCAACAGTGGTCCTGCTGCAGCTGCTTCTTTAGTTCATCACCAAATTCATCCCTCTGCCACGCCCCCCCAGGCAGCCACACCCCCACCTTCTGCTCCTCAAAACACACTATATCTACCTGTCAGCTCTACAATAGGGCCACAGTCTCAGATATCTGTACCAACAAGCAGCATGCCTCAAACTCTATATCATTTGCCTGTCACACCTGTGCAGACGCAGACACGCGTAGGTATTCCAGGCGCCTCCCTTGCACCTTCACTTGCCTCAGCAGGAACCTATTTGGGATTACCAAATAATCCTGGAGCAAGTTTTCACCCACAAACCACAGTGCGCCTTCCTCAAACATTTATACAGACCACCTCTGCATGTAACTCCTCCCCCCAGCCCCTTCCGTCCAATCCTGCAACGGCAGGTAAACTGGACAAGCTGCTGGAAAAATTGGGCTCCCATTTCCCACAGTGCACAAGGTACTGATATCAAACATTATATGACCAAGTATATTTAAAAAAAACCTGTATAATTTACGTATATTTTTGGTCTTCCTGTTGATTTATGTGGGTGGTGTGTCAGATGGTAACAATTGCTTTAGAGTAAATTTCAACTCTCAGGCCTCTGTTTCCATCTTTATTAGAGATCAGTTAACAAGGGTTCTACAGCAAATCAAGAGTGAGCGTGGTACAATGGCTGGCCTGTCAGTTGATGATTTAACTTCTCAGGTTGCACAGAGACTTGCACAGAACCAAAGACTGGTGAGAGCACAAACTCAATCTGTATATTTTCCCAAACTTCTTAGTCCTGCTGTACATTGTTTATAACTTTATCTTTTGTAGCCACCAGGGCCTATAGCACCTCCGTCTGGAGCCAGGGCGTTTGCTAGTTCAGTTGGACCGATCCAGCGTCCCACAGCTCAGCTGCCGCATCCCATAAGGCCTCATTTCCATGCCCCTGTTGCTCAGGTCTTCCACACAAGACCCCCACAGGTAGGAAGATTTCATTTTGATTAAGTCACACTATACTACTGTATTATTTAGTGTAATTTAATTGCTATATTGTTAAAAGTAAAACTATAGGTCTTTTTAAATGTACAATTTATCTTTAAGAAAGAGGAAGTTTTCTTTATTAAACATTATTTCTTTTTCAGTCTTCTGCCAGAAAATTTTGTTTGATATGCCAAAACCAGGTGGATGCTGGAAGCCAATATAACACAAATTGCTCTCATACAATGCACAAAGATGTGAGTGTAACATTCACAAAAAAGAACAGAACTCCTACATGTACATACTATGCATTTGCTATAGTAATTACGATAAATGTGTAATTACAAGGTACCAGTCCTAAACCTAACCATGAAACCTTAAACCATATAATGTCCATGCCTTAAATTACTCAGTACTTGGGTAAACACACTGTAAGTGGACATGCTGTAAAATAAAGTGCAACCTAATTGCCCTGTCTGTACTAACAGTGTTGCTGTCATTTATGTTTTTTAGTGCGTCAGTGTTTGGCTCACGATCAGCAAGAATAATTCCTGTCCTTTCTGCCCATCCAAATGAGAACCGACTTTAACAACAATTACACTTTCAACATCTGTAAGACATTCAGACACTTGTGAGCTAAGATTTTGTAATTCCATAGTAACTATTATGGAAATCCTGTTAATATAAATTCTTTTCTTCAGTATTTATTAATGCTATTTCAAAGATTTGTGAGCATACTCTGAAGTATAATGTATTACCCAAAGTATGTTCTCTAAATGCCATGTAACAATTAAGAAATAAAACGTTTATTTCAAAATCAGCTTTCTGTGTCATATGAAACTAGGGATTTATGCCGGGTTTTTTTTTTAAATTTTTTTGTAAGGATCAGCAGAGATTCTTATGTACATTTAAAGGGCATAAAGCAAAAGATTTTTTAACATTCAAAAATGTACTGTTGTCTGTGTTGGTTGTAATCAGGATGTAGCCTTTATAAGATGTAAATAAATTAAAAATTATAAATCTTTCAACTTAAATATATATTGTGATCATAAACCATGTTCCAGAGTAGCTTAGTGTAATAAAACATTGATCAGGAGTTTGATCTTTTATGTGGATTTTATTTGTTTGCATTACATCACATCAAAAATGTTATTTAACATAAGCATCTTGAGCATCCATCACACAAGCCGTGCATCTACATACATCCCACCAAACACTCTCAGAGTGTAGTAAGTGTTTTTGCTATTGTCACTTGCTAGTATTTGTATGCAGATTCCTTGATGTGCATTTTTAGGCCTGGATGGCTTTGGAAATGGTGTCATACCAAAGTGCAAACTTGGCCTTCAGATCCTCCATGTAGGGCTCCATGTGAGCTTGCATGTCCTGGGTGTGTGGGGTGATCTTGCCCCTGGCCTTCTCAACAGCCTTCACCAGCTGTTCTTTGTATTCCTCAGCATAGGGGGCAGCCATGGTCCTCAGCTCCTCCAGGCGTTCGGTCAGCTTAGCACGTAAAGTCTCCACCATAGGCATCAGTTTAGACTTGGTCTCCTCAACGTTGGTCTCGATCTTCTGCCTCATCTCATCCATTGTTGGCTGCAGCTTGGCACGCAGCTGCTCGACATTTGCACGGTTCATGGTCATATACTCTTGGAAGAGGGGCTCCAGTTTCTGACGGTACTCCTGCATGTGCTTCTCCAGCACCTCATGCAGCTCAGTGCGATGAGGCTCCAGCTTGGAACGGAGATCTTCAACATCAGCCATAACACGCTCACGCAGCTGCTTGGTGGTCTGCAGGAACTGGTTGGAAAAGGTCTCAGTGTAGGGAGTCAGAGCCTGGGAGGAGGTCTGGGCAAACTCCTGCAGCTTAGTGAGGCTTTCTGAAAGTTTTACTCTGAGAAACCAGAATATGGAGATAAAAATACCTTTAAGAATATTGAACTGCAACACATATAGCTGCTCTTACAGCTGGAGAAGAAATTGAGACTAAGAAGAGATATGGAGATATTATGTATGAATCAACATGAAAAATGAAGATGCTGTTAAGAAGATTATAAAACTGAGGAGGTGCAAAAAGGAGTTTGGAAATAAATCTGTTACACAAAACATTAACAAATGATGGAACAAAAAGAAAGCCAAAAAGAGTAAATGAAAAGCAGTTGAGAAGCTGAGAATTGAGTTCTTGAAGGCCATGATTAACAGTGTCTCTTACTTGTACTGCTCATATTCAGTACCATCCAAGATGTCAAGAACTTTCTGAGCTTGCTCCTTGACCTGGGTCAGATACTGGGAAGGAGCATCAGCCTGCAGGAAACGAGCCTGGGAACCTGAGAAGACCCACAAGAAAAACCTTCAGAAACCTCAGAGAGCCTGCTGAGGCTTGTGATTCTAGGCTACACAAGTAAAAAGGTCACCATGAAAATTCAAAGCATTAACAATATTGTAAATGTGTTATATGGTAAAATATGGTAATGTTTGGTAAAGTCATGAGAGAGTTTCACAACCTAAATTAGTAAATTCATTATTTAATTAAAACAAATTACTAAAGAAAAATCATGAGTGGTAAAATTTAACTGAGAATAAGTTGTTACCCAAAGCCAGGAGAAGAGATAGTGCGAGAGTCACGAATTGCATGGTTAAGACCTGAAAGACAAAAAACTGTGAAAGGGCTGCTTGAGTGTTGATAAAAATATTGTGTCTGTAATAATATCTATGTATGTTTCTTTTTCTCTTTACTCTTTGATACCCCTCTCTCCTCTCCTGATGATTTGAGCTCTTACCTGAGTGGTGCTGCTCTGAATGATCGAGGCTGAACAGCAGGGCTAAAGGGCTTTTATAGGGTAGGAGCCCTGTGTGTGTGGAATTAGAACCCTGTCCTTGTACACATCAGAGGTTCAAGGGGTAAATGCAATAAGGCTTTAGATCTGACAGGATAAAACACAAACAATGTGCGTGTAGATGCGTCAGTTGTTGATATTTGCATACTATTGTTAAATGTTTGGTTCCTCTCACTAGGCATAAAAGTACATGCATTGTTATTATGTGAATATCTATATTGTTATATAGATATTCATTCACAATATGTTGTTTTAGAAGCTGTTAATCTGTTAACTGAGAGTTTGTAAACCGGCTAGACTGGCTAACTTTAGTAGAAGATTCTGGAGACAACAGGAGGCAACATTCACAGATTCACACCAACATATAAACTATAGAGCACATATTTCATATATTCAGCAATTAAACAATTAAATAACAAAGATTATTTCTTGGTGCTTTTTGATCTAAGTATATAAAGTCATACTGTGGCATACTTACGGATTTGTGATTCAGTCATTTCTTATGCAACACAGCAACAGAAAATCCATCTGATTACATCTAACTGTTTTAAATTGAGTAATGGTGGAACTATGACAAAACTGAGATTATTTCAAAACATTCAGCAAACATTGATCATGTCTTTCTGCCGCTGCTCCAAATCCCATCTTATCAACTGCCAACCAAACAAAGGCAGCACTAGTCAGGGTTCATTGATCAGTTAGTTATCTGATGTCCCCTGACCTATTCAATGGTTCACATTCTAGTGTAAAATTCTTCAAGATTTGTTTTCATTGTCTCATGTTGAGTGGCAGTTTGACTAGAAACAAAGGACATCATTTTAGTGTTTATGCATTAGCCCACACGTAACATTGTATTTATGATGTGACATTGTATTTATGTGAACCTTCTTTGGTTACAGGTAATCTATTGACTTAAGCATGTACAGTATCAGCAGGAAAGGGCTCCACATTGGCCCATCATCATCAGCAGTTCAGTAACCTACAGTATCACTGTCTCTCCCAGTGCATTCAACTTAGATTATATCAGATCTCATAAAAATGTATTTATCCCACCCTGGGATTTCATTGGCTCACATCACACTATGCTATGATTTCCAGAGTTGCTAACAATGCAGAATATTAACATGTCTTAGATTTTTTATTTTTGAATTTTCTTGGATTCATAATACATAATGAAAGATAAATACCTCATAGAAATAAGAGGATAAATGGAAAGTGTTAAAATAATTATTTTATAAGGATACTTGTATGATTCTATAGAATGTACGACTGTTTTATTCTGTCACATTATGACTTTAATAAACAGGCTTTAATAAAGTACCTTATATTCAGTTATAAGGTATGTTCTGAATCAGGGATTGCTCAATTCTGCAGTAAAGCTGATCTTCAGGATAAGATTTCAGCAACCTTATATGAATGCAAAGAATGAATTTGTGTTTATAGTTTGGTGTGCTGGAATAAAATAAACTAACTTTGTTTTTGGGATTCTAATTAGCTACATCTGTCACATTTTAGACAATATTCAATGTTAGAGCCGACTAGTAAAATATTTATTGCTTGCAAACAGAAGTTTCAGAAAGTGCTGTTTGTTGCTATTTAGTGTTTTGGGAGAAATAAATGAAAAGGGCATTTAAACCTCTTAACCTTGTTTTGAACTATTGACTATTGATTGATATACAAACCCAATTCCAAAAAAGTTGGGACACTGTACAAATTGTGAATAAAAACAAAATGCAATGATGTGGAAGTTTCAAATTTCAATATTTTATTCAGAATACAACATAGATGACATGTTGTATAGATGACATTAAAATGTATCATTTTAAGGGAAAAATAAGTTGATTTTAAATTTCATGGCATCAACACATCTCAAAAAAGTTGGGACAAGGCTATGTTTACCACTGTGTGGAATCCTCTCTTCTTTTTATAACAGTCTGCAAACCTCTGGGGACTGAGGAGACAAGTTGCTCAAGTTTGTTTAGGAATAGGAATGTTGTCCCATTCTTGTCTAATACAGGCTTCTAGTTGTTAAACTGTCTTAGGTCTTCTTTGTAGCATCTTCCTCTGTATGATGCGCCAAATGTTTTCTATGGGTGAAAGATCTGGACTGCAGACTGGCCATTTCAGTACCCGGATCCTTCTTCTACGCAGCCATGATGTTGTAATTGATGCAGTATGTGGTCTGGCATTGTCATGTTGAGAAATGCAAGGTCTTCCCTGAAAGAGACGATGTCTGGATGGGAGCATATGTTGTTCTAGAACTTGGATATACCTTTCAGCATTGATGGTGCCTTTCCAGATGTGTAAGCTGCCCATGCCACATGCAACCCCATACCATCAGAGATGCAGGCTTCTGAACGGAGCGCTGATAACAACTTGAGTTGTCCTTGTCCGGATGACATGGCGTCCCAGTTTTCCAAAAAGAACTTCAAATTTTGATTTGTCTGACCACAGAACAGTTTTCCACTTTGCCACAATCCATTTTACATGTGCCTTGGCCCAGAGAAAATGCCTGCGCTTCTGGATCATGTTTAGACCTATAGAGTTTTAGCTGACAATGGTGAATGGCACGGTGGATTGTGTTTACCAACAATGTTTTCTGGAAGTATTCCTGAGCCCATGTTGTGATTTCCATTACAGTAGCATTCCTGTATGTGATGCAGTGCTGTCTAAGGGCCCGAAGATCACGGGCATCCAGTATGGTTTTCCGGCCTTGACCCTTACGCACAGAGATTGTTCCAGATTCCCTGAATCTTTGGATGATATTATGCACTGTAGATGAATAACTTCTACAGCAATTTTTCTCTGAGAAACTCCTTTCTGATATTGTTCCACTATTTTTCGCCGCAGAATTGGGGGAATTGGTGATCCTCTGCCCATCTCGACTTCTGAGAGACACTGCCACTCTGAGAGGTTATTTTTATACCCAATCATGTTGCCAATTGACCTAATAAGTTGCAAATTGGTCCTTCAGCAGTTCCTTATACGTACATTTAACTTTTCCAGCATTTTATTGCTACCTGTCCCAACTTTTTTGGAATGTGTAGCTCTTATGAAATCCAAAATGAGCCAATATTTGTCATGACAGTTCAAAATGTCTCACTTTCAACATTTGATATGTTAACTATATTCTATTGTGAATAAAATATAAGTTTATGAGATTTGTAAATTATTGCATTCCTTTTTTATTCACAATTTGTACAGTGTCCCAACTTTTTTGGAATCGGGTTTGTATTTACTTTTCAGATCCCCAACATTTTAAGGCTTTGGCAGTTACTGTTAAAGTTACTAGAAGTGAAACGTCTGGACCGAATTGTTCATGAAGCATTTTTGAAGTATATTGTCTTACTACAATTATTACAAATATAAGACAATTATTATTGTCTTATATTTTCTACAGTATATTGTCTTAAGTAACAAATTTGTTAGTTTCATATTACACCATTCAGGGCTGTCCCATGTGGAAAGTGACATTTGTCAGATATGGTAACCCATACCCGAAATGTGACCTCACTGGTGAGGAGTGAACACACACACACCCGGAGCAATGGGCAGCACACTACTGCGCCCAGGGAACAATTGGGGGTTAGGTGCCTTGCTCAAGGGCACTTCAGTTGCTACCTGCCAGCGCTGGAATTGAACCAGCAACTTCCTGATCACAAGCCGGACTCACTTACCAGTAGGCCACAACTGGAAGCAGGGCCCTCACTGGTTGCACCGCCAAAAGCATGGCCCTGACAATATTACAAACACACCTAAACCAGTTAATCAGAGTTTTTGAGTTACAAAAAATGTGGAACAGGATTGGAGCTAAACACTGTTGACTTCACTGACTAGACTTCTAGGAGCCACAATGTCTGAATTCACTTATTAGTATGTCATTGCTGAATTTTTTATAGAACCAAGGTAGTAGCAAAAGACATTTTTACAATAGTATTAAAGAAAACATATTGTATAGTTGGATATTTAAAACAATGTAAGCCCTCCCCTGACTGTATGATCATGGGACACCAAAGGTCCCCTGTCTGTGTTGTTTGGGCTAATAAATAATCAAAATTGGTACTCAAAACACTATGACATTAAATTTCAAACCTTTCTTAAGCCCACCACCTCACCTCTCCTCCATTATCAACAACAATATTTAAAGGCCTCCCCATCCCACCACTAAATCACAACAATATTTTTCAAGGTAAAACTGAATTACTTCAAAATGTTGGTCACCCATAGTTCATGACCCATTTAACAGAACATCAAACCTGACATTCCTTAATCCCATGTTGGCAGCACATGTAGGAAACACACAGGTTGGATCCCTGCTGTTTTATTGGAATGCTCGGATCTAAAGCATGTGGCAGTTGTGCCGTAATAACAATGCACACTTTGCGAGCCATGCAAATAGTTTACATGGTTGCTCTCTTACATTCAAACACAAAAACATTCACATACACCAGCTACATAAGCACCTGCACAGAGTACATTAATACTAACAGTTTATAAATACACACACTGTCACTCATTCACTCTGACTCACAATTTTATATATCATTGCTTACTGGTTTGTGTATGTAAACACAAACTCTCCACATAATACTTTTAAGAGTGCATGGACATATATGCAATAACATGGATGCAGAGCAAGTGAGATAAATATTAACACTGGAATCTTTATATTTGTGCATTAGATGCGTGGGAGAAGATTTTCAGTCAAACACACATACAGGATTGATTTGGAGGTTTGATCACTCCAGTCTTACTCCATATTTTATGTTTCTATTTGACTTATTGGGAAGATGATAGGGCAAGAGAGAAATAGGAATGAAGTACAACGGAGGAGAAGGTTCTAGACACCTCACTAAAACTGTCAGTATAACACTACGGTGCGTGTGACAGATGTGTGTATGAAGGCACAGAGAAGCTGGCAGAGTTAAGTGCTACAGCTAAAGGTTGTTCAGACAGTGACGGTGAGACATTAAAGATTCTGATCCCTCTGTAGAGCAACATGTCCTACCAAAACCTATTTCTCATAGTCACATATATTTCTTTTCTATCTATTCTTCATTCTCCTACTCTTTTATGCGTTTTAGATACATATAAACATTTACTATTGATCATAGAAAACTGGCTCTGTCCAACATCCCCCTTTTTGTTTTGCTGTAATTCCATCTCTGTTGTTTTCCACGTTACTTTGTTTTATGCAATATTGTAATTACATACTTAATATTCAAAAATTCTAAACTCCGCCTCTGCAGTGACTGACCAATACCGTGCCATTTTTTAAACCAGCGAGGCCCGCCTCTCCTGAGGTGCTTCCTCCAATAGCTGAATCAGCAGCTCATGGAGCGTGGTTGCTATGGTCCTGTATGCACTGGCAGTCAGATGCAGGAAGTCAAACATGTCTCGAGAGGAAATAGTTCCATCTGAGTGGACAAAACTACCTCCCACATCAAGGAACTGAACAGCGCCGAGTTGAGGAAGGGATGCACGCAGTAAATTGTTCACTGTTGCATTTTTCTCTCTTAAGGGGTTAGGAAACTCTCCTCTTGGCAACAGGCCCTAAATGACATGAATTAGGACCAATAAGCTCTAGGCAAATACATAAACTAGACACTAGACAGTTGATAAATGCATGCACAATAATTCGAACTAAACAAATGTCACACCATCTTATTACAAACTGTAATATAAACACACAGGGCAATTTTGGTAACTCACCAAAACAACAATTTTGGACTTAGGGAGGCGGGATAGAACTTGCTGGACAATGGCCAGTATTCCTCCTGCAACCTGTTCTGCTGTGTGCTCATGATTGTTGGTTCCTACCCATAAAACAACCACCTGAGAAAACAATTAAACACAAGTAATAATCATGAGAAAAATAATTATTTATAGTTCATAATTTTAATAGTAATAACTCATAATAATTAATATAGCAAAAAGCTCAACAGCAGAACTAACTGACCCTCTTCAACTAGCCTGAGCTTTATTTAGACCAATGCAGCTATTTACAGGTTCTGTTTACAGGTTATACATTTTGTTGTAATTTGCTCTGTTTCTCTTTTATAATGAACCGCATTTGTTTCTTGTTTCTTGAGAAAATTGTGAGTCTTCGGTGATAAGTGATCAAAAGGAGTCTATTAAAGGAGGCTATTAAAATAGCCTTTCTTTCTTTCTCACCCTGGGTCTGATGTTCTCCAGTTCTCCATTCTGGAGTCTCCACAGCACACTACTGGTTGTGTCCCCACCAATCCCAAAGTTCAAAGCATGAAGAGGTGAGAACAGTTCCCTCCACACCTGAGACCAGAACCAATGCATAAACATCATAAATCAAGCATTACCAACAGCAATACTAACACTAACTTAACATTAAAACCTACACAGCCACATAACATTATTGTTTATTTTAACAATAAAGCATTAGTTAGCATTAACGAGAAAACAACCACCTCGTACTGCTGCATAAGCTGCACCATTGAGTCCCCCACAAACAGAACATCAGGCTCTGCATCCTTGCACTCCTGCACAAACCGGTTATGCTGCAACAACATGACACATCCAACCATCTTACGTTAATACAGTGAGGGGGTTATGAAAAGGAAAAGACTTACATAGCTGTAAGATCCTACAAATGCACGATTATGCTGATCATAATGGATGTAATTGTCCACACACACACAAACCTGTGACATCCAGCGCCCATCTCCCTGCACGTCTACCACAGGCGCGGCTTCAGCAGCGGAATTCTCCTCACCACTCATCCTACAACACAATCACATACAGCCTGTCACAAAACACAATACTAGCAACCATTAAACATGTCACAGACATTCAAGTAACATTCATAATTTAACAGAAATCGCTGACTGGTATGTTGCTCAGACTGTAGTGAGATGGCTGGCTTGTAATCCAACCACAATGCATGTAAAACATTACGGCCTGTAAGGGAAAAAAATGATCATTCAATGGCCTGTTCCGTCCGTGCCAAGTTCACATCTACTTGGACACATAACTGTAACGGTGCACAAAGAGCGTATGTGTTTTGCTTTTATCCCTGAGGATGAGAACGGTGATGACAGAGCCCGACAGAGGTTGCGCAGTAAAGCTTATAGATCTTGCGTAAATCTACCCTGCTACTGACCGAGATGATCCAAGTCATGTTTGGCTAATGGTGTAATGAGAGACACAATGAACCAATAGCAGAGACAAAAGGAAACCACATTCACACACACCACGTCTCCATGCACGCCTCCTCGCCAACACTAACCTGATGTGTTTGCAATTCCCGTCTGCAAGTGGCCAGTTAGTCACCTGCTGGAGTGCAGCAAGGCAGGGCACTCACACACACGGGCTGTGATCGCAGCAGCACCCGGTCGACGGTCCAGGAATGATGCAGAGGAGCGTTTTAGCAGCCGCGCACCCCGTCAGACCCGCTTGCTTTCCAACTCTCCCTCTTAAAGTAATGCAACCATAACTTATTCGATCTGCCTGGAAATTGTGATGTTGTAGGTTTTAACTATATGTGCATATAATAAGAGGTCTCTTTAATAAATCAAAGTAAATATTTAGATTACGGAAAGCAATAGCATCCAACCAATCGCCTCCGCCTTCCCACTCCCATGCGCAACGGCCCTCCCATTTTCTGGAAGCCTGACTTCCGCCTACAGCAAGCGTCACGCACTTCCCATTTAGCTGTGTCTGGCCTCATCAGGGTGAGATGTAATGGAATAACCATTATGAACAGAAATGATAAATCTGTAGCTAGAATAAATCTTTATGTTATTATAAACTTAAGACATCGTTATGCACGATAAAGACCAATTTACAATATGCGTGATTGTGGGATGTAGGCAAAATGTTTTTTAAGTGATGTTTTATGATTCCTGAAGAGTCGTGATCTTTAACGTAACGAGTGCAGCTTTTCAAAGTACCGCAAGATGGCAGCAGAATCAAAACACCATGTCACACGTGATTTGCAATTTTAATTCGCCTTCTGTGTACATGCGAGTATGAAAGTAGACAAACAAGCAAGACAAACTTGGCAATATTGTTAGGCTGGTATCATTTTAGAAATTGCATATGGTGTACAATTGTGTTGCGCTCACATAATTTGTATAAGTCAGTTAGAAAACAAGACAAGCAAACAAAAAGTAAAAGAGATGTGCGGGAAACAAAGTGACTGTTTTCTTTCTTTTCGAGCCTGTCGCACTATCTATGAGTAACGTGCACCGACATGCATTGAGTGCACAGAAGAAAACAGGAATTATCAGACATGGGAAACGATTGCCATACAGGTTTTGGTGACGCCCAAACCCCTCCTTTCTCCAGAGCACAGGGGACTGTTTAGCATGGCCGCTTTTCAGGGATGCCGAAGTTCGACTAATATTAACTAAAACCGACTAATAATCTGTCTACAGAGTTAACAGTAATTTAACTTATAGGAGCTCTTATAGCTCCTTTAGTATGTGTCTTATGAGGCGAGTATGGATTTACTTGTTTTCTGCGCTATATGCGCTTGTTCCTTCAGGTGAGTACTTCCTGGACCTACATTTGGTTTCGGAAAATTTTAAAATGGTTCCTCTGTAATGTAATGAATAGTATTGTGTGGGTAATGTGTAATGTGTTTTCTTATGGCATATCATTGAGAGAATTGTGAATAGGCTGAGTATTTTTTTTTATTAATGTGACTACTGTTGTCAATTTCCTGAAATGTTAAAAAGCAGCCTGTATGTTCAGAAGTATTCTCAAGGTTACATAATAGTGTGAACTTTGATAAGGAAGTATGTTTTAACCACGAATCGTTTTTATACACTTAAAAGATTTGAACTGTCCTAAAGTTAATACAAAATAAGATTTAGATTGGCTTAGATTGACCCCCAGGGAGCTAATGCAGGTATTACAGCAGCTTCAACTGGATAGCAGGTGCAGTAGGAAAGATTAAAGATAAGTCGAACAAACTAGGTAGTAATGCAATATATTTTTAATAAAACAGAAATAAGAAATAGTCTGCACATAATAGGCTACTATGCATATCTATATATTTTTAAAAAGTGAACATGCTCATGAGGTGTGTAGACAGTGATTTAATAGAATTAATAGATTTAATGGTTGGAAAGGATAAAGTCTCAGCTTAAGCAGAGGTAAATACCCTGATGACAGCATTACCTATGCAAGCTTTAACTTCCACACATTCAGTTCATGGTAATCTGAGCAGTAAGTTTCATATTAGAAAATGAATGAATCATAGGATTGAATCATTATTAAGAATGGGGTGACTAAATAACTAGTCTGATTAACTGTTGGGAAAATTTTGTATTTAGCATGATTGTCAAAATGTAACATTCTGAAACAATACAGATTTTATGTAGAGACTTATGAGCTGTGATATACCTGTCACAAGTATGTGTTATAGTAATTCAATTTGCTTTAATTTTGGATACAGAGAAACTGATACAGAGGTTCTTTGTTTTAAAATGAATGTATATTGTCTACATTGGATCACTTGTTTATTATAGGGTTTGTTGTGAGTCGTTTATTCAAAGTCAGGCTATGTTTATTGTGTGTATGAGAGTTGTCAAATTATGTTGATTTTATCATTTATAATGTCTAGTTCTGAAAACTTCAGAACTTGGTCCTCTTGATGCTTTCATAATAAATTTGACATAACACTGTAGTGGTCTCTTTCTGTTTAGTTGAAGGCCACAGAGAGTTTACCTTTTAGCAGCAAGTTTAGGCTGAGAGAATCTAAAGAACCCAAAGCAACCTTCCATAGACTTGACTCACATGCAGACAGTCTGTTAATGAAAATTTGTTTAAATGTGTGTTTATGTTGAAATTAGCTGCTTCTGTCAGCTGTATGTATCCTAGTAACATCAAATTTATGGTTACCAGGTATGTATCATGTGGAGGGAATGGAGGTGTTTACATCCTCAGAGTTGGAGGCGGTCAATGGAACAAATGTACTGCTAAAATGTACATTTAAATCTACATCTTCCCTCTCTGAAGATAAAGTCTCTGTATCCTGGAGCTTCCAGCCACTGGGAAAGACAGCAGTAGAATCGGTGAGACTGTGGGAATGAGTTAATTTATCTGATTGAAGGATTTTAGTTAATGAAGCTGTTTTATCCTCATTTCCCTGCCTCTTGCTTCTGTCTTGTTCCTCTTAACCTCATATTTATTATTTTTAAATTGTTCTTCACAGTTTTATCACTACCTGAGAAATGTATATCCCCCACCCCAAGGCCAGTTTAAGGATCGTGTTGTGTGGTCTGGTAACGTAATAAAGGGCGATGCCTCCATCACACTGAAGAATGTACAGCCCAACTTTAACGGAACCTACAGCTGTCAGGTCAAAAATCCACCCGACATCCAGGGCTTTGCGGGTGAGATCACCCTCAAGGTTGTGAATAAAGGTGAGACCAGATACTGTGACATTCATGAGAGTGTAGCTTTGAATAGGTTGCCAAAAATAAAAATACTTTCATCTGGGAACTCAAAAGAAGACATTTTGCAAAATGGCCTTTTTTTATAATGGGCTCTGGAACTGTCCAAAGAACTACAAAACGAGAGCTACAATGCAGGAGAACATTTTCCACATAATGACTTAAATTTCAAATTTAAATTAATCTTTCCTACATAAAGCGTAAGACTTCTAGCAATATAGCACACAGGTTGTATAATCTGTTTTTAGTCATATTTTGAACTTGACAGCCCATCATGAAAGAGAGCAGTTTTGACATTCTGAAATATATATTTGATGTTTCATGGCTGAAAGAAATTTAGATTGGTTTAGAACAACCAAAGTGAGTCAATCATAACAGACATTTCATTTCTGGGTGACCTAACCCATTAACGTTATTGTAGGTCACAGTTTATATTTTGATTATAGTACCTTCACAGTAAAAAATGTTGTGGAGTGACAAAGACATCATCATTTACTCTTGTGCCGGGTTTCACAAAAACATAAACCTTTACCAATCCTTCAAGGCCCCTCAGCTGACTATAATTCCTTTTTCTGATAATGGACATTTGTGTTTTCAGAACACACAGTGAAAGTGAAGGTTGCAGATGGAGGCTGTTGTGTTCCTTCTTTAGCTTAATTGATTAGATACTTGTCCTTCAGCTACTTATATGAAACAGCCAGGCTTCTCACAGCACTCATACAGACTGTAACAGCACAGGTACATTGAATAAGTGATATTTAATTTAAAAACTTTCTGTTTGATTTTTTTTTACTAAGTTAATTTAGCTATCATTATAAGGGATAGAGCACATGCTAAACACAAATAGTTTTGCAAATAGTTATAGGATTGCAATGTGTATAGTCCCTTTCACGGAAAGTCACTTTACTTGGCCGCAATATTTGCAACGCCTCCGGGCAGCTATTTTAGTCATACCTCTAGATATCTCAATCACAGATTGGTTTATTGTTACATTTTTCTTTATTTGCTCACTTTGTTTTACTCATATAGTATCAGTCTCTGAAATTGGAATTCTGGCTATAGCTGTGGGTGGATCCATTGGTGTTGTTCTCCTCATCCTCCTCATCTATATGTTTGTGCGGTTATGCAGAGGACGGCAGAATGACATGGAAATTGAGATGGAGCAAAGATCAAAGGATGAAGTGTTGTAGAGGATGCTGTGTGTCTAACTAACTTGTCTTTGACTACATGAAACTATTATCAGATTATAGCAGTCTTTGTCTAATATTTTTTAAACAATTTCTTTGAATTTTTTACACGAGCAGATTCTATTAATTTTTATGCTTTGTATTTACACAGACCTATTCATATAAGCCTTTAAATTTTGAATTGAAGAAGGTTTTTACATTTTTTTTTAAATGTTTATGGTATGAGAAGTGACGTAATCATCAGAAATGTAATGTAAATATTAAACTCAAATGTAGCCTCAGCTCATTGAAAACCCCACTCCTGTGATAATATGAGGTGTCTAATAATGACTGCTGTATCAAAAATGTTTTTTTTTTCATGAAATGCAGTATCTCAGTCTGAGTTTACACAGGTTTTTAAACTGTCATTGAGTGTTCTGTATGATAATGCTTAAATTGTTCTTTCCTGAAGGCCATTGATTTCAAACTGTGAAAACACAAAGACAAGAAAAGGAAAACAGGAAGTTTTATGTTCAGAAAAACAAATTGGGTTATTTAACTTTGAAATTGGACCTTATTTTGACTCATGTTCAGAGATAAAGTGTAAGTTATTTTATAATACTATCATGAGGATGACCCCTCAAGTCACCCCCTATGACTCCATCCCACAGATTTACCTTGGTCTCTGTATCAAGCTAGTTTGCTTAATAAATTTCTAGCAAAAAGGCTAACCAGTAAAACTGCTTGCATTTTGACTATATCGGTGAGCTGTGAGTAATGTGTGGTGACCTGTAATATACATGCCTGAGTGGTAGAAATGTCTGCCATTCTTGCGCCTATGACCTTAGCTGATTGGTCAGTAAAGATATTTCCTTTAATCTCACAAATCATTCCCTTTATATAAACGGTCACTTTTAACACAAAGCCCTTTAAAGTTCTTTCAATTCTCTAGCATTTTGTTTTGGGCATACCTGCAGTTGTGAGAAACTGTCTTTCCTTTGACGTCATGCACAATACCTCTGGCATAACGGAATTCTGTGGAGATAGAGCACCAGAAAAACTGGAAGGGCAACAGAAGAATTCTAGTTTGTGGTGTTAAATCCCCTTATGTTCCCCATTGCCCACAAAAGATCATCGGTGTGTAAATTTTGAATTTTCAGCTGGCAAATTATTTCTTACCTTTTTTTACACTGGTCTGTACCATTTCTCTGCATCATCATGGCTGTTTGGCCTTGAAATATGGCCTTTAAAAACTTAAAATTCAAAACAACATTAACAATGAGAAATATTCAATATGTGAAATGCAAAAGAAATTGTTTTATTAAATGAAAATGTTACATTAATCTGAAAATGTTATTAAGAGGACTGATCTTATTAATGTACTGATCAATGATGATCAGGTGTTTGGTTATGTTATTGATTTTCTGTTGTTTTTATTTTATACAAACAACAGTCTTTTTAAATACATAAATGTATGGTGTTATCCTAGTTGAGAATTAAATACTAAACAATATTGTGTACAATCTCAAATTGTTATTTTTAAACGTTTTAAATGGGGGGTTTATCTATATTTAAAACAATAAATTACTAATTTTTCATTTGTGTGGCCTGTATTCAAAATTCTATTTGAAATATATTACATTCTCTTCAAAGTTTGCCATTTGGTAAAACTAGTTTCAGATACAGTACGTAGTATACTACATTCTTTAACACATTCCCCTTCCCTCAGGCTGTCTGCATTTCACCAAAGGTGGACTTTGTTTTGTTTTGCAAGGACAAAGGGGCAGCTCAACATGCATACTGTATAGCATACCGTTTTACGCAATAGCATCCTCTGGTGGCAGTAACATAATTGTATTGTAAAAAGTTGATAACTAGTTACAGTTTTCATTGCATACAGTAAACAGAGATCCTTCCTCCCTCAATGGAAATATGTTTTACATATTAAATGTGGCTATAATCAATACATAAGTGTGTGTTTTTTGTGATTAAAGTAAAACGTATCTAACACACTGAAAGCAGAATGTTATGCTAAGTGTACGTAATGTTAGTACATTCAGTAGATGATTTATAGGATTATGGTGTAAAATGACATGCTTAAATTAAATTAAATAGTTGTGCCTGAGAGGAACATTGTATTTCACTTCTGGAGTTAAGCTTCTATGTCCTAAACCAAAAAGGAATTTTTGAATTTACAGATTTTTAACAGTTTCAACCCAACAGAGAACCTTCTTTCCTGTAGACGTGTGTGTGTGTGTGTGTGTGTGTGTGTGTGTGTGTGTGTGTGTGTGTGCGTGTGTGTTTGCTCGCTTACTGCAGTATACCAGAGAGTGCTGAAAAAGGCTCGTCCCCTGCCAGACTCTTTGCTGCACCAGCAGAGGACACCTCTGTGTGTGTGTGTGCGTGTGCCTGATGAGAAAGAAATGCAGCATCAGTGGGAACTGGTCCAGAAAAAAGTCTCGCCACTTTCAGTGCAGCACAGCACTGCAGACCAGTGTTCAAATAGAGCTAAGAACTCCAAACTGTAGCTCCAATCACCCCCCTCCCCATATACACACACACTCATGACTGCTTGCATTGTCACAGTGTGATGCTCTGGATACCTGAATAGTCATACTGTCCATGCTTGTGGATACTGTATAATGATAGCTGACATATTGTCATGTGACATGCTACTGTACTGTATACTCTATAAAACATTAAAAACAGCATTGATTGAAAGAATATTGACTTAAAACATTTGTTGTTTGTCATTAAAAAATACATTTGTACCAGCCATAGCCAAATGGTTATGCATGGTGTAGTAAAGAGTCTGTGAAACTTGTAAAAAAGGGCTTTTGCAATATACAGTGCTAAAAACAAGCCTAGTTTTTCTCAGAAGAAAGAAGTATCACAGCTGGGCTACAAGAAAATAATTTCACCAGAAAAAGGGTGTGTGTTTCTTTTTACAAAAGAAAATGACTACTTTTGTTAATCAGTTATGCAAGCACAGTTATAAAGTGGCTTCCTGTTTTACACAGAGGGAAGTTACACTAGAAAACACGTTATATGGTGCACAGCACCCTCTGGATATAGACATAAAAGATCCACATACAAATCCCCAAGTACAAAGAGTCTCTGGGTTTCAGATGACAATTGCTCTGTTCCAGTAAAACCTGACACTGCTGGTGCAGCTTATTATCAATACCAGAGAGGGTGGGGGGTGGTAGGTGGGTGGGTTTGAGAAGTGCAGAGTCATAGGAAACTCAATTTTGCCAATCTATTATGGATGTAAAGAGAGAAAGACTTGGACACATATTCAAAGCCACAGTCAGTCACTTTGCATGTGTCTTGTGTCCTGTGTGTTTGTTAATATGTATTTCCTGTGATAAAGAATGCGGTCTGGGCTTAATACACACGCCTCTCTGGTGGGCAGAGGTCAAATACTCTCATCAACGTCAGTGTTAATTCATGTCTCCCAGCAGTCAGTGGGACTAAAGGACCCATCATATGTCTTCTTAGAGCTGCCCTCCCGTTGCCTCTCAAAAAACTGCAATGCAGAGGAGATTCCAGACCCCAAATAATGCTACCTAGCAAACTGAACCCACATTTACAGCTCAGACAGAGAGAAAGAGAGGAGCAGAGATAGTGGGAGGAGGTGAGGTAGGGACAGGCAGTGAGGCAAGGAGGAGAAAAGTTGAGTGAGAGCCAGATATTAGCAGATTTTTCAGATAGAGACAGAGAGAGAGGGAGGGCTGCAGTTGTCCTCAAACCTCTAGTGATTCAAAGCTCCACTGTTCTGTTTTCCCGGTTAGACTGCGCGTATGCCCCTCACAAGGTGCGTCAGTAAGAGTTTGTGTATGTGTACGTTAGAGAGGAAGTGCATGTGCATCCGAGCTGTACCGGGACCAGAACAGTGTGGATTTATGTGCCGCTTATTCTGTGGACTGATGCCCTCTGTTTCTGCAAACCGGACACAGAGATTTAGCTGCGCAACAAAGGTAGTGCACAGACATCACACAAACACACACATGCCGACTCAGTCAACGGCACATTAAACACACGACTCTTGAGTCATTTGTGCACAGTGTTCACATAACAGAGCCAGATATCTATACATTCTGATGGACTTCAATAGGAGTCATACAAAAACAAAAAAAGTTTTGATGTGGGTTGTTTTTACATTGACCACAATCAGTGGCAAGATCTGAGTTTCTCTACTTTCTCCACTCTTGCTGATCTCTTGCTCTTGCTAATCAAATTCTCTCCACCGATCTGTCTGGTGTGATGTGATAAAGACAGGGCTGTGGGTAATGCACTGAAAAAACATTTCCTTAATCAGTGTTTTTTCTTTTAAGATATATCTACAGTATCTATGCAATTTATCTCAAGTAAATGTATATAGCTTAGATAAGGATGTTTACTCATTTTGACTGAAAAACATGTTTGTGGAATCAAGCTTAAACACAGGATTTTAAGGGGCATTTGTATCTCCTGGTGGGCTGGCTTTTACTGAGCCTTGCTGCCCTCCTGTTCAGAAACTTCCTGTGTTTACAGGGCATGTCAGAGAGCAACCAAGCACTGATGAAACACTGATGGATTTATAGCAACATTTCCCCAGTTGGACAGATCCTTGGGCTTTCAGAACTCTGAATACTGGGCAGGCTTTCCTGTTTCTTCCTTTCACAGGAGAAACCTTAAGCTTGGAAAGCAAACACAAACTAATCCAGTGTGCCATTGTGAAGAGGCAGGTGGAATTTTTTTACCAACAAGGCAGTATCTTGAAGAAAGAAGACTTTTGGGAAACTGACAAAACTTGAGGTGAACTGCTGAAGAAGGCTGGTGGACGTGAAGAAAGACAGGAGAGAATAAAGAGGAGTGCAAAATGGAGACAAAGTGCAGAGGACATCTGAGAGGAAGAGAGGATTCCTCAGAAAGAGCTGTGTGCTGTCTTTTGCTCACACTTATCATTGGTAAGACTATCCTCTTCATTTCTCTCCTTGTCTCCCTTCTTTTCTCTTCTGTTCTCCTCTCATCTTCTTTCTTCTCTTTGCTTCTCTTCTCCCTCTGTCTCTTTTCCTCTCCTCCTCTTTTCCTGCTTTTTGTCTGTTCTCCACCTCTCTCCTCACCTTTTATTGAAAAACATGCTGTTGACAGCTATGCTTGTTTCTTGTTGTTGTTGTTTCTTGTTGTTGTATTTAGAGAAATTACCAGTAAAAATGCAATAGATCAAACACTGAGTAAATAATGTATTTGTGCTAGCATATTATTGTAAATTATGTATAGATGTGTATATGTGCGCATGTTAAAAGGAGGTGTGTATATACATGTATATGTGAGTTAACTTTTAGTAACAACATATACATTAACTGACAAAAGAAATTAAATGTGTTCCTATGCAGTTTTCTGATGGCCTACACACACACACACACACTGTTCCAGCCCCAAATGTTGCATTGCAGTGAAGAAGTGTAAGCATTAGGCTAAATACAGCATTAGGCCATGTCTCAGATGTCTGAGACAGTTTTGCTTCTCTGGACAGACAGCTTTACAGACTCTGACCACAGTAGGAAACTGTGGTCAGCGGTATAATATTATTTTAGTGTGAATGAGTTATAAAGAGGTGGCGCGTGTCTGCGAGCTGAGCATTGCTGCTCTCACATGTACTTCTGCCTGATGCTTAATCTAACACCTTTCAAAGATGTTTAATGCTTGTCAAGGACAGAATTCAGAATAAAATAACTTCAGATACTTTACTGTAGCTGTTGTTTTCAACAAATGTGAAAAAGTGTCTGAATTGTGAATCTGAACTGTACTATTCACATTAATTTGATTTAGATTGATTTAATCTGATGTTTTTACAATGAAAATATTTTTTAATTATCTAAGGAGTTTTGAAAAACATTTTTGACATGATGAAATGTAACTGAGCATAATTAAGTCTCACAATTAAGTCTCATAATTAAGATTTTTGAACAATTTATTTTTACAGAGCCCAATGACTTTTACATGATGACAAGCAATTTACACAATATCTGCAGAATCACTCCTGTGCTGTTTCAAAATATCTCTCATGAAAGCTTCAGTCAAACTGTAGACAGTCATGTAGCCTGTTTGATGAGGTACACAGCTGTGTAAACTCAGCACTCTCACACCAGCTTCTCTCACACTGGGTGTTGAATGACCTTCCGGAGGCATGACATCAGAGAGCCCCAGGTGTGTGTGTAAGGTCACAGCTTTATTACTGCTCAGCTGAAATGACACATGTGTAAAAATCTATCCATGTATTTGTACATATAAAACAAGAGACTTACAACAGCATTACCTACAAATAGAATATTAGTAATATACATTACTTTTTAATGAATACTAATTATGTCTATTCCTTTTCTATCCAATAAGCTTTAAATTTACATTAAAAATATTTAATGCATACAATGGGGTCCTAAAGACCACCGGATGTTAATTTATGTTAAATGTTTTATTTTTTTATGCTGTACTAAGTTTAGTAGCCACTGGCCATTGATTATTATTTTTATTTATTTTATGTTTAAAAAATTATTAATGTCATCAGTTAAAATAGGCCAGTGTATACTACTTACACCAGAATTAAAATTAGACATGAACAAGAAAAAAGCCTTTTTTCTTTTAATATAGAACACTTAAATTTTATAAATAAATTTTAATATAGAACACTGAAAACTGCAATGCATGTAAATCTGCATTAGTGTGAAGTCACATCTGAAACGTCAAAGTTGTTAGAGGGCTCTTGCTAAACATGCTGACATTCAGACTCCATTATCCACTGTGTTCTCGATGAAAACACCTTACAGAACCTCATTACATAAAGGATTTTTCACTGTGATTTTCTTAGTTTGATCTATAGTGAGTGTTTGTGTATGATTCTGTGGTTTGACGGACTAGAAGAGTTAAGTGAAGTTCTGTTTAAGAGAGACACTAAAGTATATGAGCATATGATGTTTTATGTATTGATTTATTTTTTTATTATACCTGTGAAGATGAGCTGGCGAGTATGGATTCATATTCATATAGGTGAATATTTTAAGTCTAATGGCTGCCAGTATATTGCAGAAATAATAATGATTGTGTGGCATAGTATACAAAGATCTGGGCTGGTAACTGGAAGGTCGCAGGTTCAAGCTCCCTGGCAATGATCTATGAACTGTCACAAGGTGCTTGACTTTACAGCAGGTTGCTCAAGAAGGATTGATCCTATAATAATGATTAACAGTGATGCAAGATAAAAAAGGAAATAAGTTTAATCTCTCAACATCATATCTAAATGAGATGGGCATAAGTGTGTACATCTATTTTTAATCTATGTCTGCTTTGTTTTCTACCTCTGTGTCACAGGTGTATGTTGTGTGCATGCTCTGGAAATGTCAACTGGTAAAGTTCCTTTTTTGGAAGCGGTGAATGGCAGTACAGTTCTCCTGCCCTGCACCTATGCCAGCTGTATTGGGATCAAGGATCTGTACTTCAAATGGGAGTTCAATGATAATGGCACGATGCAAAAGGTATAGATATTCTTTTCAATAACTATAGGTTGCTTGAATATTTAATGTAGTCTTCAGCTGATAAAACCTGTAAGTACATTGCTTAGATAATAGATATGCTTAGATACGTGTGCCTTTGTACATGTGCAATTCATGTGTTTTCTTTATAGTAATGTTACTAAGCAACTTTTTATTGACACTTTAATGGTATGTGTATCTGCATACCTCCAGTAAAAACAATTGAAATCACTTAAGATAGCACAAGTTTAAAGGGGTAATGTACAGTCAGCTTAAAGGATGTTAACGCAGAATAAATCGTGACAGGGTGATATGGACCCTGCCAAATACATAACAAAATTGGACACAAAATATTGATTTGAAATAAATTTTTTGTACAATTTATTGTAGTTATTTTTATTGGATAAAACATTTAAAGAGCACCAACAAAGTAAGTATAGCGATTATCAAGGAATATCACAGCACTTGGTGGCGCAAGAATTGAGCATTCTAGAAAGTCTATAATATATATTTATAGTGACCTTAATACGACTTCATTTCGTGTAACAAATTACTGGCCTTTAAGTGGGTATGTCCTATCAAAATATATAGGCTACTCTATTTTTAAGGTATACTTTACATAGTGCACTTAGCTATTAATTCCAAACACCAAATAAAACAATCTCCAACAAGTTATATTTGCTTTTAATGCTGCTAATATTAAACCTGAATTGACTGAATGGGAAAATTAATGTAATTCCTCACATAATCTTGAGCAGTTTTTATGCATTTAAGCACATGCTATAATGCTATATGGGACTCACTGCAGTAAATACTCACAGGGTAAATATTGCCTAAAACATATCAGTATATGGCACACAGAGATATAATTTATATATTTTAGCTCTGTTTTTCTATCAGGTCGCTGATGCTGTGATTCCAATGGATAATGTGGATCCATCTAAAGTAAATGTTTACCGTGAAAGGGTAGAGTACGTTGGCTCCAGTAAAGAAAATAACATCTCCATCCTGCTTTGGAATGTAACGTTTGAGGATGCAGGTGTCTACACCTGCTTTGGCAAAAACCCCAAAGAAAAGAGCAAGAATCACAGCGCTTATTTCACTCTTTACGTAGTGGAAGAATGTAAGTATTGTGGAGGGAGTAAAATGCATGAATAGTGTGAGTAGTTATTAAATGAACTCTAAGTGATCACTTTCTGTGTGGCTCAGTAAGGGAGGTTGATAACACGCTCACCATCATCATTGCCTCCTGTGTTGGTGGATTCATTGCTTTTTTAATGGCCTTCATGCTGCTGAAGAACTTCACTCTGTTTGTTCTTGCCAAGATTGAGGAAAAAAAGTGAGTTGATGGCAATCTTCAGTACATGCATAAAGCACATATTAACCTGAACCTTTAATATGTACCTTACACATGCGCACACACACATACATATATAAATTATCTGTATTTTATTCTCATTCCTTTTCCTTTGTGTTTTTCAGTAAGGAGTGCCTTGTCACCTCCTCAGGGATTGATAACACAGAGAACGGTCTGTCAGGCTCCAAAGCCACACCAAAGAAAGCATGAGAGAGTGCACACAAACACAGTCACACATGCACCTGAAAATGGCATGGATCAGCCATCATGCTGTGCCCTCTTTGTTTTTTCATATCTATCTATAAGTGCTACAATTTATTTTCTTTTTTGCGAAAAGGGCAATGATAACAAAGTTTTTTTTAATAATATTTCAGATAAAATTTGGAAAATATTCAATTCACATTGTTCAGTTTTCTCAACATTTGTTGAGATATGAGTGAGGAAAGGGGGCTCTGTTAAGCATTTCCACATATATTATATTTATATATGCACAAACATATGCACCACACACATACCTCATGCACTTTAGTTATATATATATATAACTATATATAGCTTCAAATGTAAGCTGTTGTTTTCATAGCTCCTTGAACTGGACTGTTAAACTGTAATAAAAGGACCCTTGGCCCCATGTTTAAATGCCTTACTAAAATTGTTACAAAATGAGTTTGGGAACACATGCTTTTAGTTCAGAGCAGGTATGAGCATTTTTTAGGATTACATTTTAGCATCTTTAAGTCTAATGTTCAGCATCAGACCTGTTGTCAAATGACCGTCATAAATAAATGCAATAAATATGCAATAAATGTAGAAAATGTGTTGAAAGGGCATTGGCGGTCTCTCTAAGACTCTCTAAGATGGTAAAAGTAACTGCATGTTTTAATGCAGTTTAATGCATAACCAAAAACTATAGCAGCAGTCTCATTGTTATTAACATGGAAGGAATTGTAATGTTATTGTAATGTTAATGGTAATGTTTTTCAGTCCAGTTCAACATAAATCTTAATACCATTTTTGCTTGAAACTGAATCACAGGTGCCTGTTAATGCTTCTGTCACCACCTATTGGTAAGAAAGATTAAATAAATGCAAAACATGATGCAAAAAAAGAAAAAGAGATAATTAACAATAGTTAAACTGCTGCAAAAGCAACCAAACAGTTAGTAAATACAAGCTAATGAATGATACTTGACAATCCGTAGAAATAAGTGTCCCCTTAGATTAAACCCTGAATGAAACACTGACAATGCTGCTTCAAATAATTACCAATGCATTATAGCATGTGTTAAATAGACAGAATTTTCTAGGTCTATATGGCTCAGTATAACTGTAGAAACATATGTAATGCTTTTTAATTGAAATATTGAAACACATCTTTCACATTCTGTACTTAAATAGCATCAGCTTGAAACTGAAAAAAGTTTGGTTAATCCATGCCAAACAAAATATGCATACCAAAAAGGTGAAAAAAATTGTAATCTTCTGATGCAATTAGACATTTATGTGACCTGTAAACCACACAACTCACCTATGACATCATGAAAATGCAATATTTAAAGGCAATAAACTCATAAAATGAGTAAATCATTATAAAATCATGCACAATAATAACTAAAAATATAACAATATGTATCATGTAAATACAGAATAAATAACAGAAAAATTACAGTGTGTAATTACACATCTAAGTTTTCTAAAGTTTCAGGGACTGACGTCAAGCAAAGTCTGTTCATTCAAGATACAATACATAAAAATCCCAGTAATTTATTAAAATTATACAGCGACTACACAGATCTACAGACAATATGCAGAAAATATGTTTGACATCTAAATAGCAGATGAATCTGTCAGATTTAGTTAAAAAAATCTAAAAACTAACACAGATGACTTTTAGTTTAAAAATAACATTTAAGAACAAAAAATGTTTTAATATAAAGATATTAAAATGAAGCGTATTTAAATCTACTCTACAAATCTATAATCAATCTTAATGGACCCTCCACTAGATATACCCATTCTTACCGAATACCAGAGAGATTTTACACATTTTGGATTTTGCTACTGTTGGCAAATTTTACTGTGAATCCATGTTAATGCTGATGTCACAAAACTCTCATTCTCCATTATTTGCATGGAGTCATTCTTGAACAAAGCAGCTTGATTTCAGTGCCAAAAAGGAGTCACCTCCACACTGTCATATAATTTTCTTTTGCTTTAATTTTTTAAAATTAGCTTTTGCTTTCAACATTGATTTAGTTTTGTTCCGTATAAATATAGAGCACAAAAAATTGTTTAAGTAAAATGTGTACATTTATACAGTGTTTAGACCTGAAAAAAACAAATGTATACTGTATATCTACTAGATCTCCTATTACTTCCCTTTGTATGTAAATGTCTTATTGAAATTTGTCTGTGGAAAGTATTTTTACATTTTATTTCATTTTGAAGATTATTTTATAAGTGGTGTAGTTGAGGTTGAGTTCTTTGTATTAGTTGAATAGAACCATAATCATAAATGGAACTTGAAGTTGAGTCAGGACTAAATTAAACACTGTAGGCGATTGTGAAAGTGAAAATGCCCTGACTGCATTTGAATCAGTTCCAGGTAACCTCTGGCGTTTATGAGTGATTTAAATTTTGATCTTCACATTATTTGTGAAGGTACACAGGATGGGACATCATTAAAGCAATACATATTCAGGGGCACTTTAGCTATAGGAAAAAGATTAAGAAGGTACATTATCAAGTTCAGAGCACTCGCAATCCTACCTCTTATTCAGAAATACTTTCCTCATGGTAAACTTGCATATATTTTTACATTTAATATTTTTATGATCATGGAAGAATAGGTTTTCTCAGGTTGTAGAGTGAAAGGTTTGAAGGTTCCCAATGGACAGCTTGATTGGCTTAACGGTCTTAGGGCTTTTTAATTAGTAAAATGTTGTACTGTTTGCATCTTTCTTGTACTAATGCACTATTAATCAACAACATATCAATTTTGGTTGGGTTAGCAATTATGTGTCAGACTTTGCCATAGTCATGGACTACTTGTGATTGTTATGGCACTTTAGACAACAGAATGTTCTAAAATACTGTTTGGAACCATGCAGAACATAAGGAATTTCTGCCAGAATGAGCTTTATTCCCATCTTGTGAAATATGTGTCCTGTTGCAGTAAAAAAAAAAAAACGTTTCCCAGCAGAAATACATGCTAACTTATTATGAGGGAATGCAATGTGAATTACACAAAACCTTAAAGTTCAATGTCTCTGTTATTTAAATTAAACTGATCATGTATGATAATATGGGTGTTTGTACGTACTGTGATTCTAAAACATTTCATTTCTGTCAATTGTTTTTGTACTGTAGTATATGTTGCTTGCAAGCTATGAAATGTCACAGCATCTCAGTGCCACTGACAGATCAAGACTCATATAGACAGATATATTCAGATGAGTTATGAATACAAGGTTTATAAATATTGTAAGATCAAGGGGAATAAGGGCCTTTAAACAGCCCAGAGCTTTAAAGCCACAGAATCAGCAGCAGCATTAGCTTGGACAAATCGGCACTGTCATTACAGAAGCACAGTTTGTGTGACGTGTTAATGGTTTATTTCTGGAAAATAACAGCACATTTGCACCAATCCTGATACTCTTTCTCAGTTCAGCCACAGACAGTAGACATTGTTTGACATCAGTCCCCGGTCAAACTGAATGTGAAACATGCTGCAGCATAAAAGCTCCACTCAGCCCATATTTCTGATTCCTTATTCCTATTGTTTCCTTAATCCAGTGTGCAGGCCTGTTATTCCCCATGGGACTGCACAATCATGCATATTTCTTTATTACAAGAAGCTAATAAAATAAAAGTTTTGAATTAAAACAATGTAAAGTTTTGCTGGTTCATGCATTAAATAGCTTTATTTTTATTTATGTTTGCAACATTTACATGTTTATTGCAGTAAAACATTTTATAGATGTTTTGATTGACAAAGAAAGTAATCACATACTTTCACATACAGCAGGCTAGCAGGGAAAATTGCAATAGTGGCACTTACATTAAACAAACATGATTAAAAAAGCATGACATTTTTTCCAAATCGAACAGCAATTGCTAAAGACGTTTTTTGTAGTCTGTTTTTGAACACAGAGGATTCTACAAGTACCCTTCCAAGTATCTCAAGAACACAAAGTGACATGTCCATGGCTCAGATTCTCATGGGTGCCTCTAAAAGTAATCATTAATCTGGAATTATATTTTCATTTCTTATTTTTATATTTATGTACAACCATGAGAATGTACCTCCATTACAGTGTAGATCCAGTCCAGACGTTGAGTAACATCAGTGTAAACTCCAGGTTTTCCCTCATACGCACAGTATTCCCTCATACTCCCCCATTCAGTATGCCTAATAATTGGCAATGACATGAAAGGAATACAATATGCACTATAGTAATGACACATCATAGCTGGTTAAATTCATGAAAAATCTGTTCTGTAAAGGGACTTTTTGTTATCCACAGTGATTGGATGAAGTACCTCCAAGTGTGACAGGCCAAGTGAGTTATAACATGGCGATGTCATAGTCATTACCCAGACAGCTGTAGTCCTTGTGGACAACAAACATGTCTACAGTGATGCCTTTGGCATTCCCCGATGGTTCTAACCCAACACCACAGTCCATCGACTTGGCTCTTGTGTCCGGCTGAGGGTTTAAGTGCAGGTGTTAAAGACAGCACAGCATGTTACAATACCTACTGTACATCAAAAAAACATTCAAGTAAAAAAAACTATCCAAATTCATAGTTTCTACCAGATATTGTGTGTGACTCACCCTGTGAAACAATGAGCTGATCATATAATCCAGAGGGTGGACAGCAGTGCTCATCTATACATATGTAACAAGGAACACCCAAGTGCACATTTCACCTGGCAATAAGGAAACTCTGCATGTCAGTGTTTTTCCAAGTCTGTGCTGACTATAGCATATACATTCAAAAGGCTCTGGATAACTCTTAACTCTTAGGATAACTCTGGGATTCTAACACTTCATGGACATCTGTAATGTAGTGTACTTTTGGATAAACACTGCTATACACAGAAAACATTGCTTTATAACACTCACTTGAAATGTTATTATATTTCTGTCATTTATGTACTTTTGTGGTTTTACAGTTTAGCTGTGTGATTATAGATTACAACACAGAGCCCAGTTGTTGACAGGTTAACCGGGCGTGCTTTGTCCTCCAGGTATCAGCACACACTGTTCTCCAGCCACCCTCACTAATGATCACCTGCAGGACCAGTCTGTCCCCCACCAACCTCATGACAATAGGACTGAGATATACATATATAAATATAGATGTCTCCCACAAATTCAGCTCTAGCAAAGCCAGGCAAATCACAGACTTTAAAAGATGTTCGAATTTTGAGACAAGCTCACATGCCTTCTCTATTGAAACAAATCTCAGAGAGCCAGAGCACTAGAAAAACTACTGTTATTTACCATCCTGATGACTGGATGGTGCACAGAAACAACAGCAGGGAGAGTGAATTTGTTGATTATTTGCATGGCAGTTTTATGGTCAAATACTGATATAAAGATTTTTAAGGTGTATTTATAAAGATATTACAAGCTAAGAGCAAAAGATAAAGAGAGGGAAAACAAGGGTAAATATTAGTGGTAAGATGAAAAGATGCAGTAACAGAGTTTTACTAAAAGTACAACCCCACTATCGAGGTTGTCAGAATGACAATCACACAGTCGTAAGAGTCAATCTCCATGGGACTCCATTCTTCTCAGTCTGCAGTCTGCTCAACTCTCACCTTTGTCTCAGTTTCAGGGCCATGAGAACCCCAGGAGGAGGATGATACTGGAGATACAAAGAAACCTTGCCAAATTGGTGATGTTTTTATGTTCTGTTCAAATGTTTCCTAGCCCTATGCGTGTGTTGTCTTCTTTCTTTGGCTCTGTGCAAGACTATATAAAATTATCAGGCATTTTTATTGGGTAACAGATGTCACTTTCTGCTGATCTGAAAGACACACCTTACTAAAAAATAATCCTGTCGTGCAAGATACCAAAACGTTTAATCATATCAGACACACTCCCACTTTCTGTATTTGAAATGATGACATCATTTACAGATGTGACAATTGTTTGTGTCTTTGTGTGTGTACAGGCGTGTTCCTTATTTACTTGTTCCAACCTAACTGTGAGGTCACAGACTGCAAATTTTCACACTTTGTCATAGTGACTATATCTCACCAACTGTTAACATTTGATTCGAAAATTAGCATACATTCAGGCAAAGGTCAACTAGATAATGAAGGTAGTTATCAACCAAGAGGTCAAACTGTGGGTTAAGGGTTCATAAGTTACAATTTTGTCCATTTTGACAATTTGTCACATTTTGTTATGGTAAATTGTTACGGTTTGTTATGGTAAATTTGTGGGCCAAAACAGTGGTTTGACTTTTTTTCATATTTTACATTTTTTACTGTTTTTGAATTGTTTTGTGTTTAATAAGTGTTTGACTAGATTTTGCTGAAAGCATATTATAGGCTGTTTAATGGTGGGTTGTGACACTTAACCTACAGAATATAATGTGACAAAATGCTCTGCTATTGGGGTGTGTTGTCACAAAAGGTCAAGGTGTGTTCAGCTGAAACACAATTATCTCAGCAATAATTGTGTAGATATTAACAGAACATAATATATCTCTATATACTATTTATAAGCTCAGATCCTATGATATAGGATATATATAAGGATATATGATATATACCAGCATATAGGAAGACTTTTCTTCTGTTGAATAAGTTGATATGATGTATCATGCAGAAAGTATTCAAATTTATGCATTCATCTGTTTTTAGTATCCAGTTTGCTGTGTTTTCAAGACCCTGTACATTTGATCAGTACAAAAGGCCTTGGAAGTTGAACCCATGAGCTTGGCTTTGTTGGCACTGTGCTCTGCCTATTGAGCTACAACAGCACACAATACAGAATGTTTGTCTCCAAACTTGTGATATAAATCAGCCATAAGCACATTGTTTTATGACGTAAAACGTTTTATTTTTGATGATTTATTCAAATGATAAAGTAAATATAAAATATTTGTACTGTCCCTTGTGTTTACCCAGTCATAAAATGTAATTAATATACATCCTTTTAAAAAAGGCAAAAAACTGCTTCCTTTAGCTTTCTGTTTCAGACCATATAAAGGAGATATCTTTCCAAATAGAAATATCTACAAATAATTTTTATTAAATATTTGATTCCCCACTGCATAAAAAATGTGTAAATGTGTATTTCTGGTATCTGTGATCTACATGCTTTCGTTCTAAGTACATAAATGCTGATGGCATCAACACAGTCTGGTAAGATCACTGCTTTTAATGTATCAGTTTCTGTTGTGCTTTTATTTATGATGATGGCAGGTCAAGGAAAATTACATATGTGCGTATTTGCATCAAAGACGTGCCTGCCAAACCAGTTAAACAGGAGACAAAGGGAGTTAATACAGGGTGCGTTTTCCTGCTATGTTTATGTAATAGTTTTGCTGTTCCACTAATAGGTGCAGTACAGACAACTATTTAGCTGAGGCACTTGTAGAATCTACAGCTAGCTGATCACCTCAGACGGAATACTTACCTATGGAGTACAGTCAGGTATGAATACGTTAAAACACTGTCATCAGCAAAATGTTTTTAGAACAAATAAGACAAATTTGAAATGACTGTGACATGATTGTTATTTTAAGATGAGTGATTCCAAAACAAAGCATAAGTTGGTGACTTGAGTTTTATCCTTTTCTTACCTTTTAATGTAATTACAAACTGCTTGCATTGTTTAGACATGTTAGCAGAATTAGTTACAGAAAGGTAACATAATTTTAACATGTGACTAAGTGAGCGAATCACTGAGTGAAATATAAAGGACATGTTTCAGCTGGATGCTTTCACAGTTTACAGTAAAGAAGATTTATGAAAGGAAGGGCAAATTTTGTACCTCATAGTTTTGTCTTGCTTAAAATCAAACTGTTTAAAATCAAACTTCAAGGTGTCAATTTTCTCTAACAGGCAAATAGAAAGTTTCTGGTTTCATTACGAAAAGTAGTAATGCAAAAGTGAAACAAATACTTTTTGCTGTTTAGCATTTTTGTAATTTATTGCAGTTTTTCATAAAGAAGTGAATTTTAGAATTTATTTTTGGCTTTAGGAATGTCTTTCTTTGCTTTAATGACAGTATGCACTCAAGACAGTACACACTCTCACAAGCTCCGCAAGTTAATGCAAAACTAAAAAAAGCAACGCTGATTCATGTTATCCCCACATAATTTGAGTATCTTCCAAAAAACATCTGATTTTTTTTGTATAATCTGATCTTTTGTATAAAATCATTAATAATTGTACAAATTTGCCTGTTTAAATAGTGACCAGAAAATAGTGCAGAATGGTACTGAAATTATTTGTAGAGTTATCAATGTAGAGTCAAATATTGTAGATGTGATTTGAGTGATCCCATGGTAATATTTCAGTCAAAGTTGGTATCAGACAAATTACAAAGCATGGAAGATTATATTTGTTATATTGTGCCTGTTATATTGTAATATAATCTTACTTAAAATCTGCACTGGCACGATGCAAAATAAAACCTACTAGAAAACAGGGTTTTAAAAATTAGAAGAATATTTTTTAAATGTTAATGTTACAGATATTTCAGCACTGTGTGCTACCAGTCAGTACCAGACATATTAATATAATATTAGTAGGCCTACCTGTGGCAAAAATCTGAGTCTATAAAGTTCTGAGTTGGTCTGAATGTTTTAAAGGTCAAACAGAAAAGTAACCCCAGTATACACAGCAGAAGCCATGAGTACAAAACTTAATACTAATAGAAATAAAATTTATATGAACTCCAGATGTCAGTACAGTTACTATATATGTAACCGTGTTCATTTAATGTGACACACAGCAGTGAGCAGTGAACTATAGTGTCTATAACTTTGTGACCTATATTAAAATATATGTCTCTCTTTTAAAATATCTGTTTTGTGAATCCAGGAGGAGGGTGCTAACTTTTACATGGAAAATCAGAACCCAGTTCCAGCTGTATATCCAGGTTTTCAGGCCAACCAACCCCAGCCATATTATATATCTCCAGCAGCACCTTATATATCTGCTCCTTCAACTGCACCTGTGACTGCTGCTGCGCCTGTAACTGCTGCTACACCTCGGATATGTACTGCTGTTCAATTCATTTATATAAATATAAATCTATATAAAGCCTATTTAACAAAGCATAAAAACGGGTCAAATAACTGTAACTTAACATAATTAAATGTCTTACATCTATATTAAACATATTATCTTATTATTATCTTATATTTCTAGATCAAATGAACTGTATTTCATTTGTGTTGTATTAATTGTCACTGTTGTGTCCTTTGTATAGTGATACCACAGAGTAGTGAAATAGCCTCATCCAAAAGAAAAAAGTATTGCTTTGGAGGTTGTGGTGGTGTTGGCCTTGCAGTTTTGCTTGTTGTAGTCGCTGTCTCAGTAGGAGGTGAGGTTTAATTTATTGCTTTGATAGTATTCATAATAAGTTGTGCTGTCCTGTTTTTTCTGTACTGTTTACATTTTTAAACATCAAGTATTTGGGGTTGTGAAAAGAAAGTATTACTTGTTTTTCACTTTAAAAGTGAAAAAGTAAAAAGTTTAAATGTTTTTTAAACATTTTATATAGAAAATAGTTTGGTCTCTTTTGTATAGCTTAAAGAGATGGTTTTGAATTACCAATGCTTACATATATATGCGACTAAGATCTTGAAGACTTTGGTGCAAACTTCAATGCGCCAAAACTCCATGATGCTTTTAATAGTTACATTTCTAATTAAATGTTTTTCTCCTGCACAGTGCGTTATGGGCCATCAGTGTGGTCTTATTTAATGAGTAATAAGGAAACAGACACATGCCCTGCATCAACAGTGCGCTGTGATGGGAAAAAAGACTGTTCTCAAGGCAGTGATGAATCTGTCTGTGGTCAGTATCAATCATATTACACATCAACAAAAACTTTGTGTACTCTCAAGCAGTGTCTAATCATCTCTGTTGTACATGACATATGGTTGAAATTCAGAAAGATAAACTGACATGCCTTTAATCTGTTTTGTTTTATAGTGCAGTTTGGAACAGCAAATGAATTGCAAGTCAAGATTAAGAATGGAAACTTTCTGCCTGTCTGTGCACAGGGCTGGAGTAAAAGTGTAGCTGACCAAACCTGCAAACAGCTTGGCTTTAAACAGTAAGTACAGCACATACTCATAAAGCTATATTAGGTATTTATAAAAGATACTTGATGCAGAACTCTTATAAAAAACATTGTGTCTGCAATAGTTTTCATAGAAAGATAATGATATTTATTATACCTTATTTCTAACTCTGCCTCCCTAACTCCCCAAAATTAGACATAAAAAATTTTAATATGAAGAAAAACTGATTTATGCACCTTTCAGATAGTGGAGACCACTTTGAATATCCTCAGTTTTCCCTGTATTTCACTAGATTTGTATAGACATTTTCAAACACAACTGTAACATTGAAGTTCACATTACAACAATTATTACATTACACAGTATTAAGAATATTCATGTGAATTTGTGTGTCTGTTTCTGCTTGTGTGTTTAACAGGAGTTTTGAAAATGGTGTCTTGCAAAGCAACTCATCCTCCCTCTTCCAAAATGTGAAGGGCCAGTTTTCAAACACTATTCAGGGAAGCGTTCAGACCAAGTAAGCAAAAAGAACAACCAGCCTGAATCAAAAAACAAGTTTAAACTACTAAGAATTAGACAATCTATTACAAAGCAGAATCTATAGTAGTCAGTGGAACAGCAATCGGTGTACAGGGTGAAATACATTTTTAAGAATGGAAGTGTGTGGGTAGCAGTCCAAAATATCAGCTGTTCTCTCTCTCAGCTATTGGATGGCACATTCCCACTATGCGTCTCTTTGTGTGTAACAATTTTTCTTTAATTGTAGTTCATCCTGCCTTGATAAGAAGACTGTGTCTCTGCGATGTGTTGGTAAGCACTCTATCGCTGCATGTTATTGCTACATCACAATGCTATCAGTGTCTAAACACCCTCATTCCCCACCCTCTTTCTCTGTTCAGACTGTGGAAAGTCAGCTGCTGTAAAGATTATAGGAGGAACCGCATCTTTTTCTGGATACTGGCCATGGCAGGCCAGCCTGCATTTCAAAAGATCTCACACATGTGGAGGAACTCTGATCACTCCGGACTTCATCCTTACAGCTGCTCATTGCTTCCCCAAGTCAGTTTACAGTACAATGGATGGATAGAAGATTTAATGATTTATACAGAAACCATATCTTTAAGATAATATATAATTAAGATATAATTTAGGGTACAATATATAATCATGATAAAGTAATACAGTAGCAAACACCTAAAGAATGGATGGATGAATAGATTATTAAATTTGCTTTTATTTTTCCTTAGAGAAACACCTGGCTCTAAGTTGCTTAGTAACTGGAGAGTGTATATTGGTATAGTGTCCCAGCTCAACCTTCCCAACCCAAATTATCTAAGGCAAATCATTCTACATGAGAGCTACAATTCAGAAACAAAAGACAATGACATTGCCTTGCTAAAACTTGAAACATCAGTCAGTGAGTTTCTATAAACACACACACCCACACAAACAGGTTTTCATGTTTAATGGGATATTCCATATATATCCAAACAGAATAGCTTTAATACTGTACAAATATTATATTCTATCCCCCTACACTATCCCTAAACCTAACCATCACAGAAAATATCTGTTATTTTAGATTTTCCAAAAAGATCTTTCTGTATTATTTATAGGCTTGTTTTTGGGACCTAAAAGTAGTCTATACTATAGTATTACTATATTTGTGGGGACATTTGGTCCCCATAATGTGGTGAATTCCAGAAACACACACACACACACACACACACAGTATTAGCCACTAGACTCTTTTGTTCAGTTTTGACTTTGTGTTTGTGCATGTTGTTAAAGATGATATACAACCTGCCTGCCTGCCTGTGTCTGCCCAGATCTTTTCTCCTGGCACACAGTGTTGGACAACTGGTTTTGGACTTACCCAAGAAGGAGGTGGTATGTATAAGTTTGTTTGTTTTTTAGTTTGTATTTGCCATGCATGTATTTATAATTCATAATGGACTCTCACTATTGTGTGTGTGCGATTGCAGATACAAGTTCAATTTCTTTGATGGAAGTTCAAGTAAGCTTGATAAGCTTAACTACATGTAACTCAGCTACTGTTTACAGCGGCGCTATCACTGACAATATGCAGTGTGCAGGAGATCTTAAGGGTGGGAAAGACTCATGCCAGGTATGACACGTTCTCATAGTTACAATTCCGTATGTAAATTCTGCCACCTTTTGGTAAAATGTTATATTGCAGTTTTCTGGCTTTTTGAGTTTAACTTTGTAGCTCACTGCAGTCTTCTTCCTCTCTCTCCAGGGGGACAGTGGTGGTCCATTGGTGTGTACTGATAATGGTCGCTGGTTTCTCACAGGTGTAACAAGTTGGGGTTATGGATGTGGAAGGAAAAACCGCCCAGGTGTCTATACTAACGTAGAACGCTTTTTACCATGGATATATAGCAGGATGCAGGTAAACACATTTTATACAGATATTTATGCACACACAAACACTCATTCATATACATATTCATATCAAACACATACAAATTGAAAACATGGTATGGTATGTATTACCACATATAATTACAGTTGGTTTAACCTCATGTGACAATTTTATTTATTTTACACATATTTCTTTTACCTCTCTTTTGCCTAATTGTCTTTTGTATGTCTGTCTCTATATTTTTTAAATTACAGCTAGCAAAGGCATGACCTTCCATGATCATGAAGAGTGGATCAACACATTCTAATTTGCTGTATATATATATATATATATATATATATATATATCACAAATTGTTAAACTTTTTGTGAAATTGTTAAACTTTTAATGAATCGTTAATCCAAAAATGAAAATTCTGTCATCATTTACTCACCTTTACCACCCATATGACTTTTGTACAACGTTTGATGGTATGAGTAAATGATAAAAAAATTCATTTTGGGTAAACTGTATGTAAAATAAGTATGTTTGATCTATTTTTCTTATTTAAATGTATCATTATTCTTAAATACTTATTTAAGCTTATTTAAAGACTTACTTTATGTCTTTTTGTAATTGAGAACTAATTCATTCTGGAGAAAAGTTATTGACTAAAAAACATTTGGGCCTAAAATGTGTTGATTATCTTATGTTATTGTAATGAGGACATTTCAATGTTACATTTTGGTGTGATGGAATACAAAACAATTTACAATGCTCAATTAAATGAAAGCAGTTTATGAGGAGCTTGTTCATTTAAACACATCACATAGTTAATTAAGCTAATATTGTTAATATTTTTATATTTTTGGTTCTATAGTTAATATTTTCAATATCATTCACTGTCTTTAAATATTCTACAGACCTTGGAACAAAATGTTGAACAAAAGTGTTTTTTACTCTGTAGAGTAATGTAGCAGATTTTGAAAGTGTTCCAGCTATTATTCTTTTAAAATTAAAACAAAGTGCTATTGTCCATAAATACCTAAAGATTTCTTCTCACCTCTAATTGTTAACTTAAAGGGAATTTCCCACATAGACCCTTTTTATATTTCAACAGATTTATCCTTCCACCTTAATAAAATGCAAGAGTGTAAAACCCACACCAGTTGTGCTGAAGACTCTTTTACATTTATATGAAACAACCAATAACTCCTAAAGTAACACATTAGAGTTATGCTGCTAACAGAATTCTTTAAAGAATAAGAATGATTAGTTATGTATTTACACTTTGTTTTGCAAAAAATTTGATTAATCCTTAACCACCCACTGAAACAGAACTAACAGATAAACCAAACCAGTTTAGAGTCACAATGCAGTAAAAAAACTTAAATAAATAAAAAAATACAAATACTGTATACATAATTTGTTTATCAACATAATTTTCGTGTAAATGGTGTACTTTACAACAATGCATGAAAATAACTGCTAAAAAATATTCAGCTTTTATCACACTGTCTGGCCTTCAGAGAATCTGTGTCTCATGGTCTGCTTGTCTGTTTGAATGAGTTTAATGACCTTGTCAGCTGACCACAAGGTCACTTTAACCACTTAACTGCTTAATAGTTAGATATTAAAAAGCCCTAAAGGCTTGCGTTTGTGTATGTGTATTGTGAAGTTTACTGGATAAGACAGGTCAGAGAGAAGGATTTAAAGGTCGTTATTGCAAGCATTCTCTTTCTTTCTCTCTCTCCTTCCTGTAGCTCTCAATGATTTGTCATTTGCTTCATTAGTAACAAATCCTCCATCAGACAGTTACAAGAGTCAGGGGCTCTTTCACTTAAACTTTCACACACATACAGTTGTGGACTCTGAGATCCTGCACTGCTAACGATGGGAGTGGGTAAGTTTAAGTGCAGTTTTTGACTATCAGTATGTTACAACTGAACTTTTGTGTGTAAAGTATTTTAAATTATGGGATATATATAATTTATAGAATGTAAATGCAAAATCATATTTACTCCAGGCTGTAAACTGTTAACATGATACTCTGCATGTTCTCTGTTAAGAAATACCAGAATATTCTGATGCTGATTTCACCTATGGTAAGAACGTTTTGATAGTTACTTAATCTCCTTCAAACATAATTGTAAAATAATCATAAACTCACATTTTAAATTTGAAACAAATGTATTGATTAGTATACTGCAAATTACGAACCATTGAACAAAAGTGGATTGTTAAGGATTGGTAATTTAACCCTTCACCCAGTGCTCTAAAATTCTTTGTGTGAATTATTTAGGAGCACTACTATCCATTAGAGGAAGATATTATTTTATTGAACAAAGTCTTTGATCATGAATTTATAAGGTGTATATATATCATGATTGTAACTATCTTTGTGTGTGTTCATGCAAGATTATGAGTTAATTAGAAGAGGTGGGCTGATCTTTGCAGCTGTTTTGTTCTGTTTGGGCATGGCTGTCATATTTGGTGAGTATATTTATTCATGGAATCCCCATTATGCCTTGTCCACTCTCTCTCTCTTTCTCTCTCTCTCTCTCTCTTTCTCTCTCTCTCTCTCTCTCTCTCTCTCTCTCTCTCTCTCTCTCTCTCTTCTCACATTTTCTTCCATTTGTAATCAAATTTGCAAATTTGCTTTTCTGATAGGCAAAAAGCTCAGCTGTGGAAACAAGACAGCAGCTAAGTAATTAATATTCACTTAATATTCAATATTTGAATATGTACACTTAATATTCAAAAAAATAACACATGCACATACACCGACACACTTAACTTTTGTTTAACTTTCTCTGTAGGCTTGAAGACAATGGTGAACTTTAACCTCTCCTTCACTGTAAGCAAACACCCAGATCTGTTGATTGTTTGATCGAAATGTTTGATGTGCAAAGAATAATTTACTATTACACACTTAGTCATTAACTAAATGTGCAGTTTCTTGCTGTTTTCTGCAGGTACAGGACCCCTGATTAAATAATTTCACAAATGAAGACTATTATGTGATCACTTGAACACATACAGTGTTGAATTTTATTAGATGTATAATGTCATTTTCCAGAAATGTATGAGATGGTTGTACTCCATCACAATAAACATTGTTATAACTGTCACAAATTGTCACAAATCTGTGCATGTCACGTTATAATTTCACATCACAAGCATTACAAACGCTGTATAATGTTGCATATATGTAAAAATGTAAACTGCAAGTGATATTAAACAATTAACATTTATTAACATATACTCCTGGTTTCAGAGCACCTGTCATAATACGGACTTCACATATTTTAAGATTTTGCTTCACATAATTAATTTCAGAAATGTACACGAGATGCTTATCATTTGCACCAGCAAACACTACGCGTTTGAAAGGATGATGGTTCGCCTTCAGATCGGGCCTGTGTTGGCGTGAGCGCGCTCGAGCTCGGGCTCGGCTCTTGTAATTGGCTCAGCGTTGTGCTGTTGTCCATGCGCCACTGGGCGAGTCTCGGCAGTCTCCGTAACCCTCTTTTATCCTCAAAAAAGGAGAGCGAAAGAGGGCAGACTCAGAGAGCTGGGCGCGGGTGGAAGGACCGCCATTATCGGAAGGAAACCACTTTTATCCTCACGCACAGTGCATATGTTTTAACCTTTAAAGCCATGCGTGGTCCAGATTGTGTGTGATTTGACTGCGAAACTGGATGTTGTGTGCCATTGCTAAGGCATCGCTGCATGCCGTCTGCATGCACGGTGAAATCAGCATTTTATGGCCACAACAAAAGGCATTATAATTTATCAAAAGCAACGTGCTTAGGCCGAAGCGAGGCATTAAAACAAGCCTTTTTACACGGAAACAACTGGCCTCCAGAAAAGGACATTTCTTTGTTTGGATATGTTTAGCCTTCGGTGGATTTTGAGACCGGTTTCTGCAACTCACCAATGACAAAAATACCCGTTGAAACTGCAAGTCTGTCAAGCTAATCAAACCGCTCTCGAGGAATTCAACGTCCTCTGCTGCTTATGTAGTATATTGTTTCATGTCCTATTTTTCTGGTTTCTAACAACACGACCGAGCCGGTTATAAGCCCTCTCCCGTTGGCCTGGACGAGGAAAGAGGGATCCCTTCTGGATCGGGAGAACGGTGAATGGCACTGGTATGTGTTTTCCATGATGTTTCGTTAAAAACTAAAATGAGCAATGAAAGGAAACCGTGCTGTCTGCTATGTGACGTTTGTGAGACCCTGGTGCCTCTAAAATAAAGAGTAAGGTAATGCTTTCGAAAAATTGTACATACAATACTTTAAAGTGAGTGCTGTCTATTGTGCAGATAGCGCGTTGATTGCACTGAAAACTGGTTTTGCTTTAGTATTTCATGCACAGGGCGTACTAAGACCTAATAAGGTCTAATATTTAAAGTCTTATAATCACAAGTTTTAAGTTGGCAGACTGTTTTCTCACGTGGTGTGCACGTTATTAATCGCTGTGTAGGGCTGGACAGAATTGCAGATATAATCTTATAACGAATGGTAACTCAGCCCGGATTTAAAGAGACTTTTTATTGTAACGGCCAATTTGATTTATATACGTGGGGAAAATGCCACAGAAATGTCACTGTATTTTCTGAAGCACCACCGCGGACAGCTGAACAGCTCATAGGAGGGCAGTTCTGAACCATGACATCCGCATTACGTAGCTTGTATTTCTTGCATGGGCAACGCTAGTATGGAGGACGAAAAATGACTTAAGTGTAAATAAATAAATAAATGTATAAATACATATACAATATAACACATACTTTTAAATGTATAAATAAATATGCTTTGTCAGAGTATCAATTTGTATATGTACCACTTCTGTACCATTTGGGTAATCCTACGTTTTAGTTCTACAGTTATTCCTGTATTTCTACATTTAGCCAGCTATACAGAAACACAGAAATAAATATGTAAAACTGCATACATTTTTGAATAAATTGATATACAAACGCATAAGTAAATGTATAAATACAGGAACAAATGTACAATAGTAGTACAAATAAAAATGGATGCTTTGATAAATCATATTTATTTATTATTTATTATAATAAATATTTATTATTTTATTATTTATTATATTTCTGCATGTATTTATGTTTACTTATTTTATTTATTAGTCATTTTTCGTCCCCCATACACTAGGGCCTGGGTTTTGGGTGGAAAACCCTAATCAGCTGCTTTTAGGTTTCACATGTCTCCTTTGCATGAAAAGTGTGAGATGAAATGACATGCATATACACTGACATAATGCAGTCCTACTTAAATCCTCTGAGATCAGAGTTTGATATTGATGTGAGTTAACAAGTGCAGGGTTATTAGATCTAACAGCTGAGTATTGGTCAATTGGAGGTGAGTCTAATCAGCTAATAGACTCAGATTCAACAACCAAGTGACATCGTCATTAGTACCCACTTCAACTGCACCTGACCTGGTTGAATCACGCCTAGTTTAAGATCTAGGCCACTCGACACAATTTTCTGTGTGTTGCCCATAGAATAGCATTTTCAACTGTAATAATATCCCGGAAAACATTTCACATACTTGTCAAGTTGTAACAACAAGCAATCATTTAATAATATGTTTAATAAAATTAATTTTGAACTGTATTTACTACAACCCAAATCAAGTGTTTTATTTTAAACTAAGTAAAAGTTTTTTAGCTGTGTACAAAAATTAGCATGGTGCTAGCAACACCAGGGTCATGGGTTTGATTCCCAAAGAATGCATAACTGATATAAACGTGTACCCCAATAAAGCCCTGTGAGTTGCTTTGGATAAAAGCATCTGCCAAATGCATGAAAGCAAAAGTAGTTTGTTTTTATTCATAACATTTAACAGCCTCTGTAAGCATTTAGAGAATGTTAAATTATGATTTTTGAATTAATCAGCGTATAATAGGTGTTTCATAAACCTGGAGTGGGGGCAGGCTTGTGTGCTTTGCTGTATATGAAAGTATGATCTGTTAATCCAAACCAATGTTTTTGAGAATGCTTTCAAATCTAGGTTGCTATTGCTAGCCTCTCAGAAATTTCCTACCCTACCTTTAATACATAATACATTCTTCACTGTGTAGCCTCTGTGAAAAAATGTGGAATAAATGTGTTAGACTTTATACTCAGCACTTTTTCCATAGCTAAATTACAATATATGTTAGTAAAAAATGGTGTTTACGACAACATGTTAGACAAGGAACCTGTATTAGGTGAAATAAAATTATATAGAATATATATACAGAAATATTAATATGAGATAATCAAATAAATGCTGGTGGAATGATCTTCCTGCCTTCATCCGGAATGCAGAATCCCTGGCAATATTCAAAAGGCAGCTGAAAACACATCTCTTTCCCTTCATTTCCTATCCCTCTTTCCTTTAAATCTCTGAGCAATGTCTGAAACTTGTATTGTGAGCACTTATTGTGTCTAGTTGCCTCTTCAGGTTGACTCACTTGTTGTTTTCCGCACTTGTAAATCGCTTTGGATAAAAGCGTCTGCTAAATGAATAAATGTAAATGTAAATGATTAAGAACAATTTAATCGCATTATGTATAGCTAATATTGAACAGTTGACATATTAGTCTGTTTAGTTAGTTTATTCATATTGGTTTCATTGTGCTTACTATTAGATTTTGTTCTTTAATTACATGTAAATGTAGTACAATTGTTTGACCTAACCTAGTTTTAAGTTTTAATCAGTGCTGAAGCTCATTGTTGGAGAAGGTAATTAAGAAAGTAATTACCTTTAATGTTTTAAAGATTTTATGTTGTGTGTGTGTGCATATAATATTGTGTGTAAAATATGATATATAAAGCATATATAATATATGAGGTATATATCGTTTAGCATGTCTTGGTATTCTGCATGCAGCATTGTGTAATTATTGTTAGCAACCTGGTAACCACCACAAAAGATTTGCATGGGAAAGCACCAGTCACATTTTGTTCAGGAAATAACAAAATTCTGTAACTCTTACTATGGTGTCTGCTGTAAGGATTTAGGAATCATGCCATTAATTTTATTTTTCATAGTATGTCAAAATTTACATGAACAATGAATGTCAAGTAACTGCTTTAGACAACAGAGGACCTCTTTCTCAAATGAATCAATGTCCAAAGTTTTTAAATAGCAGAACTAGCTTTTAAGGATCATTGCAGATTAATCGCATGCTGGAATTATGAATTATAATCCTGTTACATTACTTCTGTCTGCCATAAGAGAAAGCACCATTATTATTAATGTATTAAACCAAGTTTAATTTAATGTTGTATAAAAGCAATGCCATTTTATATATATCAAGTACACAATTTATTTGCTGTTGAAAAGCTTCAGCAACAGTTGTCAATGTTTGCCGGGGTCTTATGAACATCCTCCTCAGTCTGCTGCTGACAAATTGAATTGACTTCAGTAGGACAATTGGCTGACTGTATACATGTGCAATATTAAATCAGCGGCACCAGCTGAGATATCACACAAACCTGAGCTTTTATATTAGATTTAGACATTTTACGTACATTGAATTAACTTAAAAAATTACATACAACAGGAAGATAAAACTACTTTAATTCAGTTGTACTTATCCATTAGTACAAACTTTGTGTCAACTTTATTTTTAAAGGACTTTTAAATCTATTAGAGTTTCCAGGGAGGAATATATGTTTATCTGACTGACTGATATTAACAACATAAGCAGTGCTAGTCATACATCTGTTACTTTCTTACACATAAATTGTGGATATATATGTCATCAAAAAGCCTCTGGTGTGTAATACTAGTAAACCTCATCATGTCTTCCTAATTATTTTACCCCAAAGAAAGTTGCTAAACGTTCCAGACTACATAAAAAGTTCCTGACTGACCATCTGACTATCATTGTTTTTGACTTGGTTTTTGGTACTGTTTCTTTAAAAAATCTGGCTTTTTAGTACTTCTTGGTACCAAAGTTTTTAGTACTTCTTTAGTACTTCTTGGTACTTTTGACAACAACAAAGATTTAAATATGGTTTCACACCAGAACTATAATAAATACACAGAGTAATGTTGTTTTATATAACTTTTGGAACATTGAACTATAAAACATTGACCACCAATCAAAGTGTATTTAATGTTAAATGGAAGATGACGTTAGAATCATACAAAAAGACTTTATACCAAGACTTTCTTATACCAAAGTTAGAATGAAATTTGTTTGTCCTTTGGTTTCTTTGTGATACTTTGCTGGTCTATATTAATGAAAATACTTTGAGATACTTGAAGTAGATTTTGAGTGATTTTTACTTCAAAGTGTTTAGTGTTAATGTAGGGTTATGCTATTTTTTTTATGCCATATTCTTTGTAATTAGCCTTTTGATCAAGGAAAGCACATCATTTTGCCAGTAACTTGTTTGTTCTTTCTCTCGCTCTTCCTTTCACATTTAGGTTAGTCCAAATTTGTGCGTCTGCTGCCTTGTCTTCAGCCCCCCTTCTAAACATCTTTGATTGGTCCCCACTAATACGGACAAAATGTGCAAGCAATTTTCTTGACCTAAAAGGATGATTGAATTATTGGAATTAAAGCTACAATTGTAAATCATATACAAGGCCCTGACCTTAACATTTTATGGACACATTTCAAGAGTGCCAGTGTCAAACTTTGGGGCATGGCAAGATGAACACCTGCATACGATGATGATGGCTAAAAAGCAAGAATCCCGGATGCCTATCTACAGCCTTGTTGTTGTTGGCCTGTCGGGTACTGAGAAGGAGAAAGGCCAATGTGGAGTCGGCAAATCCTGCCTTTGTAACCGTTTTGTCCGTCCTAGCGCAGATGACTTTTATCTTGATCACACTTCTGTACTAAGTACTAGTGATTTTGGTGGACGCGTTGTCAATAATGACCATTTCCTGTTCTGGGGAGAGGTGGGACGAGTTTTGGAAGATGGTGCAGAGAGCAGGATGCACATTGTCGAGCAGACAGAATTCATTGATGACCAGACATTTCAGCCCCATCGAAGCACAGCCTTGCAGCCCTACATTAAAAGAGCTGCCTCCACAAAACTGGCTTCTGCAGAAAAACTTATGTATTTCTGCACTGATCAGTTGGGGCTAGAGCAGGACTTTGAACAAAAGCAAATGCCTGAAGGCAAGTTGCAGGTGGATGGCTTTCTGCTTTGTGTTGATGTGAGCCGAGGTATGAACCGCAACTTTGATGACCAAATGAAATTTGTCACCAACTTGTACAATCACTTAAGCAAGACAAAAAAGCCTATTGTGCTGGTTCTCACCAAGTGTGATGAAGGTGTTGAGCGATACATCAAGGATTCTCATACCTTTGCCATTACAAAAAAGAACTTGCAGGTTGTTGAAACTTCTGCACGGTCCAATGTCAATGTTGACTTGGCTTTCCTTACCTTGATACAGCTTATAGATAAGGGTAGAGGTAAGCTTAAGATCATACCTTACTTTGAGGCACTGAAACATCAGAGTCAACTGATTGCCTCTGCCAAGGACCGCTATGAATGGTTGGTGAACCACATAGTTAAGAATCATAACGAAACTTGGCCCAACATCAGTCGACGAATGCAGTCTTCACCTGAATACAAAGAGTATGTATTTTTAGAAGGTACAGGTAAAGCTAAGAAGCTTTTTCAACAACATATTCACCGGCTGAAGCAAGAGCACATTGAAAGGCGTCGCAAAGCATACTTGAGCACTCTTCCTCTTGCCTTGAGTACCTTAGTGTCTGAGTTGGATGAAATTGAGCATTTGAGCTGGTCTGGGGTGCAGAAGGTCCTTGAGTCCAAAAAAGACTTTGACCATTGGTTTGTGGTATTAGAAGATGCCCCATGGGAAGACACACCACATCTTGACAATATGGAGGATGACCGCATCCCCTTTGATGTTCTAGACACAACAGCTGCTGAAATAATATTTGATGCACACCTTGAACACCTGCGCAATGAATGCAAGCGTGCCCAGATGCGACATGAGTTCAAAGCAAAATTGGCATCTTCACCTTTTGTCACCCCCGGCAAGCCCTGGGAAGAGGCCCGCAGCTTCATCATGAATGAAGACTTTTACCAGTGGCTTGAGGAGCCAGAATATTTGGACATTTATAACCGGCACCAGAAAGCAATCATAGACAGGGCAAAAGATGATTTTCAGGAGCTTCTACTCGAGTACTCTGAGCTTTTCTATGAACTTGAAGTGGATGCCAAACCTAGCAAAGAAAAAATGGGAGCAATTCAAGAAGTGTTAGGTGAAGAACAGCGCTTCAAGGCACTACAGAAATTGCAAGCTGAAAGAGATGCTTTAGTGTTAAAACACATCCATTTTGTGTATCACCCTACTAAGGAAACATGCCCTAACTGCCCACACTGTGTTGACAACAAAATTGAGCAAATATTAGTGTCATGCTTCCCTGGACAATACCCTTCCTTTGGAAAGTCCAATGTGACTGATGTAAAGATAGATAGGATTAATCTTGTTATACTGGGAAAAGATGGTTTAGCCAGAGAATTAGCCAATGAGATTCGGGCATTGTGTACCAATGATGATCATTATTTGCTTGAAGGCAGAATGTATGAGCTTGTCCTTCGACCCATAGAGGGCAATGTTAGACTTCCTGTTAACTCATTTCATACAGCTACTTTCATTCCCCATGGATGCCTTTGTTTGTACAATTCAAAAGAGTCCTTGTCATATATTGTAGAAAGTATTGAGAAATTGCGAGAGTCTACACTTGGCAGAAGGGACAACCATATGGCTCAGCTTCCTCTGTCACTTTTGTTAATAACCAAAAGAGGTGTTGGAGCACTGGGTGACATTGGTGGGGAGACTGCCCAAGCTTTAATATCACAGGGTCAACAGGTGTCCATAAAACTGCAATGTAACTACCTGGAACCTGCCTCCCCAGGCACTACCTATGGTCGAAATGTGAATGAAAGGCAGATCAACCAGGTCTTGAAAGGTCTACTTGAAATGAGGAGGATGTCAACATTTCATAGCTGTTCTCCACCTGCACCTCCGCTGCCTCCGTGTATTAGAGACTTACAGCAGGACCAGAGCCCAGAGGCTGAATTGCGTATTGTCATGTGCCTAATGTGTGGAGACTCTTATGACATTGATCAACTTCTTGCGCCATTCTTGCTCCCTCAGCATTGCAGGCCAACCTCTCCCCAGGCAAGTGGAACTTCAGTGCTGCTAGAACTGACAATTGGTGGCCACAAACATACAATTGAGCTATCATTAATGTCATATCATGCTGCTTTTGCCACACGCAAAAGTAGGCTGGTGCATGGTTACATTGCTGTGTACTCTGTTTGTCGCAAGGCTTCTTTTGAAACCCTGTGTGCCTTTTTGTGTGAGGTTCAGGACATTATCCCAGTTCAGTTGCTTGCAATGGGAGACATACAGACTGAGCTTCTAGACTCTGCTCATGAGTTTTTAGTCCAAGGTGAGGAACTAGCCCATGAAATTGATGGACGGTTTTGTAGTACTCTCTGTGGCTCTGGTGGAGTTGTTGGTGGACTACACAAAATAGACCTCTTGGAACAATTTTTCACAGAAGTATTAGAAAAGAGAACTATTGTTGAGGCTGGTCATATGTATGAAAATGTTCCAGAAGCCTCTAGCACAAATGAGAATGTGTATTCGCCACACTGTGGCTCCCCAAGCCCTGTCACAATGCTGTTAGATTCTGAGGAAGACATGGAAGCTTCTCCGCCTTACCATGATGGCACACTCACCTCTCATGGTGGATTCAAACTGCCTGACCTTGACTCAGGTGACACATTCTCTGTAATTTCTGACCTTAGCACCTTTGAGAACAAGCTGAACAATAAAGTCCCTCCACAGGTAAGGCCCAAACCTAGTGTCACATTTGACCTCAGAAAACCAAATTTCAACTCCTATGTGGATTCAGTCAGTCATCGGCGGTCACTTACATCAAATGTGACATGGCCTTTAGGAGGAGACTATGATCCTTCAGACTATGCTGAGCCAATGGATTCTGTCTCAAAGCCACGGCCCAGCTATGAGGACAGCATATACTCTGTGCCACATGACAGCACACAGGGCAAAATCATTACCATCCGCAACTCCAATAGAATGCATTCTAATGGAGGAGGCAATGGTTCAGATAGTGAAGGGGATGGCAGCTCCTTGGAGAGACGTCGCAAGTTCTCCGCAGCAAAGGTGAAGCCCCGACTCTACCGTGATCGTTCTAAACGACTAGGAAAGTTCAGCAATTTCCGCACTAGTTTTTCCATTGGTAGCGATGATGAGATCAGCACACTTTCAAGGTCAAAAGATGACGATGTCTCAGGACTGAAGGGAGACATACTCAATGAAGAAGGAGAAGATCCCAAAAAGAGGAACATACTGAAAAGTCTTCGGCGACCAGGCAAAGTGAGTTTCATTTTGTTTATTTGACATGGCTATTTGAACACCATAATAATGTTAATAATTGTAATAAATGGAACTTTTTTAAAAACCCTTTTTTGCCTTTAAAAGAGTAAAAGCGGTAATACATAATTAACTGTCTTTATTTTGCTGCTTGGCAGAAATCAAGACCAAAGCCTCGTCATTCTATCACTAAGCCTTTGGAGAGTAACTACTTTGGGGTGCCTCTGGTGAATGTGGTTTCCTTTGAACGACCTATTCCACTTTTCATCGACAAGTGTATCCGTTATATTGAAGCCACAGGTACATATTTGCTGCTGCTTTTATTTTGCCATCATACTCACCCCATCAGAACTGTGATTAGGACACCATATAAGCTTATCTGTATCACATTGTTCAGTTAAATTTAGATGCTTAATGGGCTGTAGCTCTCATAAATCACACAACAACATTCTGTTGAGCATGTTTCACTTGATCACTTTTACTATTATTTCTGACAGGGTGTCATGGTCTTGTACAACCATATTAATGTAAATCTAAAAACTGAAATTTAGCATTTTGTTACATACCCTGAAGTTCAGCATTCTAGAATAAGTAGTAATACTGGTTTGTGGCAAAAGCTATAAACTTTGACAAGAATTTTGGGAGTGATCTTAAATTGTTTTTATTTGAACACTCTCTCTCTCTCTCTCTCTCTCTCTCTCTCTCTCTCTCTCTCTCTCTCTCTCTCTCTCTCTCTCTCTCTCTCTCTCTCTCTCTCTCTCTCTCTCTCTCTCTCTCTCTCTCTCTCAGGTTTGACCACAGAGGGTATCTACAGGGTAAGTGGAAATAAGGCGGAGATAGAGTGTGTGCAGAGACAGTTTGAGCAGGGTAAGTTCAGAAGGATTTCAGTATATTAAAATTGTTGTGGGATATAATTATAGTTGGGTTATATTTTTTTTTAATAAGGTTGCCTTATAATTTGATTTAAAATATTTAATGAGTTCATAAATTGTTCATATTGACAGAATGTACTACTTTTGAGGAATAAATGTTGAATACACACAAAAGGTTTTGATGGATTACCTGACATTCTGCCATTCTCTTTCGTCTCCATCATTCCTACTCTATCCATTCATCCGTTTGGCTCAAATATTAGACCACAATCTAGACCTGGTGGAGAAGGACTATACTGTGAACACAGTTGCCGGGGCATTGAAAAGTTTCTTCTCTGAACTGCCTGAGCCTTTGGTTCCTTATAGTGCACAGGTGGAACTGATAGAAGCTTTCAGTAAGATTTAACTTATTTTTCTTAAAATGCTCATAAAGCTTATTAAACTTTAAGTACACCCTTTCAATTGTCCCAATTTTACTAACATGTCATATGCAGACAATTTAAAATTTGGTGTTATTTACCACAGTGCCTAAGCTTCTGGAGCAATCAGGTTTTTATTATTTTGTCCACAGAAATTAATGATAGGGAACAGAGGCTGCACACTATGAAGGATGTGTTAAGACGATTTCCAAGGGAAAATTTTGATGTCTTCAAACATGTTATGAGCCATCTAAACAAGTAAGTGTGAAAGCACCTGCGTTTGCTAACTGTTGGAGATGAGTCATGGTGAAGAGATTTCAAACTTAATGTCTCTCTTTCAGGGTTAGTCAGTGGAACAGAGTCAACTTAATGACCAGTGAGAATCTATCCATCTGTTTCTGGCCGACACTGATGCGGCCAGACTTCACCTCTATGGATGCCCTGACAGCTACACGCACCTACCAGACAATCATTGAGACATTTATCCATCAGTGCGCTTTCTTCTTTTACAACCAGCCACCTGCTGAGTCACCCACTGGCCCCTTTGGACCTCCTGGACCACTGGTGCCCTCTGGATTGCCCCCATCCCCTCCAGCTGCCCCTTCTTATTGCCCTTCAACCCCACATTTTACCCCCCTTTTGCAGTCACCCCCACATTCTCCCCCTCAGAGCCCACACACAGCCCCTGCAGAACCACAGACACTGTAAGCATAAAGGAAAAGTGACATGTGGTTTAGTAGGTGGAAAACACATACATTTCAATGCATGATTACACAGCTACATAACATATAGATACTCTACACAATGCCTTTAACAAATGTAGCCTGTTTAGGTCAGTGCGGTATGTAAAAAGTGTTCTGGGCTCAGTTCCAGATTTAGTGATCATCTACAGTTATTAACATGCATTAAACAATACAATTACACACCAGATGAATGTCTGTTGGCTTTTGAACTGAACAATCTGTTACTAACAGTGGCGTCAGTTTGTATGTAATCATCATCATGTCAACACTGCCCTTGATGTAGTTTATTACAGAAGAGGGATGTCCTTAATTTTCAGAGTAAATATAGATCAGAAAGGATATAAACAGTTTTGAAGGACTTTAAGATTTTTCTGTTCTGTTGCTTCTCTTTCTCACAGTTGTAGTTACATTCATTGTGGAGCAGTAACTGCTATGTTACCATCTTTCTGTCTGTCTATACCCCTGGTCCTCTCAGACTTTACCTCTCTATGTGGAACTGTGGTATAACACACAGTAGTCATCAAAAATCAAGCAGCATTTACTCACTGTCTAGCTCTTTATCTTAAAAACCATTGTTGATAAATAATAGAATTAACTTAATTTTTCATTTTTAATTTCAAGAAGGTGAAAGAACTCACTTCAGCTGCAACCATATTCACCACTTTGCCTGGCTTTTGTGTTTCACATCGTCATCGTTGATTTAAATTCCATGCCTCATTTAAGTTATATGAACTTGATTATAGAAGATTATAGCTTTTCTGAAAAGATAAATAGACCATGGATTTTGGAGGATATATTTTTTTTTCTTGTTTCCAAGATTTGAAGTTGTGACACCTGATGGTGATGCCCAAAGGTGATTGAAGGTTGATGGAGATTGGAGGTTGATGCCAAGTGGCTCCTGTGGATCTTTGCTTATAAATTCAGCTAATGGAGATTACATGCCCTTTCTTTGAAGGCAAAGATTTCAATGGCAGTGATACCGCATGGAAATGCTGAACTTCCAATTAATGCTGGTGGAGGCCTGGAGACACTGACAATACAGGTTTACTTAGACCCTGGCCTATTCAGCAATTTAAAACCTTCACATCTTCATTTTGGGTTCTGTATTAGTAAGTCCTTAAAGGCCTAAAAGACTGTTTTAAGAACTCCATTGTTTTTACTTATTAAAGCACTTTTTGTCTTTTTTATAGAGACCTGTATTATGAACTGCGACACTGAATAACGACTGATTTAAGCTGTTGCGACCATGTTAGAAAGATCAGAACTTTTTCAAGGTGAATGTGGAGTGGTCAGAAACAGATTAGGTTTAGTCCTGGACTTCACTCTTGATGATTCTTTCTCATTAGTTTGTCTTTGTCTGCTATTAGTATGTTTTTGGACTTTTGTACAGCCTGAAGTTGGGCAACATGAACCTTGAAGTCATATCACAATTTTTCATTGTCATCTACATGTAACTGGATCAGAATGACGGTTTTTCTTCTGCTTTTTTCCAGTCTCATGTTCTCAAGCTCTTTTGGACATTGGACATTCATGATGTATAAAGATACAATGACTCATTGTGTGTAGATTGTATGTATATTACCTTTCTCTGTTGAACCATGACGCTTCTGAAGTGAAATTATTCCTGTAACATGTTTTGCTTGAAATGCCACTTCCTGTTTCTATCCAGCCAAGGTAGAAAAGCTGAAGTACCAAAGTAGTGCAATGTGGCGGAGGGATCAACACCAGTTGTAAATATTTAATGACTGGGTTGGGAATGAGCATGTCAACTCGGATACTTGACAACGCATATTGCGATCAACTTATAATGGACGAGTTAACATTTTTGTTCGTTATCCTCTTCATTCTGTGTAGCTGCCGCTTTTCTACCAAGCTGAACAAACCTGAAGTCATCCCGGCTTTACTTGAAGTACACAATTTGATTTAACTGTTTTGTTTTCCAGCAAGCATCTTGACAACAGTAGAATTCCTACATTGTAAAACAAAACTTTGCTGCCTTGTATTTTTAAGTTTAATCAACTTAGCTATACAAGTCATTTCAACTTAATATTTTAAATTCTGACTGGTAGAACTTAAAAAAATAGGTTTAGCAATTTTCCAACTATTTCTTATAAGTTACCTCAACTCTGTACCAGTCAAGATTACAAAGAGTAAGTTGAAATGACATGCAATCAAATTAATTCAACTTAAAACTGCAGCAAGGCAGCAAAGATTTTTTTACAGTTTAACTGTACCAGCTGTTGATACCGCCATCTGTTTTTTATATCGTTAAATGCAAGTTCTTTAAGCTAATCATGTGATTAGTCAAGAAAATGATGGGTATCTGTGATGGTTAATGTAATGGTTAAAGATATGAAGCTCTTTTAAGAGTGCCATGAAATGTTCTCTTATTAAGTCAAAGTGTTTATTTAAGTGTATTTTTACCTAAAAATCTGGAAATAAGAACATCATTTCCTGCCCTTTGTTGTTTTGTGTTGAAGCCAAAATGTGGAATACTGGCAACAGCCCTATACATTGTACTGCAGCATTACGAGTCTTTTAAACAAGTGTTTCATGTTGCGCCTTACAACACCTGACCTGCTGAGTTAGCCTACCAAAAATGAACTCAACCTAGATACTTGAGGTAGAGCCTGAGGTAAATTTTTGGGTTAGTTGTCACAGTTGTTGGAATTCTGGTCTGCCACTATAAATTATAAATGGATTATCTATGTGAAGGCATAGGAAACGATGTTTCAAACTTCTAAAACATTGCCATGTAACATAGCTTTATCAGAATGACTGAAATGTGATTTTTTTTTTTTACTTGGTTTAAGAGAGACCAGAATTTAAAAAGCCTCTAAAAAATTTTACCCATTTTTTGTTTACAACTAGCAGTTAGCCGAAGGTTGACTGATTTAGATCAGTTTCAATTTCTGTTGTCTGAATGCAAGCCTTTTTTAGACACAAGGGGTCAGTCTGTGTTAATTATTTGACCGTTTTTGCTCCTTGTGAGTGAATGTTCTGCTACCCCCCTGTGGCCATATTTTGATCAAGTTTAAGCTTTCTAAAATGTGAGGGATTTTCAAAATGAAAAAGGCTAGATCACCTCAAAATGACAAGTATTTTATTTACTTACCCCTGTTTTTCCACAGGTTCTGTGGCAGAATGTTTATAACTGACAGTTTTAATCATCATTTACTGTGTAGAAGAGAAAGATAAGTGACAGCCTGCATAAAAAATTCTCTTGTGTTCCATGAAAGTCATGTGGGTACGACATGAGGGTGATTAAATGTCATGATTTACATTTTTGAGTGAACTATCCATTTAAAAAACTGAGGAAAATGTTTTCAGAATGTTTATTGGTTAAAAAAGGTTTTGTTTTTTCAGAAAGTTACTTATGAAATGAATATTAATTGTAAAGAACCTGTTCACACTATTTTGTGCTCAGTGTCGGCATGGTTGTGGGAGAAGGGTCTGTATTAAAGACTACAGATGGTCCCATTTTTGTTCACTTTCTCTTGTGATACACCTGCCACCCTATTACACCCTTTTCCTGGTGCCTTTTATTTATAGTAGTAAAACAGCACTTTCTGCTGTTGATTTATTTTCTTTAATGTTGGAAAGATACAAAACAAATGTTTCATTGAAAATTTCATTTGTTTAGGAATGTTGAGGTATTTAGTTGACAGGGTGGCAGTTACATGTGATTCTTTTAACTGCTAAACTAAAATGAAGGACTTTACTGTACTGGTTGCCTGGTTGTGTGTTAGAAGTGCAAAATGCACCAGTTGAATATGAGAAACTGTTTCTTTTATTATGAACAAATGATAAAGTCTTGGTGCTGTCTCTTGGTTTCTTATTTAAATCTTTTTTATTATTATTAGTGTTAAGCTAGTTTTAGTAGCATGCATAAACGAAGATCCATACAGGGAGATGTTTTTGCTGGTTTCAGTATTTCAGAATATGAGTCTGATTAAAAATATGTATTATGATAACCAATGAAAAAACAGCAACAACAAGATCCTGTGATGAAAGAGGGTCAGGAGGGCTTAAAAAACTAAACAACAAACAATAAATCAGTTTTGTTACATGGATAATGTTCTCATATTTGTGCTTATTTAGTTCTTAAAACGTGTCTAAACGATGTGCTTTTTTGCAGCTGTAACAGTATTTACAGATGAAATTTTTTTTTTTTTATAACTATAACCATTTATAAACGTTACCTTTGTCAAGGTAACATTTATAAATGGTTTTTCAAGGTCAACATCAGTCGATGTTGTTAAATACTAGGGCAGGCATTTTTATTTTTTATGGCTTATTTATATTTGCTTTATATTACACAGAATGAAAGCTAATTTACTACAACAAGAATTCTTCCAAAAGAAACTGGGGTATTTATGAAAGATGAAGCAAACATTAAAAGCTAGCTTGTTATAAGTGGTTTCAGAAATCTAAAAGCTTTACAGATGATTGCAGAGATGGATGCTTTTCAGACTATATAATATCATTAATAATGCCCCTCTCAGCCCAAATGACATGCTGTTATGAGTCCTTCAGCAACAGGCTGATTATAATTCAGTGCTGTAGGAAAATCTGTGCTGCCAACACCTACCACACTCTATGCCTCCCCTAAAGAATGTGATTACCATGTAGGATATATTGTCAAAGGAAAGAACAGAACGCATTATAAAAAATAAACAGTTTGATTTATTAAGTGTAATTTCAAAAATCAAGCTACCACAATGGTCTTGGCTCAGACATTACTGCTGTGTTTCCACCAAATAAATATAAATCATAGTGATTGTTCTTGTTTGGGGAATTGTCTATATATTTCTATTTAAATTAAGAAGGACTTTGTTTTACCATCTACAAGTTGTACTGAATTTGTGTTTCTAAACTTTATACTTAACTACTGTGTTATTGTAACATAATGGTTTAGAAATTTCTAAATGGTAATTCTTTTGTCTAGTGACACTGAATAAGGTCAGTTTCAATGTTTTTAATTAAACAAACTGACAAAGCACTGTCACACTAAGTCCTGTACTTAAAAAAAGCCTCCGCTTTAAAAGATGATCTTGCTTCATTTGTCAGAAATCACTGTGCACAATTTATTGCTTTGTTACATTTAAATAACGTACTGCCTGTAACTAAATATATTAAATAATGGGTAAATGCTGAGTATCTCCAGTTACTTCGTCCCAGGTATAGTCAAAATCTAGGCACAGTAGTCTCAAATTAGCACTCAAATATGGTGCTCGTGGATATCCCACCAGAATTTTTTTTCAGGCAGCTTTAACAACATTAGACACCCCTCATCTATATCATAGGAGAACCTGAGGCTTAGATTATTTTATATTTCTGCGTCATTTTCTTATGTAAATTGCTGCACTATATAAATCACATTCCCTTTTTATAGCCTATTGCAATGACAATTAAGAACACAATCATTGCACTTCAGAGAAACCAAAATGAAAACCAAAAAAATTATTTGATATTTTAATTTCCATGGAAAACACAACTGGCGAACATTAAGGCTGGTTGCAGTAATTCTGCAGTTCAAAGATGCTGCAGGGTTTGTGACAACACTGCTCCACAATGCCTCTCTTTCTTATTAGTTCTGCATGATCTTTAAATGCAAAGTCAGCCACCTCATTTTCCTGGTCAGATTTAGGAGGAAGGAAACCTGGAAAAGAACACAACAATAGGGAACATTATGATGTTAGTCTAATGAAAAGTATCCCTTCCTATCCTATTTTCCCATTCAGCTAAATAAGGAAAATGCAGATGGTAAGGTCAGACCCTTCTTAACACTGAAAGTCTGCCTAAAACATTTTAAATGCCGGGAAGATTAATCTTGGTGATATGCTATAAACCCTATTCTACACATTCCATTTGTTATTGGAAGATTTTTGCATTATTGATGCAATTTACACATTAGTTATATTACACAATTCATATACCAGTTCTTAGTTTTTCATAAGTATTAGTTTCTATTGTTGGTATTTCAAAGAATACAAAATAGTGTCTGTACAATGTCAAATACATTTTACAGTATTTTACACTGTTCGGTGCAGGACCAGACCAAGTATTATCTGCTTTCATAATTTTTCCCCATGTTATCACACTTCTATTCAAAACTAATCTACTACAAACATATTCTTTCTTACCCAAGAGGGGGTCAACATCTCTCTTGGGGTTATAGAAGAAGCCCGCAGGACCACAAACTAGGAAGAGTGCATCGACCAGGTGAGATCCACACAGGTGCTGTGGGGCACCTGGATTAGTGTTGACACCAGAGATGGCCAACAGGAACATCAGCGCACCAGCCTGGAGCCACACTGCCATGGTTACACTGGAAAAAGAAGCAAAAATGCCATTCCAACAGTTCACGTTATTACTTTATAAATTAAAATGTATGTATACATCAACATGCACATTTCATCAACAGTCATAATTCATCTTTGTAATTAAAAGAATAATTTTCTGTTAATTTACCATCCCATCAAGCCCTTACCTGATCTTAAAGCAGATGACCAGAAACACAGAAGATGGTGGAGGAGATGAGAGGTGGGATAGTGTAGGAGGATCAACATGTCCTTCTCACTTTTATATCTACAGGTTATGCAGTCTTTGTCTGGATCAGCGGAAAAAGAGCCCTGTATGCACAAACATGCTCTAACTTCTTTAAGTGACTGTCCAATTACACATGCCACATTAGCTGTGTTTACCCAACCAATTCACATTAACGTCCGAGCAGTATTACGTTCACAAAAGATAAACACATACTGGTGCTCATGCAGGTCTTATGCCCTGTGTTGTCAATCTGAGGTCACTGTTGGTTAATTGTTAATACTTGTTGAGAGACATTTAAACAAAGGGACCTGATCATGGATCTGAATGAGGAATATTGAGCAATTTGAAGGGGTGACAGTTGGTGCATTTTCTTTGTAAACATCAGCAAAATGTCTTTGTGTATCTCATCTTGAGAAAATGGGATTAGATAAAAGCTCTCAGTAATATTTGCGATGTTCGTGGCGTGACAAACATAGGTTGCAATTTTCCATGTTTTTTAAGACTTAATTCCAGACTGCTACATATTAACGTTAACATTGTACAGAGTAACAAAATATTGAACAGAATATTGTATGTTTCTGTATTATCTTTGATAATACTGTGTTCTGTATATTGTATCTGAAATACTGTATTGTCTTTCTATTACTGCACCCTAAAAAATAAACAACAAACAGTTTTAAAAAAAGAGTTATAGCTGTAAATAAATGCCACAGTGTTCAGTTACACAAATGTATTTATTTACTATCTGGCTATCTGACAATTCTTGAAGTGTTCATCTCTTTAAGACATGCAGTTAATATTTTTAACAGTTTTAATATTACAAATGAAATCCAGTACAGTAACGTTTGAAATTATACAAACAATTACAATACTAGCAAATAATTAAAGTGTTTCTTACATAAAACATTAATCTATATTAATCTTTAAAATTTAATTTGCAAAATTATATTGCAAAAAAACAGCTCCCCAATATAAGTCTAATAAGTCAAATATCATTTGAAATATTTAATTTTAGTGTATATTATAGCTTGTATATTTGATTAGTGTTTAGGCAGTGCATTAAACAATATTTTTCCTTAACCCTCTGTAGCACAACATTGTTATTTGGGTAATAAATCCATTTTCATTACTTTGCAAGCAGACAGTCCATATAACAATGCAAGAAAATATTTAATGAATGGATGACTGAGTAAACCAATAAAAACTTTGTTTAGGTCACATTACATTCTTGGTGGTCATTACAAAATCTTTTTCTGGTATGGTGCACAGTATAAAAGAGACACGTATTTGGTCTAGAAAACAGCCCTAAGAAAAGCATTGTTGTATTTTCATCCATGCAAAATATAATTGCCATTTGTTCCTGATCAAACAGGATTTTGAAAACATTTAGAGGCACATATGCAATTTTTAGTGAGGAACTGAATAAACCCGTTTGTTGCCTAGAAGCAACATTGTGTTACAGTGTATTAGATATGGAAACAGTGTGGATGTTGATGTAGTAATTGCATTTACAGAATATTGCAGTTACAAATATTTCTTATTAAAGCTTCCACAATGTTCTACTAATGTAATTCAATGTTATAAAAATATATATGCTATATGAACCTGTTCTATTAGATTCTAGCAGTATTCTGAGATTTGTTTGATTCATTTCTATTGTTGCATAGTGCTATTTCCAGTCAACATACCTAAAAATGTAGGCTTTATAAAGGGAACCATACAATTTGTTTTCAAAACCAGCTTTGATTATTATTGAGGTCTGCTTTATGAGGAAAACTAAATCAAACTGTTTTCAATAGTCATGCATTTTCAATGTCTGCAACAGAGGGTTAACATTTAAAGGGAATTTATAGAATCTCCACTCACCCTATTCCAACTGATACAAGGCATACTCAAACATGCAGGACAGTTAAGTATGTGCATGTCTTTAGTTATATTTGACCAACCACTTATTAACTTCATTGTTTAGTAAATGTAAACATTTAAGTATCTCGCTGTTAGTGTCAAACATTGCATAATATTGCATGTTATCTATATTCACATCGAAGTTAAAGAAAATCTATACAATATTAACAGTCACAGTTTTGTAAATCAGTGCAGTTGTATTCTACTCCAACAACATATTTTGTGATTTAATTGACCAGCTTTCACAGATTGTGTAAACAGAATAGCTTTAAAAAACAGATATCCTTCTTGGACATGGAACACTGAGTGTTAGGTATTATATACAAATAATACTTCAGATCACCCTGTGCCTCACATCTTTCACACAACTGCAGCTTTTCTTAGCCTGTAGTCCCTCATCCAGCAGAACAGAAGAAACATCTAGGGATCAAATACATTCACATGAGCTGCTATAGAAACAAGTGATGCTACAACACTAACGTTTCACTATTATGTTTTGTTATTTGTGTTCATTCTGACATAAAGCATGACATGAATTCTGGGTAATTATTAAAGTTCAGTCAAAACATCATAAACAACTTTCTTGTTATTGTACTTATGGTTTGTGTTATTTTTCGTTGTCTGATATATATATACAATGCCTGCCATAGGATGGGACTAATTTAAGTATCAATAAGGTTTCACAGATGTCACACTTACCCTTTTTTTCGGAAGTAGTTTCTGTCTTATCTTCTGTCTGAGTTTTTCCATCAACACTCTGGGACCGTTTTCTGTCCACCATGTCAGTCCTCACTTGTCCCAAAGTCCTGAGGAGACACATAGTGTCAAATGCTGCATCTCCTTCTTCTGACAGCAGCTCTAATACCTGCATACACACACACCAAAAACAATGTGTTGGTTCTCAAGGCACAATGCTGCGTAACTCTGAATCTAAAAATTGTCCTGACAAAGAGCTAAAACAGGTGCATAAAAATGACAAACACACAGATTCACTGACCTGCAAACATTTGTAGCTCTTAAGTTCACTCAAGTTTTCCTCCAGGAACAGCAGATAGATGCTGAGGTCATCATAGCGTCGGGCAGTTGGCTGCAAATCGAGGGCATGACCGAAAGCAGGCAGTAGGCGGTATGGATGGAGAAATCGGGCCCGCTGGTGTTCAAGAAGAGGTTGGAAGGCAGAATAAACCACAGCAGGTACCAGCACTACATAGATCACCAGATTAATGCAGCTTAGAAGGCGGAATACACCCACTGCCACTAGTTTACACTGCACTGCATCTGGTACCTCACTCTCATTTAATAATATACCTGGAAACAGAGAGAAAATAAACATACACAATTCAGTACATACACAACCTCATATATTAATAGTTTAACTTTATTGCATGCATGCTAAAACACACAGACACAAATCTATCTAACCAAAACACACCTGTACGCAGGTTACAGGAGAACTGGTCAGTGGGTGACACCCAAAAGATGTAGTAGGTCAGATAAAAGCAGGCCAGCAGTAAAGTGAGGAGTGTTAAAACTCGACAAAGAAGATATTTTGCGGCCAAAGCCCATGATGAACGTTTTGTCTTTAGGTACTGCTCTACCAGAGGGTACTTTAAACAACCTTCAGTCAGTTCAAGACCACTGAGAGAAAGCGAGAGCATTAGAAAAAGGGAGAGAGAGAAAAATTAAATTCAAGATAAGAATTAAGATATTAAGGATACTGAAATTTTGAGTTAGGGTTGAGCTTCAAGATATTAAGGAAATATAAAGGTAGTTTAGAATAGCAAAGTAACCAGTTGTTTCTGGGCACGACTATTAAAAGGAAAGTTTCCTAAAATCACACTCTTTACATTTTTGGGTTGGAAGATTAGTGAATTTAATTAATGCATTAGGCATGCCTCCAAAGGCTCTCTCATTTCTCATTGACTGCATCTCATATCTGAAGCCTTACTGTAGCTGGACCTATTTGGAGGCAACTTTCATTTTTGATCACTGATTTTATTAGGTGATGAGTTGATTTTTACTCTCACAGCTATGGATGATACCATCTACAAGAGTCTACAAGTGATACCCAACCTTTGAATAAGCATGTAAAATACCAACCTAACCTTCCTGACAGGTGTTAAGGATAATATTATAATCTCAGTTCAGAACAGGATTAGTCTAGAACTTAATTGTTTTTTTAAACGGACTAGGCTTTTTAGAAGATTCAAAACATTTTGAAGAAGTTGAACCTTTGCCTTGAATGTGTGGTGCTGACATTCCAAAGTTTAACATGGGATTCTCAGATACCAACCAGGGAAGATGCTTAAATGGTAGTAATTTGACACAATAGGAAATATAGGGTCTAGGTTTCATTATATGTGGATATTGCTAAGTTTATAATGAAATGTATGCTATTCAGCATTTGTCACAATATACCTGTGAGGATCTTCTGCAATGTCTTTGCCATCAACGCTGGATGTGAGGCTCTTAGCCAGGCGGATGGCACGGTTGTAGCAACGATCAAGCTCCTCCATTATAAAACTGAGGTCGGAGGAAAGAGAAGGGGCAGCAGTGAAACGCCAGAAGAGAGCAGGAATGTACATGATGATGGCGACCAGCAGTAGGATATAAGGAAAGAACTGCCGATATAAAGAGACAGATGAGAAAAAATAAGCAATGAGGTAATCCTTTCAATATGTCACTGTGACTTATAACTATGTTGCTAATCACTCATGTGACCGACGCACATTTCCATCCATGTAATGAATGAAACAGTATAGCATATTACTTTGTGTAGTCGAAGGGGGGCGCCACCAACCCCATCCTCTGTGGAGTGACCCTCTACTTCAGCCCAACAGAAGGAGTCTATATAGGCAGCCTGCCGCAATGAGAAGTTAGTGGGTGGGAAACAGGTGATCTGAGTACCTAAAGGCGAGGAAATCACACAATATGCAATCTGTCATTTTTTTTAGCTAAAGAAAACGAAAGAATTATGAGATGTGCTGTAATAAACGATACAGCAGGCTAGATGTGGAAAAGTACAGCGCATTTCGGTGATGAGTGTAAACACACGTTTCGTGGAATTAGCTAATAATCGCCTATTTGTAAATCTATTTTAAGACGACGGACTTTAATTTATCGCCATATTACATAAAGTCCTGACAGATAACGCCCACTGAACTAATGCTGAAGAACAGTAATCGCGATCACAATGTTTAGGGCATTGGGCAAATGATTCATTCTTTGTTACCGTCAAATTTTGACCGCAAATAGTTCATTCATCCTGTAAAATATATTGCGTATTAATAATTAGTCATCATCATTATATGACTATCATTAGTCATATGGTTATTGCATGGTTGTGTTGTGAACTGGCACTGCATAACTAACACGGTGACTCGCCCATTCCTGGTTTACACACAAAAGGTCGCCTTAGTCTTTGTTCAAGTAATCAGCAGATAACTGCGCCACTCACATAGTTAGGAAAAATTATCCTTCTAACAAAACCATTTTTATTTACTGTCAATTTATCGTTTTTCTTTTCAAGTACACGCCAGTTGCTTTCAGGAATAGGTTTAGGAATTTTATGGAACTATGAAGAATCTTTAATTGTCGCAATTTGAATTTTGAAGTGAATTTTCTGTTGAAGTGAATATATTGACTTTTACTGAAATTAAGAAAATAAATGTTGTTACTGACCCACAGAGACTTCCTGTGCGAAGGCGAGTGAAATGAGTAACAAAGGAAGCCCGACCGCGATAAAACTGACCAGTTTGTCTAGAGCCAATTCCAGTCGCACACCTTTATATTTCGATTCATTCGGCTCTTTTAATAAAAAATCAGAAAATACATATTCAGTCGCAACGTGCGCTATAGCCATTGTTAAAATATATGTGACGCTGCACCGCTAGTTCCGGTGGGCGGGGTTTTTGCGGACCGTTAACCAATCAATAACAGGACCAGCCGCAGTAAGAATCAGAAATCTTATTGGAAGATACAAACAGTAAAGTTTTGTATTACCTCTGTAATAATTTTTGTAATATTTTCCCCATCCTGTAATTTTTTGTTTCAAATAGAAACAAGTATCCAGATGGTTTTCAGTGAAAGCTTAGCTTTATTGACTTCATTAAAGTGAAGAAACAAAGTTGCAAAAGACAAAACAATATTTAAAAAAGATAGTGATAATGTCATAGAAACTGCAGACATTAAGAAGAAAGAGAGGTGAATACAGGAAATATTTTTTATTTAAATGCTCGTTTTATTATTGTGTGTAGCCATCTTTGGTAGTTTGTGTTTCGTCTTATGGTTTTTAGTCATGGAACAGGTCGAAAAAGCTGTGATCGTCCGGCGCCTCCTCAAATGACACACCTTCACAGTAGGCTGGGGGCACAAGGACTTGTGGGTCATCAACCTCTGTTTCAACACCATAAAAACTGAAGCAGACAATTGCTCAGGTAAATGACCGGTATGAAATGCAGGATCCAGTAAAATGTAAATATTTTTGGAGAAAATGTTGAGGCAACACTAGTGTTTTTGGCTACAGATTTTTGTTCTTTGTTTACCTGAAGATAAGGTCCTTCTTATCACCATAGTAGGAGCCAGAAACGGGCAAACAGCCACAAGAAGTGGTTGAGAGGGAGTAGTGAGCTGCAAAGAAAAATCAAAGCATGGTCAATTTGAAACTTTCAGTTCATAACTGAATGCTTATACATTTTAAGTAAAAAGCCAGCAAATAGACAGAAAAAAGTGAAAAAGAAATAATATAGATAATGACCATGAAGTTCAGGCAACTTTCCGGTCCACACCCGGACTCTAAGTCCCTGCTCTGTGATGGAGGGGCTGCCCATGTAAATCTCTGATTCATGAGTGGCGTCGGGGGGGATCTCCATGAGGTGCTTACGGAACTGTAAAGTCTCCTTCTTGCAACTCTCATTTTTACTGTCTATCTCATAAAGCACACCCTGTGTTTATGAGTGAAAGAGAAAGTGCTTTATTATGTTACATTATAATATATATATATATATATATATATAAAATATAAATAATATAAAATTATTGAAATATATTGTATAACAAAAGGTTATATTAATAAACAAAAGGTTAAATTAATAAAACCAAGAATTGTGGACGTAAGCACAAACTGTAAGAGATCACAGAATAGAGAGAGAAGTAACGATTAAGCCTACCTCATCAAAATGTATGAGCACATCCATATAAGAAGTTTTGTTTGCATGATTAGTGTCCTCCACAAAACGGAATTTATTTGCTTTAGAGTCATAATTGAACTCTCCAGATGCAAGATCATGGCCCCCTGTTGAAACCTGAATGTGTTTTTTGTGTGTGAGAATAAAGAATAAAAATGTGTAGTTATTTAGCAAATATAATATATCTAGCTTTCAATTGTTATTTACCTGTTTACAGTACATCTGAGGTTTTGTTTTAAAAAAATTAATCAGGCTGTAGGAGCTAATAAACAGCTTTTCAGAATTTTCAGAAAAAAGTTTCAGAAAAAAACAATTTTTCGGTTTATTTTAAATTACTTAGATAGATAAGCCTATACCAACCACTTAATTAGATTATTTCAGTAATGGTGAAATAACATCTGAATGAAACAGCTTTTTGTTTAATGCCTCTAGAGGCTCTGGACAGAACTACTGCATTCTGTGGAAGTTTCATTGATACATTAATCAAAACATTTGCCAACTCACCACTTTCATTGTTCCACTGGTTAATGGTGGTGTATCTGTGAGAGAAATTAAAAAAAATATTTTTTAACTTTCATCATCTGCAGATAAGTAGAAGATTCTCAATATCTGAATGACTTTTGTTAAAGACTTAGAATTCAACCAAAACTGAGTTGAATCAATTATTCAATTTATTCAATTTTGAATTACTTGAAAGAATCAGAAGAACTTGTTCACTTTCCATTTTGGACTATTTAAAAAAAAACGAATATTACAGAATCTCATAGAATGTATAAATCTCTTACGGCATGGCTGGCGATTGGACGATGCCCAGGCGATGGTGCAGAGGCATGAAAACACCACACAGAGCAGCTTGACTGTACGCATCATTGCTCCTCAGTGTTCTTCAGGTCCAGACACATCCACCCTCAATCAGACGATAATTCTTATATATAACCCTGCACCTCAAATGAACCCCCCTCCTTCCACAGGACCTCCAGCAGTGGAATAAACAAAAGATGTTTCGAAATCAGTCACTTTGCCTGTTGTATCTGCAAATGAGGAGTTTGAACATTAGAACCTTAAAACTGGCACCAGTGACTATTTGTGAGACAACAAATATGGTCAAAAAATTAAATTTAAACAAACAATCCTCTGTCTGGCCTTTTATCAGCGCTCAGGGGTGCTGGCTTCATTCTGGTGGACCACAAGTCCCGAGACAGTTGGTGTTATATCACATGAGGATTTGGGTTCATGTGAGGTGATGATTGCACTCCAAAAACACTAGCTACATTCTCAATCTAAGATTCTGAGAAAAAAACAAAAGCAATTCAATTACACAGGTGTAAAAACAAAAGTCCATCTGGTACTTTCCCTGTTTTGCAGATAGTCTTGGAAAACTGTTAGATTAATCTGCTTATAATGCTATAATTGTTATTTTACGGCTGTTAATCATATACAGTTATAATTCAGTACAATAGGCAGGAATTTTAGTTGTTTACTGTAAGTCTTTGTTAATGTGTTGATTAGTGTGTTACTAATGTGTAGATAGGTTCTGTGGGTTTTTCTGTAAAGCTTCTTTGAAACTATGTGCTTTTGGGAAAGTATTATATAGATAAAATCAATTAAAAAATTAAATTGAATTTTAAACTTTATCAGAGGACAACTACTTAGCAAGTGCACAGCAATGTCTAGGCATCCACCTAGAACATCCAAACATAACAGATGAGTTTTGCATGATCAATGACATTCATTCTAAGTACATTAAACCTTAAGGGTGCAGCAAATAAGCCCTTTGAGGGTACTACTACTATACCAAACACATAAAGAAGCACATTTTGCATATTTTTTCTGACAGTTTTATTCAAGAGGTGATCAGATGTGGACTAGCTCCTAATTCTAAACTTAAATCAAAAACCTGTAGTATTTTGTGTATCTGGTGTATCATGTATCTTCATAACTGTTTTTATTTTGTGAGATGTGCGCAAGTTTGGATAAACAGGATAGCAAAAAGCTTTTGCTTTGAAGGCATTGATTCTGTTTTCTTAGAAAGAGGACACCAGAAAACCCCTAAATGTTTGTCTGCCACTTTCATAATTGCTGTTTTATTCTCTTTGGTGGATTTTTTCTAAAGTTTGCATTTGAAAGCTAAGGTACAGATCTGCATGTTTAAGATAAATTTAAAAGAAATCTTTTAGTATCTGATGCACATTGGAAAACCTGTATCTCTTACTGATCTTTTACAGTAAAGTCCATTTACTTTCTCATTTAGATGCTATAATGTTAGTCACAGACAAGAAAAATGGTTCTCCCAATTTTTTTGCAGTAATTAAGTTTCAGCTGGCTTGCTTAGAAGAACTATAATCGTAGAGTAAATAAGTTCATACATTATGTCTGTATTTAAGAAACCTTATTTATGTTAAAATGCTTGGGGGAACAATGTATGCACAATCCATCCTTGTGTGGTTGATGCAGGGCCCAGATGGTGAACTAGAGTCACCTTTAGGGGTTCTGTTGGAGTCATTGCGGGATACTTGTGACTGGTGAAATTTAGTTTATTTGCTTTCCCTGCTTGATGCTTTCCCTGCTTGAGTGTTGTTTTCTAGGCAAAAGGGAACATCATACCAGAAGGAAAACATGCAAAAAAAATCTAAAATTTTAAGGCAAATCTAAATAACTGAATAAGGTAGATACAGAATCCATATGATCCTAATATCGGCAAACAGAACTACATTCTCTCATAATCTTTTTGCATAGGATGAAAAAGATCAATATTTATTTATTGTCAAATTATTTTATTTTATATATTTTTTTAAAGATGTAAACATTTGAATTAATTTTATGATCTATGCTGTAAACCTTTTAAAATGTAGAAATGCCGTTAATTGGGGCTCTTGATCAATCACTGTCTAGATCAGAGTAACAGTAAGCTCTTTTATTGTACTCTTCAAATCGTTGCTTATAGTAAGTTTGCGGCTCTATTTGTATGTACATTTGGATATTGTTATAAACAGGATTCATTTTTGAGTATGCTAGATACTGCTGATACATGAAGACTCAGTTCAAAAGTATATTCATAGCCACTGATGCATCAATATCCTAAGGATATAAAGAACAATGGCAGCTCTAGATTATTATTGCCATCTTGTGGATAATCTGAAAGCTACAGCCTCTTCTACATGCAAATACATAAACTTCACAGAGCCCTACTTTAATGCAATGATTAGCATGTGCAAGTTGATGATTTGAGGCCAAGGACAGGGTCCCATCAGCCTATCAGACTGTTGTAGCCCCATTTTTTGTTGTTCATTAGAGCTTTTGCTTTGGTAATGTTATTTCTATTTTTTCTAGCAATTTTCTTATTTTTTAATAGATGTTTATTGATATTTTTAATTGATTGTAAGTGTCATCTCTCTTTTTTAATTACTCAGTATATTTTGTCCTTTAATACTGTCCCATATGTATATTGTGCACTATTTTTATTTTTGAAATAGAAAATTATTTGTCATTGTCTGTCATATTACATTTACTTGTCATGCCAACAAAGCACATTGAAACGGAGACTGAAACTGAGAATGAAAGTGAGGGGAGAGAGAGAGAGAGAGCGAGAGAGACAATAAGCAATAGTGGAGAAATAAAACTGATGTGTCACAAGAAAAATAATGTCCAGTATTGGATGAATCAGAACAGAAACTGGCAGCAAGACATAAGAAAAGAAATAGAGACAGTTGAAAAATAAGAAAAGAGGAAGAAATACTGTAGCAATATCAGAAGAGAAGTCAGCTGCAAGTGTAATATATATATATATATATATATTAAATATTATGACTGTGTTTACATTATAATATCCACACATACATGAATGAAATGTAACGTGTGAATAATGTATGTCTGTCCTAAAGGCATCTATCTATGCATGCAAATTGACCACATTTGACTCACATCTAAAGTCCCCCTAAATAACATGACCACCACTAAAATTAGTGTGGGTGTCTCTGTATTGCGTATATCCCCACCCACAGGTCACCACTGTCAAACAAGAAATGACAAAATCAATACCACTTTGCTCCGCCTACATCCTTGTGGTTTACTTCCTACTTCTCTGTTCTTGGCCCCTCATTCTAGCAATTACCAGCAAGAATTATGCGAGATAATTTTCTACATTTCCTTGAAGTGGAAGTATATGTGCAAACTATGAAAAGTACCCAGTATTATACACACACATACAAGTTTGTTAATTATTTAAATGCATACCTACTGTAATTACATGATTCTATTAATTATATATTACATATCAAATCAAGTCAATATATTACATGTACATTATTTCAAACTACAGAAGAAAATATAGAGTGGGGTTCAGAGGTCTAAGAAATCTGTTTTCAAAATTTAAGTTAAACCTGGAAACAAACAGGTAGCTTAAAAAAGTGAAACAGAAATGTTGTGAAGTAAAACATTAGGACAGGTTTTAGAGTCTGTGCTACTGTAGATCATTTCTAGGTTACTAATAAAAATAATCCAATTCATGACATCAAATTTTTTGCTTCAGTTGAAACACAAATTGTTCATACATTACTCAAACATACTCAGACCTTGCTGGAATAACATGAATCATTAGATTTTGCACAAACTTGTGAAATTCATGCCAGATTAAAAGCATGATGCCATTACTCCAAAAGAGGGACATAGCAAAATACTTTTTAAAAAAAGAATTTTTTAATTCAACTTTTTTTTTAAATTATGATATTATATAACTGTATTGTTAATTGTAAATGAATATAACATGTAATGTAAGTTAATGAATATGTATTGTGCTGAATAAAGCAGTTTTTTCACCTTAGCCAATAAATACATATGAAACAGTGGGCGAGAAAGAGAGCAAAAGGGAGAGGGAGAGAGAAAGAGAGGTGGAAGGAAGTTGTTGCTCAACAACCCAAAACTACTGGGGAGAAAAACATGAAGTGAGATGCTCATGTGGTGTAACCGTGGTTTTACATCACCAAATATACCTCAGCATTTTTATTCACACACTGTCTATCTAACCTACACACGTTACCGCACACAGCAGATGTGGTATACATGTGTAGGATATTCTGTTAAATGTTGGTCATATGAATTACCTCAAATGGCATAGCCTCATGATGCAGGTCTAATGTCTTTTTTACAGCAAATGAAATTGTGTGGCGTTAGAATGGATATTCCCTCAAAACAGGAGAGAGAGAAAAATGTTTTGTAGTAGTTGGATATCCCAGTTTAGACTGAAAGAGAATGAACCTCAGTTATTAAGCAGACATTGGGAATGTACAAGAATAATACAAAAGGGTTTTTTTTTGCAACTTGCAAGATTTTTGTTGTTGAGGCGCAAAACAACATTCCAGGTCGCCCTATAGCATCTGATTGCACGTAATATCGTAACTTGCTGTTTGTAAACTCCATTCAGCACAGATTCAGCAGATCACAAGTTCTTTTAGCAGAGCTATAAATCATATGTATTAATCCACATTATTAAACATCGGATTTCTACCAGTATCAAATGGTGCAAGTTTCTTGACTAAACTAAACCCACAATAATTCAGCATTTTTAATGTTAACATCCAATCAACAGCAGCTGATTTTACTTAAGTACATATGTACATGAACATAAAACATGCACACTGAGTGTCACAGGCTTAAATAATCAATTTATGAAAACTTATAATGTAAACAACTTTTGGTGATGCACATTTTAATTACAGCCAGGCACAGAATGCTAAAATTTCAATTACAGAACTGAGTTAAAAGAGGGAGGGAACATGATATACATGCTACAATTAAATCCAGAAAAAGGACAGCAAATTCTTCTCTGAGCTGTACCACTGCAAAAAATCTGCAATGCATTGAATAAAGTCTATAGAGTCAGTGAAACTGGAAACTCTTGTGATGTGTGTTTAAAGAGGTACTTTTTATCAACGGCCTGGCTTGTCACGCATTTCACTGGGGTAAAACGAAAATTTCAGTTTCTTGTAGAAAACAGCAGTTAAGAAAGAGCACGTCAGATAGAGACAGAGACTACAGCACATTAAGGAAGCATGAGGGGGTCTTCCCCAAAGGGCCTGTCAGCTGAGTTTCCTACATGTAATGGTCCTCATGGGGAAATTATAACAAGGCAGACCCTATATCTACAATTAGGATTACAAAGGCCTCATATAAGACAATTTTATGTAAAGCTTATCTTAATAAAGAAATTCATTGTAATGCCTCAATGTATTACATGCTCTGTCTTTTGTTTTTGTTCTTTTCAGCTGTTATTTAACAATACATATAATTGCCCCAAGTCACACAATGAGACATGCTATGTTTTTTGTGCAAGTAATACATACATATAGAATATATGTACATACATTGCATGTGTAGATTTTTCTGCCTTTGTACAAGTTCAATATATAACGTGCATTTTCATCCCTCAATGCACTGATCATTTTTAAATGTCATTTCAATTTACATACTTTTTAAAAGGCATAAATATACTGTATAACTGTATAAATATATTTACACATATATTTAATCATATATTGTTGCATATCATATATTAACAGCCGTCTGAAAATGAATTTGGCTGTCATAATGTTAGCTACATGAAAATACAGTAGGCTACCCCTCATCAAGACTGGAACTCCTTGAATAGCAATATTCATCAGCGCTGAAACAGAAAAGCAGAACAAAAATCGGCATTCCCATGAAGAACGAAACAGAAACAATATGTCAATTATAAAAGATGTGGTATACATCAACTCATATCAGTAGGCTACATAACGACTGAACGATCAAGCGCTGGTATTCAAACCAAGGTGAGTCAAGATCTTATCTTTCATGTAACAGAAACCTACATGAATACGAGCTTTATTGGCTGTTAGATGTAATAGGCTACATAAGTAATAAGGCAAACAGCTTTAAACTTTACTAATAAAGGTGTAAGACAACGTCAGCGAGTTCACGGCAATAGCAAGCGACTATTTCTGGGTCAAAATGTCTAATAGATGCAATATATAAAATTAAACGTTTCTCTAACGAGTTAGAGTTTACACATTACATGTGGGCTTCTCTTAAAACATTAATACTCTTAAAATTGTATTAATTCCAGTAATTCATATTGCATTAATTATTCGAAATATTTCATATTTTTAAGGTTTGCTGTTAAGTCATAACTACGATACGCATAATCAGTTATGTCAGTTGTTAGTTATGACAATATTATATACAAAAACATTTGACGATGTTATTAGATTTGCATTGATGACTATGTCTTTGAGACTGTGTTTTGTGCTATTATCAGATTATTATATTATTAATGATATCACTAACTTAAATGAACACAAAAGTAATAACTACGTTTCTCTCAGATGTTTTGGCGGCGTCTGCCTGTTCTGTGCATCCTCATTATGTGTATGGTGTTCGTCAGCTGCTCTTCCCCTCTTGGCCAAAGAAAGGCACTGGCTTTCTCTAACTCATTGCGCCTCACACGCACCATTCGTGCCCGTGTCCAGCAATTGCTGTCGAGATATGTAAGACAACAATAAACGATTTGCATTTTTTTGTATTTTGCATTTTTTTTGTATTGTTACACATTAAGTCTCTTATCTTTTTTTGACAGAAACAACAGCTGTTTGATGACGCGCTTTCTGAATACAGAGAACTAACGCTGAGCACATTACCCGCTGTCACTATTAGTTATCAAACCTGGTTACAAATGCAGGTGTGTTCGCAATCACTTTTGATTGTTATACAATTGTTAACATGTTTAAAAGTGATCATTTAGTTAGGGTGAAAATTAGTTTCGATTACCTCAATTTAAAGTATTGCAAATGTATTTGTCTCAAGTTTACGCTTGTCCCTTAACAGAGATTTTATCGGCACCCAGTAAAAATATAGCCAATAGCTCATTACCTATTCAGTTATTTTAAATAACTATTAAAAATAAAGTATACTGACTGCTAGCTAACTTCTTGGAAGGAAAGTTAGGAAGTCATATGTTTATCCAACTTCTTACCAGAAAGTGTTTGTAATAAAGAAATGTCACTAGTACCATCACACATCATTATCAAACTCCACCTAAAATTAGATTAGGGCCATGGAAAGATTATTGATTACAAGATTTTTAAACGGGAAAGGATTTTAAAGAGTCAAATCTGCTTCTATCTGAAAAATCACCCTTGAATCACTGTTTGACTGCTGATCCGGTGTTAACAGATTGTGTTTGTTTTAGGACATTGAGCGCTTGCGTTTGGCGTCTCATAATCTCCAGGTCTTCTGGACTCACCTGGAAGGTCAACGGCAGCAACTGGAAAAAGAGAAGGATGAAAAAAGAAAAGAGCAGAGAAGAGATAAGCGAGGGAGGACTCAGGTCACCTTGTGCCAAAGTTTAATGGGTCTACAAATAGATCTGCGGGACCTAATGAGACAAGTCAACTCTCAGGTATAAGTGCACACTTGCTAGATACGTAATCACCTTTCAGCTACATCATTTTTTAAATACTCAGACACACTATATGAGTCAAGATAGTAACAGCACTAGCTGCTTTTTAAAAATAAACTTGTACTATGTATGTATACTGTTCAGTGTTCACAGTATTTCACAACTCAGATGACTAAATCATCATGTATTATTGCTATACTGCCATTACAACACTAAGGGGCTCTCTCCAGAATATCCACAAAAATTCCAAGGGTAATTTTGTAGTGCATATAACGATTTTTGGTCTAATTATAGAAACAGTAATATTACTAATAAAAACATTAGCATGTGGTGTTTTAGTCAAGCTTTTCCAGTCTGCCTCATGATCTCTTTCATGATGCTAATGTAACTGGTACATGCTACATTAGATGACTTTGAGGCTTAATATTCTGTAATATTGTGAAGACAAAGAACAAAATAATAAAAACATCTCACTAAAACTCATGCTTATCTTCTTCCACCTGCAGTTGATGAGTCTGACAACCAAAGAGGACCCAGATTCTACATCCACAAAATCCCCACTGCCCTCTCCCACTTCAGCTTCCAATCCAATTCCTGGCATGCACAGATCCACCATAATCACCACTCTGCTCCGTAGAAGGAAGCTCCAGACCCCATCCCACATTGATGCTCCGCGTAGCTCCACACACTTCACCACATCAACTGAAACCTCGACTTCCTCCAAAATGAAACGTCCTGTGGGTGTCACAGTGACCCCCAGACCTACAAAACCTACCCAGACAGCAGCTGTGTTTTCAGGGACGTCCCACTGGGTTCAGTATCTGAAAGGGTATGTCATACTGAGAGATCTAGAGCGCTACTTGAGCAGATTGGCAAGAGATTATACAGTTCTTCAAGCTAAACACTGACAAACATGCACATACAAAGCAAACAGAGATAATACCAGAGATAAACCAAGTTATAAAAATGAAGCAGAAAATGAAATACTATAACTGAACCAAGAAAGTATTTAAGTATATGACAAACATTCATGCATACACAAACATTCATATCCATATGCAGCTTCAGTGTCACAGTCACTGTTTACCTTATTTATGAGAATTACTACATGTTATCATTATATGATAATTATTTTTTTCTACTGTTTGTTTAGTTCAAGTCAAGTGACTAGACCAATACAACCCTTTTTGGGAAGTGTTATATCAGTATATGTGTGTGATGTTTCTCAGGAAAAAACATTTGTACACTGTAAAAAAAACTTTGCTGCCTTAAATTTTTAAGTTTAATCAATTTAGCTATCATTTCAACTTACTCTTTGTAATTTTAAATGGTCTTGAGTTGCTGTAAAGTTTGCTATTTTTATTGCTATTTTACCAAACCTATTTTTAACTAACCTATTTTTTAAAATTATACCTGTCAGGATTTAAAATTTTATGACTTGTATAGCAAAGTTGATTAAACTTAAACATTTGAGGCAGCAAAGTTGTTTTACAGTGTACACATACTGGCAGCTTCAGCTTTTGTTCCAAAAATACTAAGAACATATGTAAAGAATGTTTAATAGTATTTCTTTATACTGTATTTATCATCTGTTCTTTCTGGATTGTTTTAAAATTAACTGTGGGTTATCTTTATGCTCTGTGTGAAATATATAAGCACAAAAAGTACATAATTTGTTTATATAAGAACAAACAAAAACAAATTAGTCAGCCATTCTCGAAAATCAAAATTCCCCAAACACTCCACTTCCCTCCTCCGCTCATTATCAGACAAGCAGATGTCAAAATGAGAGCTTCACTTTATATCCCCTTTCTTAGTCTTTCCCCAGTACTTTCCACCTTGTTATTTATTAAATTATTTATTTTATTTATGTAAAGTGTGTGATAACACAATATTTATTTGTCATGTAATTATTGCATTTTTTACAGTTTGTTTCATGAATATTTAATAAATGTACTGTGAAGCAATTATAGTGTGTGTATTTGTATGACAGTTTTTTCATTCCAAACAGAGTTATGTTGAGAATGTATGCAACCTGGTCATGTTGTAACAGATCTGTTTTGAAACACTGGTTGATTAACTCTTTGGCGTCTATTCAACATGTAAAATGAATACAAACCAAACATGACATGACTCCATATTACTCACAGGCCCTTGCATTCAATACAGAATATAAAAAGCATAACTGTTACAAAGGACTTTTTTCAAATTTTTGTATGACCCTTTAGAATCAACAGACTGGATATCTGTAAAGGTCTACGGTCTGTTATCGTAGTATAAATCTTAGAGAATTATTTAGCTAATGTAATCATTTAAAACAATACAATATATTTGCATTAAAGATGTAATCACTAACATAAGTAGCACAGATCTCATTTGATTATACAGCAGAGGGTAAATATGACTCATCAATTCAATCATAAAGTCATTGTTAAAATGTAACCTAAATCTTAGTTTTAGTATTCTTAAAAAGTGATTAAACAAAAATGCTTTTAAATATACATTTGTTGATATGTGGCTTTGGATTGAAATATGCATAGAAACTGTAGTCTGGCTGTGTCTAGTGATTGGCTAAAGCACTTCTGTGAAATGATTTGTCCACCGCTAATGATCCCTCCTTCTGGTGGGCTCTCATTGGTCAGTCATGAGATTTGAGGTGCGGTCTGAAAGAGGAAGCAAATATTTCATAGACAGGGTTAGGTTAGGGTTAATAGTTTGCTTGAATACAACCAAACCACTTAAAAGCTTAATTAATTTAGCATTAAATATTTGTATTTACCAATATTATTCCTAACCCTTCTCCGCTTCCTTGCAACCTCCTGTTTGTTTTAGAACAATGAACTACATGCCTGCTCCCTTACTCTCTACCTTAACCAAAGAAATTCCTCTTCAACCTTGTGTTTCCACATCAGAGTGTGTGTAGCTCTCACCACAGACAGGTGTCCATTCCTGATCTTCACCACACGCAGCTCCTGGCCACAGGTGAAATGGATCACCCCCTCTTTTCCCCTCGCTATAGCAAACCTGATACTGGAGAGCAATAAGTGTACTGACATAAGCTTTAAAGCAATTCTTTGGTTGTAGTACTATTAAAATATAGAGAGAGATTTAACAGAAAAATTATATTTTATTTGCTTTTACTTCTACTTATACATTTCACAGGTTGCATGGGTATATGGCTGTTTATGTGACAAATAAAAATCTTTAATCTAGAATCTAATTAAATCGTAATCTAATTCAATCTAATTAAACTTTACATCAAATTAAATCTTTCATTGCTCCTGTAGTTGGTAGCGCATCCGATAGCAACGCAAAGGTTGTGGATTAGATTCCCAGGGGACACATTAAAAACTGTATACCAAATGTATAACTTTAATGCAAGCCACTTTGGATTAAAGCGTCTGCCAAATGTGTAAATGAAAATGTAAGTTAGAACTGCACACATACCTGTCCTGACTGATGTTGACATTGTGTATCTTGTCTGCCATGATAGCCAGTTTGGTGACAGCCTCAATCACATGATCACACTGCAGCACCAGGTCACCCTGGAGGTCAGAAGGGCAAAAAGTCAGAATTACAGAGATCTAACTGAGACAATAATAACAGACCATAACATTACTCAGCACTTATCTCACCTTGTGTTTACTGTCAGCTGTGGGAACATGCAAAACAAAGAAGCCATCGCTGAGGGAACTAACAGAGATGCCTGAAAAAGGAAACAACCCAAACTCGAGTTTCAACTGTGTTGTAGATTATTGCCCTGCAAGAGGTTACAGCTGAACTGGTAGTTTGAAACAGATAAGAAATAAGTGTATGATTACCTAACAATTGTATACAGTGTAGCACAGGAGTATTAATCATTAATAAGCTTTTTTGTACAGTATTATTAAACTACAATGGGGGTGAGCTGTATTACAGTAACATTACCCAGCAATGTGCTGTAGTCGATGCGTTGTTTGATTTTCGCTTCCTGGACCAGCACAGCAGCTGAAGTGGTCAACAGCAGCTGACGCGCTCGTGCACGGAAACCATGACGATCATACTTGATGACGGCGACACCATACTGACAGATAAAAAAGAACAATGGGAATCTAAATCTAAGCTATTTATACAGATTTGTAATTGTAATTTATACTTTATACACTTTAACAGGATTGTATTAAATGCATCACATCAAAAAATGGCTCCCTGACTAATCTGTTAGATTATGGTGCTTTATACACATACTTTATACTGTTGCTGTAATATACACCTGAAATGCACCTTAAATGCAAAGTTGCTTTAGATAAAGGAGCTTGAATATATGTAAATTACATTGAAAAGAAAAAAGAGAACACACAAAAGCATTAATTTTTTACCTTCACTTTGTTGTCATTCCCTAGAGTCTGCAGCACTTTGAGGTTGATTTCTTCAGTCTCTGTAGTAGTAATGATAAGTCAATAGGTATCATTATTTTTTTGTAAGTATGTGTTCTGTAAGTAGTTTTATTGTAAAGTATCTATAAATTGTATATAAATATTACCGAGCCTGGTGTTTACGAAAAGTTTGGGAACACTTCGAGGGTAGCAGTCCTTCTGATCCCTAAAAATTGCACTAGCTACAACCTTCTGTTCCAGCTGCACACAGCGAGAGATGAGATAAATGTTAATCTGTGTACCGTACGTATACGCTTTTGTGTGTGTTATTTTATGAATGCAGTACCTGCTTCATCCACTCAGGTTGGATTTTCCTGCAGTAGTCGTTGACTAGGTTGCGTATGCACAACCTGTGAAGATGCTCAGATGCCTGTGGGGGGAAGACACAGAGACATCCTCAAAACATTCATTGAGTGATTCATTGAGAGTAGGTATCTGCACTAAATGTTGCTGGTATACCTCAGTGAGGGAAGGTGGAGGTCTTGGCCAGCTCTTGTCAAGCACACTTTTTGGCAGGTTCCGTTTCACTTTCATCAAGTATGAGTATCGCACATGGTCCAGGAAGTACTCGTTGTCAGGGCAACGAGGCTCATTACGCAGGATAAAGCCTTTAATGAAGCTGAGAAAAAGTGAAAGAAAGAAACATTCTGATGGGATAAAAATAATTGACATAATATTCAAATGTAATCACCTACAAACATGAACACATACTTGCGTATGGTGTCTGCTGCTTGTCTACGATGCTTGGCTTTTCTGCGACCTTTGACCCCCCTCCACCATGACTGGATGACAATTACTGTAAATTAAAAAAGATTAACAGATATGCCACATCACAGAACATATGAACTGCATGCATATTCATTCAATGACTGTTTCAATTTCTTTCCTTTCTATATTTGTGTCTGCTCTATTTCTGTCTATTGTACCTGCACGTCGAACGCGATGATACTTGGCTCGCTCCCTGTAGCCCCGCCAAGACGTCTGCAGAATGATGGCTAAAAACAAGCAATAAAAACAAACAATAAAACAATTCAGTACATGTGAATATTAACATACAATTCAAGTGATATGTTAAAAAAACAGCAAATAATACAAATATTTCTTAAATATAAAAAAGTCTTAACTAAACTTTTAAACAAAACTTTTCAATGTATGGCCAACAGGTGGTTGTAGTTAAAGAGCAGTGACTATCCTCATATTCTTCATCATTATCGTCTTCCTATATCTTACCAATGGTTTGTTTCTGGGCTTCAAGGGCATCCTCAGTCACAAACAGAGTCCTTGGGAAGCGGATAAAGATCTTGGACCTAAGCAGAAAGACAAACTAAATTGTAAATACTATATTTAAAAAACCAAAGCCTTTCAGTGTTGCCCCAGAGCCAAAGGGGAAGAAACATCTGTAGATATAGTAATGGTGTCTTATGATGTCATGAAGACACCTGCAGCTATTAGTGCCAAACTCCACTCAGGCCTTTCACCTTGTGCATGCACGGTATCTTTGAGGTCCAGTGAGAGGGCAAGACAGCCGGCCACCACCAAGACAATAACTCATCACTATAATTCACATCACTGGAGCACAGCCCGATCTTCACTTCCAAGGCATGATAAGAACACCCACATTATATTGAAAATATGCTCTTCTCTTTTGCTTTCTTACCTGCCTAGTTTGTATTCCTCAGGTTTGTAGTTGAGGTGTTTGACCAGAGTGGCGACTCCCTCAGGCAGTTTTCCATGCCACTTTGGCCAGGTGTCTGGACACAGAGACTTATACCTGTGTAAGCACAAACATGCCAGAAGAAGCTGAAACAATATATTGCAAAGCACAGTTAAAAAGGCTACCTGCTGTTAGTGAAAAATCTATGTCTATGTGTATAAGAGAGTGACCAACCTTTCTAAGAAAGCCTCGTAGTTTCGCCTGTATGCAAATCCAGCTCTCCTCACTCTTAGATTCTCCATCAAACCTAAGTACTTCACCTGATGCCTGACTAACACCTCATCAAACCTACCTGAAAAAACAGAAAGAGAGAGCACTGAACAATGCGCAAGAAAATGTGTTTTTCATTGTTAATATGCTTTTATACTTTCTGCTTCACTAGTGGCAAAAAAAAAACTGAACTGAAAGCATTATGTAATGTAATAAGACACTTTTCAGACACTTTTTTAGAAGGTATTGAAAAGGTTATGTAGATTTGAAAAGGTTAAGTACTGTAGATTTTACAATTGCCAAATTCCAGCCGAAAGGCAGACTTTTTCATTAGTCTATCACAACACATACACATTCCTACCTGGCTGTTTAGCATCATTAGGTTTTATACAACGGACATACGATGGTTCCTTAGACATCAGAATCTCCATCAGTTTAGCCAAACTGAGTTTAAACTGTGTGGCAGCCTGGGCAAAAGACATCCATATGTAGTGTGTTAGCAAAAGTAGGTCAGGTTTCCAACTAAATTGTGGAAAACATTTAAACCTGAAATTACCTACTATGTCTGGACCAGCCAATGAGTCTCATAAGGAAAACAGTTTAATAAACATTAATGTCTTACATGTCTTAATGAAAATGTAAATAATAAAGGTTTGTGTGACGGGTTAGAGTCACAAAAAGAGGGGACAGAAAATATAATGACATAAATATAAAAACACTTTCATTGGAAAGTCCCCAACATAATAACCAGTCAGTGTGTGTACAGCTGTATGTGTGTGCTTGGGTTCATCTAACCGTCTCAGGTCTTCTCTGGTCCATCAACTCTTCTGCATGGAAACACTGACTCACAATGTGATTCCTCGACTGACACATCACCTGCAATAAGATACACAAGGGTTGGGTAACACATAAACATTTTTATCAGTCAAAACATCAAACACATTGCAAACGCACTGTACCTCCTTCAGGTGTCTATACAGCAGATCATTATTTTTGTCCAGAAACCCTGAAAAATAAATTGAAAAATCACTGCACAGACAAAATTTGCATTGAGTAAACAACTGAACTATGGATGGGAGACAAGACAGACAGATGACTGATAGACATTCTTCCCTCACCGTGGACATTGTAGTTAACCTCTCCAGCATAGTGAACTAGCCTAAACTCCTCCCGGCCAATTGCCTTGCGGATCTTCCCATTAGCCATTTTATGACTGGAACACAAAATTAACCAATCAGATATATCTCAATGACATTCAACATTTACTGTCATGATTAGCCTTATAAATTCATTTGAACAAATAAAATTCTAAAATTTAAAATTCAAAAGACTATGATATGCCCCCAAATTAGACAAATTTATATACTGTTTGCATTTGTTTGTATGTTTTCCACAAGTTTTCATACGTGACAAAGTGTGCATGGCCCCCCAGTGTGTCCTCCAGCTTTTCCAGGAATGTGATGTCACTGGCCTCTCCAGGTCTTAAGCACTCCTCATCCTGATTTACATACATGATTAATTTCAGATCAGCTCAGTTCAGTTTAACACAGATAAACAAAAAACTAATTATTTTAAATGAAAATACACAGACAGACCAGAATAGCGATGATGCCTTTGTGTTTCTCCTCCACCAGGTCACAGATGATTTTGTTGTTGAAATATTCCACTCTCTCCCACTAGCCAAAAAACAAGAAAACAAGAGATCTTGTTGCATTTGCTTACACATGCTCTATGAAGTTTTCATGATGTCCCATTTTATGATTTACTATGGTTCTCATAAGCAACCTTTTATGTCCTTTAATTTAACCCCATATAGACTATCTGAAAATTAAAGTATGAACTCGAGGAGCAAAAGTTCTGAGAAAGGGATTTGTGATGAAGCCCCATTTTCACCTGTTACTGATTTCCTATTTGGTTTTTATTAATAAGGCACATGTTCAGTCAGTGTTTGCCAGTCTTATAAATTCTGAAGGTTGTTCCTGTTTACGCTTTGATGTCTGTTTACTGATCTTTTGCCTGGTCTTGCCCTTTTTACAGTTTCTGCATGTGTTTGGGATGTGGTTGTCTAATTGTTCCTCCTATTTGAAGTTTAATCCCTGCGAGTTTAATCCATGTTTTCATAATTAACTGCACATGAATTATTTTTGAAGCACCTGTATTATGCAATGTGAAAAGACCTGTGATTGTGACACAAAGTTTAACTGTTGAATGTTTATTTGTTAACACAAAAAGTCTAAATATGAAAAACTTTTTTAATAGACCTGGTATTGTAATAGTGACAAGATTAGCTTTCAGATAAATATAATAAAACAATAAGATAATAAGGCAAGACTATCACAACAACACACACACACACTGTTGTATTATTTTCCTGGCACACACTCACCACGATCCCTTCAGCCTCATATTCCTCCTGTTCACTCTTCAGTGTGAGCTCAATAAACAGCTGCTGTAGCTTCTCATTGCAGTAATTAATGCAGAACTGCTCGAAACTACAGATGGAAGATCAGGAAGAGATAAATGTCTTTGTCAGTGCATCTTCTCTTCTTCCACTGTCATGTCTTTATGCAATTTTCCTTTCATATTTCCTTCAGTGTCATACAAGTTTATAAGGCTGTACATAACTAATTCAGACAAACCTATTGTGCTGAAAGACCTCAAATCCATATATGTCCAGCAAACCAATAACAGAAGAACATTTGCTGGAGTAGTAGACCTCATCCTGTAAAACACACATGATAATCTTCAGAAATCACTCCACTAGGTGGCACAACACAATCCAAAGATGCAAAATAAGATCCTGTTCATGCATGCAAGATGATATTTACAAAAAGTATGTGTTAACATAAAGCAAGAACACACCTTAAAGGCCAACGATTGGTTCAACTTTTGGACTAGCCAGGTAAAAGCACGACCATATATGGCTTTGGCCAATGAGTCGCGAGCAGAGAGAGCCTGTTCTAAACTCAAGGGACTGATCATCTGAAATAAAAACAAAGAATTAACTCTGAACATTTTGTTTGCTATTTGTAAACCATTAATGTAGTACCTAATAGACTGAATGCATGCACACTGAGTAAATCATGAGATTACCAAACATAAAGTGTTAAAAGCTGAAAGTGAGTGAGAAGAAAGAGAGAAGCAGACACTGATAGATATTGTGATAATACCTCCTCCCCTTTGGCAACAATTTTCTTATGAGTAAGAGCTTCTTTCAGAACTGACCCGTCCACACCCAGCAGCTGTTGATGAAAACAAAATAAGACACATTCCATGTGTCTACTGTAAGTATGTGTGTGTTGGGCATCATGTATGATAAAACTAAACTATTTAATCTGACATAGGTATCTGTGACAAAGGCCTAACGTAATAGCTTGATACCCAGCTGAGATCATATTTAACCAAGATTTGAAAAGTACCCATCCTGGACGACCTCAGAATAGTTAGTTCCCCACACAAGAACAGCACGCAGCAAACTTGAGACAAGTGACTTTAATGACACTGGAATCTAATTCCCGCGAAACTGTATAAAGTTCAGACAGATATTGAGATATCACTTAAGAAAGGGATATTACCTCACTTTATTTAACTGGCTCTGGCATTTGAGCAACAATATCTGGGAGTAACTGAAATTAACAACACTACTAACATTTTGTTTGGTAACAGATACTTAGGCACTTTAGAAATAATGTAACTGCAACAAAAAGTTAGCTATATTATCCAAAAAAATTAAAACCCAAAGCAATCCATTTTGTCCACACAGCTAAGTGCCTTGTAGCTTCCATAGCTGTAGTTTCAAAGTAGGTTCTCCAACACTGTTAAGCACAAATCAAGCATTTTAAGTGCTTCACTCACCTGGGACAAATATCTGAGTTGAGGCTCAGTGGTGATGTGTGTCTCACCCTCCTCATCCTCACCAAACTGCATGTTACCCAGATGTAAAACACTGGCCACAATTTCCATCAGCTCCTGCAGAGCAGAGGAATTTTTTGAGGGTGTGTACTGGATTTACAACAAGATCTGTTGCCATGCATGTCCACAATGTGTCTGCACCTCTATCTCCTTCTCATTAAAGCCAATGACGGTGAGAGCATTGCTCACAACTTTCCAACCATTCTTATCATTGATAGCGCTCACCCGTGGACAGTTACCCTAACAGAGAGAGAATATCTGTTACATACATACACCAACATATAATCTGTATACCAGTCGCAGCCTGTCTAAAGGCAGGTGCCCTAACAAAAATATCCATTCAGTACAAAGGAAACAGGAAATTATGGGGAGAAGGGGGGTAATGAATACAGGAAATGGTGTGAGATTTTAGCTCACATCACCCACAATAACACCAAGGTTCAATAGATATCCACAATTTTTACACATATAAACATAAACACTTACCTTAACTAGGTAATGATAGTGCTGTGGGTTGGTTTTCTCCAAACCCAGTCTCTTTAAAAGAGGGTCATCTCCACCCTCCAGCAGCTGATAGAAGATGTGGAAGTTTCTCTCGCCATGGTTCTGATGGGCCACTCTTGATTTCTCTAACAGATAGTTGAGGATGTGACCTCCAATTGGAGCCCCCTGTACAAGACAGAGACAGAATGCATTAATTTGAGAGGCTATAAGCATGACCACCCAGATCTAAGGGATCTGTACAACCCACAGCTAGTACAACCCACAAAAACTGTTCACACAGATGCAGAATACTGTTGACTGTAAACATAGCCTGAGTATTTTTAATGGTTTCCAATAGAGTGCCAGTCGCTTATTATTACCTTATAGTCAAACTGAATGTCCATGTACTTCCCAAAACGACTTGAATTATCATTCCGAAGAGTTTTAGCATTCCCAAAAGCCTGTGTAACAGAGTGAGAGGGTTTATTATCATGCTGTGTATAAAAGACTCTTGTGATGTTTCTGAGAGGGTGTTTGTGTGTGTGCATACCTCCAGAACAGGGTTGGACTGTAACAGTCTCTCTCTGATGGTGTGTGTGTTGTCACGGGTAGGACAGATGTGTGTGTAGTACTGAAGAATTTTCTTGGAGGCCTCAGTCTTTCCAGCGCCACTCTCTCCTGAAATCAGAATGCACTGGTCTCTTCTCTCAGTCCGAAGCGCACGGTATGAATTATCCGCCAGGGCAAAACTAAGGAACAAAGACAAATACACAAGCACAGATGGAACTATTCAATCAAAGAGCACTAGAGTGCCATTGTTACAAAGGCAGAGTACTGCCTTCTAAAACATAAGTTCTAAGCCAACATGGACAACTCTTTACAAAATCATGAAATCTATTGACTTTCTTGTTTTCTACATTGACACATTTCCTGTTGAAATCAGAATACAGGATGGATTTTATTAAAAAGCTTTCCCTTTCCCTAGATAACCAATAGGCTTCAATCATTTCGATTTGCTATATTCTAGTTGGCTGCAGGTGGCATTAGTGCGAGGGACGTTGTCATTCTAGAAAGTATCTTATTTGACAAAATGATGTATAGTGCAGGATGAGTCATCAATATTTTTGCTCTGTTTTGCCAGCAGAGAAAGACTGTTTTATGTTTTAAATGAGAATAATTGATAAAAAATATTATTTCAATAAAAGGACTGTTCATAAATAATTTTATGAAGACATTTAAATAGTAAGATTAAGTTGTCAGCAATGAAATTTGCTGTAACTGGCAACCAGTGGCTTAGAATAGCATGGGTGTGGGGAAGGATTTCACATTTTGAAATGAGTGTGTGTACTGTAGGTGTGTGTGTGTGAGTGTTAATGTGTGTAAGTGGAAAGTTGTGTGCATGTTCCAATCTCCGGAACCTCCAGGAAAGTGAGTCATACAAGGAGAATTGGCGGAATGTTCTCAGGGATTCTCACTGCCATGACACACATAACACACACACACACACACACTTAACACTCACATGTGAGGTGAGATCTCATAGAAATTTACTCCTCTGTGCCGCTCCATGTTCTGTTTGGAGTAAATTTCCAGTTCTTTGTAAGGATTCACTGACACCAGCACTGACCCAATATACGTCTTACAGAGAGAGAAGACAGAAAAATCCACTTTTACTGTGTCAGTTTTTGTCTTTTTATATTTCTGTTAGGGCACCTTAGAAAAATTATCATGGGTGATATTAAAATCAAATATAACCAAGAATTCAATAAAATGCCATGTTATGGAAATGTAAGCTCTAAACAATAATATTCCTCTAGTAAAATGCTGTGCATGTGTATATATCTTACATATATGAGGCCCTCTCTGTACCGCCGACGCAGGTTTTCAATAAAGGCGGCTTCACTGTTGTGGTTATCCAAGAGCAGGAAGTCTTGGACACCGACCCGATCTCTTGCTGACAGAGCGCTCTCCATCACTAACCTCACACCACCTTCGACACCAGCCTCCTATAGGGAGTGAGTGAAAAATTTGGACAAAAACCCCAGGAAACACCAATGCAAAAACACACACAAAGCACTGCCACATTACAGGAACTGAGAATGTGTGTCTGTGGACAAGCAGGCCCACACATAATATACACTCACAAAACTGCAGAAGTTTGTCAGATTTCCACAGAATTTAAACATCTATCAATCACAAAGTTATGCCCTGCCCCTCACATTTATAAAATGCTCTGACAAACTTGATAATGGTTTCTAGATAGAAGGTACTGTATCCAAATCAGAGCAGAAAATGCAAAAAAACTCCATATGGGTCTACAGCTCCAATACTCCAATCAACAGAGGACAAACACAAACAACACACATACATGCAAGAATAAATTCACTAAGAATGGATGCTAAGTATTAACTTGGGATTGGTTTACTGACACACACACACCGAGTTGTCTGTTTTTAAGTGTTGGTATGGTCAGCAGCTGACCTCTGCATGTGAATCCAGTGGAAAATCTGACAAGACGTGTTTGAGGAAGTGGGCTTTTGGAGTGGGTTCAGAAAGGGAGAGAGAGTGTGTATGTGTGTATGGTTAAAAAAGAGAGGCAGGAAGGTCACCTGTGGAAGCTCATACTGGAACAATATTCTAGTGGGAGTTAAACTGTGTGTGTGAGATGTTCACTTTCCTTGGCTCTGCTCCACTGTTGTTTGAAAAATTTGTTTCCAATGAATTAGTGATAACAAATCCCTTAAATGCCTAACAAGGTTTTAACAACTCACCCCCTCCCCCACATACACACACACACACACAAACACCTGCACATTCAGATCTTTCCTTGTGCCATTATTAATCTATTGTCCTCTTTGCACTGGGTGTTTGTGTGTGTGTGTTCATGTTTTGTTTTATACATACTACACAGATTTAGACATACACACAAACAAACTGCAGTAAAAGTTATTATTATCTGTTCCTAAGAATTCCTCTTTCTTCATTCTTGTCATCTGCACTCCATTAGTGGTGTTTAAATTGGCCAAGCTTATTCAACCCTTTAAATATTCAAAACCCTTTACATTTTCAAAAACAAATCAAAATGATGTTGACTCATTATTTGCAAAACCAAATTCTCTATCTAAACACCCTATTTGTAGCTTTAGGTATAACTTTAGGTTACTACAAATATGATGGTGTAATGGCCTTGGCCTTTGGCAAGTTTCTTGTGTATCTGATCTTGACTCTTGTTAGCAATACTTATTCATGTGAATTTGAAAGATTTAAAAGCTCAGCTGAAACCAAGTTTGGCATAATCATATTTTGGGTGCCTGTTTAGGACCCATGGTTATTATTATTTAAAAACAAATTTACAGACAAATTTTAGAAATCTATAATGCTTGAAAAAGCATTCTGTAAAAACCCACAAACAGTGAACACAGTCTAAGTAGGGTATATAAAGGGAAAGATGATAATATAGATAATTAGTAGCATGCCTGATGATGCAGTAGGAGCAAACAGTACAAGACAATACATTCATCATATGTATTCAACAGAGGTCTCCAATGAGGTCCACAAACCTGCAGAGTTTAACTCCAACCCTAGTTAAGCACACACAAACCAGTCTGTAAGGCTGCTAGAAACACGCAGGCAGGTGTGTTGAAATAGATTGGAACTGATGTCTCAGCTCTGTATATGTCATATTGTTTAAGCAGATCAAATAAATATGTCAATCAAATATAATATGAATTTTTGAGTTATTTATTTTGAATTGGCAAATAATAATTAAGTGATCCTGCTCAATGTTAATAGTGGTGGGGAAAAATCATTACGTAACTGAAAATGAAATTAATCAAATGAATCTACTGGAAAGACCTGGAACTTGCTTTCTTGGCTATAAAACAAAATGTGAACCAGTGATAGAACTGAACTTTACTGAAGAAGTGAATGAAGCAAAGTGGAAGAATGTTCTTGAAGGAACGTGAAAAAGAAACCCATTACCTAAGGTAGCAACACCTAATCATCTAGTTAATGAGCTACTCAAATGCTTGTTGTATTGTTTATACTGTTGCTTGTGTTTGTAATATCCTGCAAAAACAGTTGCATAACAATTCCTGAAGCCTACAGTGGATATATATACTGATGTGATAGTAAATAAACAAGTTGGTTTGTTGTGTGAATTTAAGTAATACAATGTGCTTTTGCAACATTATGTACTCATGTCTTTAAATCCAGGTGGGCCATACACATGTGAATTGTGCTGTGGAAAATGTTCTGTCAGTGAATCTTTGACATCCAGTCTGCACTTGAACAAGCGGGGAGTTACAGCATTAAAAGCTGTCTAACATTACATACTTGTTGATGGGAGAGATCTTGTTTTCACACTGCTTTCCCTTTTTGGGTATGGATGTCTACATTGTCAAGTTTATTGACAATGTAGACATCCATACCCAATGCATGCCAACATCATAGTTATCTCTGATAGCATTATAGAGTATTTCACAGAAATACCTTTGCTGAGAAACTGGAATACATAAACACTCTTTAAAATGTAGTTTATTAAAAGGTTCTTCACAGCAATGCTACAGAAGAAGCATTTTTGGTTCCCCAAGAAAACATCCAGTCAAGGGTTCTTAAAAGAATCATTTCTTTTTTACTTTTTATAGAAACATTTTTCCACTACAAAGAACCTTTTGTGAAACAGAAAGATGTTCTACAGAAGTTCCACAGATGTTAAAGGTTCTATATGGAACTACACAGCCAAAAGTTGTTTTTTAACGGCATCTTTAAGCAAGGAGTGTATATTATGCTCAAAGACATCTTGTATATTTGCTATCAACTGCCTTAAAACCATTGAATCTGTCAAAGATTCAATGCAATGAATCACAAAAACTTCCAACAACTTTATTGTAGCAACCTGGTAACTTACAACTTTGTTTCCTGGCAGACTGACAGAACTCTGTGCACACTGCTGGAACTGTGGATTTTGGCAGCAACCAGCAACTCACAACCAAAACAGATAATCCTACATTCTACAGAGCTGATGGGTAGCAGTGATAGTTAGGATGGAAAGATCACACCACAGTTTAATTAAGCACTTGTACATTCTTTGTGATTTGCATATAATTAAACAGATGCTTTGATTAAAAAACAGCTGGAACTGTAGCATGAGTATGAATAAAAAAAACTAACCAACCCTTTCTTCTCTCTCCCAACAGGTATTGCCTCTATCAAGCCTTGAAATGTTGTAATCTTGGTAACTTGTAACTGTGTACGGCTGATGTTATTGCCTCCTTATGATCTATCGCTTCATTGTTTTCCTCACATTGTAAGTCACTTTGGATAAAAGCGTCTGCTAAATGCCTAAATGTAAGTGTAAAAACAAATGTGTCACTGTATACAGCATACTAAAGATGTTCTGTGAAGTTTTGCATGGGCTTTTCTAAAAATTAAACTAGATGGTTATTCTCAAACAAACCAAAGTCAAGGTTTAAAACTATTGGTTGCAATGGTTGACTAATACGTGACTAGGTGGTCACATGCTGTTTCCAGAATGCATCAAAGTGGATTTGCATTCACACTACAACTGTGTTACATGCATTGTTGACTACCTCCAAAACTGGTTTAAGTATCTGGATCACAAAACGTTTTGGACACTGTTTACACCTGTATTTAGCACGTTCCCTGTGTATAATAGAAACATTTGTTGGTGTGCTCTCTGTGTTGCACTTTAAAAGCAGCAGTCTGTGGACACAGAGTATGTGGGTACTGTAGTCCCTAAGGGAGATGTAACACAGCTTTGCAGTATAATTTGGCACTGAGCCGTTTAACTGGGCTTTTGAGTTTATAAGACTACAGCTTTTCCATATAAGGGCTGTTTCTCTGCTCTAAAGCCCATATGAGTACACTCTGGGTAGGACACTAAGTCTGGTCTCCGTTGGGAAGCAATTTTGCACAATGTGTCATCATAGTTATCCATGATACACATACATGAGCAGCAAACCACCAGGTATTCAAACAACAAAATGCAGAAACAACCTCAGTACTCACTTACGCAATTACAAAACATATCTGTAAACACACACACACATATGTGTACATTAAATATGAAGCAGACACAGTCTTACAAACTAAAGTGTTATGTGAATGCAAGCGACAAGAAGTAGGCATTCAAGTACACACCCACATAGACAGATAAAACACAAAGATTGGTTAAAACACAAAGTCTTACCCTGCGGCGATACCTCATCCTTCCTTCTTTCTTTCTCTCTCTTTCTCTTTAAGGGAATCCCTCGCTCCTGCTGTTTTTCACTAATAATCTTCAGGGTGTGTCTGACAAATCATGGAGCGCATGCCTGTGTGTGCATCTTATCACATGCAGGTATTTCCTCTGGGTTCAGCAAGCAACACACACACTTCCATATTTACACTCCCTGCACATCCTTTGAGCTTGCCCACTAACACAGCTCTGCTCTCTCACACTCAACCATACGTACACACTCTCTTTTCTTTCTAAGAGGGGGAAAACTTTGATGACAATCTCCCACACCCAAAGCCCCACCCACAGCTGGTCGGTCAAAAGACCGCTTAAAAACTTTACAAATAAACATCTCACTTTCTTTCTCTCCCTCTCTCTCTCACTCTCTCTCCAATTTTTCCTGTCGTCAGTCTCTTTTGTTCCGTTCTGTGATTCAATATCTGTATGACTCTTTCTCTCTGTTTTATCTTCAGTTGATCTCTTTCTTTTTCCACTATCCCTCTTTCTTTCTTTTTCCCTCTGCACACAGAAAAAAGACAGGGGTGAGTCACTCTATAAAAAGAGGAGAAAGAGAAATTTTTTTGCTGGTTTGGCTTTTGCAGAATCAGTTTAAGTCACAGGCAAATAAACAGTGAGAAAATCAGAAGAAAACGTGCTAGGATCTTCTAAGCGCTGACGCTCAATGAGAACATGGCTATAGGCTATTAAAATGCCCCAACAAATGTCACATGATTCAAACTCAGAACATATTTTCTTTTCTCTCCCTTTCGCTCTTTCTCTCCCTCTTCAGCCCCTCCCACTTTTGCTTGCCTGCTCAGGCACACTTGGAGTGAATGATCACTGAACAGCTGTCAGATGCATAAATGTCATACAACAGCAAAATTCATACTATTTTTCTTTCTTTTCTTTGCCTGTTCTTTCCCTGCTCTTTGCCTGTTTATGTAACTCTTTAAATTACAAAAGGTGAGGCAAACCCACTAACAACCTTTCAAAACCTAATGTATAAAGGTTAGTTTTGGTCCTCTATGCTGATTTGCCAGCAGCATTACAGTAGTGCTGATATTTAGTGTAGCAGCACTGGGACACTTCACTGTATGTATCACTCAGATCATCTACTGTACATACTAAATACAATGTATGCAAGCAGACTGTAGTAGACAGTGAAGTTTGTGTAATTCTAGACAGATCTAGACATAGGAGCATGTTGCAGATTTCTCTAACTCCAGGACTGCTCAGAGTCGGGAGCCCGGAGTGGAGCTGGAATGGATTAAACACAGATTTCTTGGAGCAGCCGGAGAAAATGGCTGCTGTTTGGTTTGAGTTGCTCAATATGTACTTTTTGTTTATAAAACTGAGGCATCACTCCGATGGCCATTTCACAGTCTTGCTGATATTTGGTATAACCGCATTCCCGCTTATGTGATACTGTTAAAAAAATCTGAGCAAAACTATGATAAGTAAGACCTAAATTTTAGAACTTTCAGTCTCTTCTCTCCTTGGCTGTATGCCGAAAATTAGTTTCAGGCTTGAGTTTGCAGTCTGGCTGCATTTAGTCAAGCCATCGTACAATTGAAAACACTTGGTGGGCTTGTGTAGAAAAGGCATGACGTGTAATATCATCATTAATCATATTTATATGGCTTGTGGAAGGCAGTAGGGAGACAGGAAGGTGAGCATTTAATCAATCCGGTGTGCCACTCATATTAAGTATACAGACAGTTATGCATAATCTCTCATTCAAATTTAAACAAACTCAAAGCCATGCATGGATACCAATGAGGTACATGTCTATTGTAAACCGAAGAGCTGAATGAATTATTCACAACATCAGACATAGCAAACACAGAGCAGTGATGGACATGGTTACCATGGACGCAGACAACAAACACACATAAACACACCCACATGCATCTAGTGCATAATTAATCCAGTGATGAACACATGATAAAGGCACAAACAAACTCATGCCAACACCCCGGCAGGCTTATGCAGTGTCCTTTCAAATTTACACGTCAATAAACAGTTTGTGTGTATGCTTTAGGTTCCCTTTAGTGCTGCTGAATCATTTGAGTTTCCTCTCTCAAACTGAACAATTGAGTCTTTCACTGACAAGCAAACATTCACATAAAAGAATGTGTATACACACACACACACACACACACACAAACATCCTGTACTAACTGCCTGTTTTTCACTTCATCACATCACGTCTGCATTCATTGTAAAGTCATTTGACTTTACAAACTCACTCAATCATTCTGCCTTGTTCATTTTAACACAACCAAAGGCACAAGGGCAAACAAACACTCACAAACATTTTCTCTCTATTTCTACACAACTCACAAAAATGTTCAGCACACATTTCTTCACACTAATTGAAAGCTAAAAGCATCTTTGAGCAGAAAAGGCATCTTTATGTGTCTGGTATGTGTCTGTTTCGACACAACTGCTCAGATGTCTAAAATACAAAGAACAGAACTCTCAACTCTCATTTCAAAAAAGCACATGACTACACAGAAGCAGTGCTGTGTGGATTGCAAGAATTACTGTGTGCATTTAAATAGATATAAAATAGTTTTTTTTTCTAATGTAACAAACCCATAATAATTGGTTAGGTATTGGGGTATACAAATATAAACAAGCCTTAGACTATTGTCTTAAAAGGTTCTTCACTTTGAGAGTTTTATACAGCAAATTACACTGCATTCCACTCTGTCCCGAAGTGAGGCTACTAAAGGGATAGTTTACCAAAACCTCTGAATATTCTAAATGGGACTAAATGCATCTGGGAAATATTATGTTGCAAGAATTGCAAAAGTGCTACATTCCTTAAAACAGCACTGTGCATGTTGATGGCACAACGTGCTTTCCTTTAAAGTAAAACTGGTAATAATTTATTAGTATTATTATATTATAATATATAATAATAATAGTTTCCAGGCAATTCCTGCTGAAATAACTTATTTTACATTTTAAAGTGCACATAGTTGTTTATTTATGGTTTAGTTTAGTGTTATATTTCAATGATGAATCATAAAATTAATTGAGCTTTGCTTTTGTTGGGCAAATAGTTGCCTGCAGGTGAATATACTCAAGCACACCTGGCTGCAGCATGCAGAATGGGGCGGGACAACATCTAAGGGTAGGACCACACTTGTTGTCCCACCCATAACTACTCTCATGGTCAGTCATCATTTATAGGCATGTGTTAGGAATACGGTCACAATTGATGTTTCTAAAATAGTTTAACTAAAATAATCCTCTGCAGGATAATGAGACGTCTCCCACCAGAAATTCTTGCTAACAGAATTTTTTAAATAAGCAATGGTTTAACAGCCTCAGAGGATATTGTGGGTCTGTCTTTGAATATTTAAAAGTTATAAATCTTTAATCAGACAACAGCAAGACTACATTTTCTTAGGTGCATGAGCTAATGTCATTATTCTTGGGCAGCTCTGACTGACAGAGATGTTGCCCCACCCCCTTCTGCAGACTGCAGCCAAGTCCTTTTCAACATACTTACTCAACAAACTATGCAATTGCTTGCAACACAGAACAATTTAATACAGCTGGAATTAGTCCTAATGAAAGTTTTACTCTGGGTGACATAAGATGAGAACTCCCATTCAGAGATGCTTTCAGCAGGATAAAGGTCAAATAACAACTGACAAACTTTCACACACAATTACCATACCTACCGTCTCCATTGTCATCTTCAACGCTATCTGAATATTTTGGGAATAATCAAAACTGATGATAATTGAAAAACCATTAAATCAGCTGTGACAGGAATGAAACATGGGAGGAGTCAAGGGCACATATAATCACTTAAGCTTAGTTTGGACTACAAACACATAATAATGCTGCCGAGGTCAAACATTAAGATGACTGAAACACACACAGATCTAACAATTTTATAAGAGACAAATGTCTATTTATATCTAATCATTAAAAAATTGCACCAAAACATCTGACAAAAAAAACAGCAATTAACACAAGTTAAACAAGCATTGAATATCTGTGTTTAGAGAATCAGGCTGACCTCGAGACAGGAGCTTTGGGCAATGTAAATTATGTGCAAGTTAAAATACGATTGAACATTGTGGGTCTTTAAACACGTTTTTCATATTTTGTTTCTTTAGAAACTGTGAAAGCTATATAAAAATATGCTACACACCTCAAAAGAGGTGTTAATTTATAAACACTTTAAGACCTTTAAATATAACAGGAGTCTGTCTGGTCAGTTATTTAAATTAATAGGCCCTTTCTTATTATTTTAAATTTATTTAGGCAAATGCCCCAAAGTGACAATAATTGTTCATTGTAATTCACACCTCAAAATGTTTGCGGCTGTCTTTACACCCCAACAAATTGCTGCTATACAGGCGTATCTATCGTGTTTCGTGAAACACAACCTATAACGTTTACTTAATTAAATGGGTTCAATAGGTGCAATTACTCTTCACTCCCAACCACTCAGCTGTTAAAGTGACTGCCTAAAAAATCGCTATAATAAAAAATAAAATAAGATTAAATAGCACGCAAATCAAAAGGCTCATTATGTTATCACAGGATTTAGATTTGGAGACAATTATCTTACCTTTAACTGTAAGTTTCCCGATCAAGTTTCAAAAGATGGTAGCACCACAACAGACTCCAGTCCACCTAAAGGTCACGGGCGTGCTGTGCGCTTCTTCCCCCGGTGAGGACGCGTGTAACGGACCGCTTCGCTTCAATGATGCTTTAAGGGCATCACATGTCATTTCTGTGCACAGGTGCACAGAGCCAGCCTGTAACGGGAGCACATTTACTGTAGTTTTTAAACGTATATTAATAATATGCAGATATAAAATCACCAGCAAAATACTCATGACGTACTAAACAATTAAAATACTCCTTGAGCACGATCATTGAGTACACAGCCTACCTTAGAAGTTAAGACGGGCAACAGTTAGGCAGCTGGGAGTAGTTGCTGAATTCCGATCCTGTGTAGATGACCTGCTAAAACAATAGGAAAACGCCTAAAGTCGCACACACCCTACCAAAAATAATTGTTTTCTCAGATGGTTTCCCCTTTTCGGTCCAGTCCTTCTGGCGCCTCAGTATCAGAATATCCAGATGACAAACATTCCTGTTAAAGTGCACAGAGTAACGAACTATAAACATTTCTGAACAAAATGCCACACAGATTTGAAGTCTGGAGAATGTAACACAGCGTGAAAACATATTTGAAACGTATACAAACTTTTAAAGCAGTCAATTATGTATCTGGAGAGGAACAGTCTGGCGCCCCCTGTTGTCTCTGAATAGACCTTTAAAATTATGCAGAACAGTTTTAAAGCGCGAGTCAGTAAATGACGGACCCTGCTATACCATTACTGCAAAAGTGCCAAAAAAACTAAAACTGACAAAAAAATAAAAATCTCCATAATAATATGGAGAAATGCTAACCGTGTTACCTACCGACACGTCTTAAAATTATTTACATTCTCAGCAAAAATACAGCAACCTATAATAAAGACTGCGCGGCTTAAATTATTTTTAAATTACTTACGCAGCATGACATTAGGCATATGAAAGTTGTGCTTCACTTGAAAAGCATCATCTGAAAATTAAAAGCTTTTAACAATACATAATGGAGAGTGAGGCAAGATGATTTTTAGTGGTCCACTTCAGCCTCTCTGCAGAACATTTGTCAGATGAGCAGATATTTAGGAGGTGGCCATCATTAGCTGCTTGTGATTAAAAGATGAAATATATATATTGACTTGCCAAAATACAATTAGGTAAATTATTTAGCTAAACAATGCACTTAAATTTAAGAGACTCTTTTCTCCCCAAATGGGTAGAGTAGGGAGACAGATGCTTTAGGGCATTGTTGTTTTCCTCCTCTCTCATTGTACAGTTTAAACTGATATGTTTTTTAACCATAAAACTACCAACCTTTAAAAGATTTTCCATATTTTTACGGTCCATTAAATAGTTTCTTGTAATTTCAGTGGATTGGAGACATGCATGAAATAACTTTAAAGTGGCACATCTTACCCCACTCTCTTACAATATGAGGTGGACACATCTGCACTGGCAGATATAGTAATGTGTTTTCCGTGCAGCAGTGACATGAAAGAGAGATGATTACTGATTAACTACAATGGTGTTTTGGCCAGTAATGACTCTCTGAAGGTAAACACAAGACATAAACCTTTTAATTTATGTGGTCCATTGATTTTTTCCTATGTTACATAAAATGATAAGAAAAAAGGAAAATGTACAATGTAAAACCAATTAAATAGGTTTTTGGAATATGAAAATCCCCGTCTAATGGAAAACATAGGCTGATATTTTCCATTAGCCTATTTGCTAAGCATACAATGTGCAACCGTTGGCTTAATACACTAATGTACTTTCCTATCACCTGTATTACTAATTACATTTACATCTGCATGTATAGGTGCAGTGTGCAGATTTAAAATAACTCTTGGATGTCATGATATAGTCTATATTACAACTCTAAAACTCTTGAACCCACCAGAATTGCTTCCAGATCTCTGGATTCAATAACAATTTTATTTTGTGTTATTTATATTTTATTTTTGTGTTTATTTTGTATTCGTTATTTCTGGGTGTGCGTTGTACAGCTACCTCGCCAACTCAGAATACAAACCACACAGTGTATATATACTAACCCAGCACTGATCCCTGAAGATGAAACCCAGACCCACTTGTACATTAACCCAGCACTGTATATAAAGAGAGAAAACAGTGTGGCTCATGATTGTTGTAATATACTATTCTTGTTTATAGATGAGGGTGAATGGGACCCATCTAATTCAGTGTTCAGAGCTCATTTGAGGTAAACATGGAGAGTGGTGCCTGCACATCATCACCGGTGCTCTGAGTTTGAACAGTTCGCAGCCTCTCATTTAGTAGTTACTTATGTTATGACATCCACCTTTTTTCAGTGCTGCAGCTCAACTCGTGCAGCAATAAGAGAATGCACTGCCACCTCCAGCCAGACGAGTTGGATGAGACACTGGGGTGCAATGTAATTTGGAAGTGTGTTATCTTTAAAAACCCAGACACATTTGGATGTAGCTGTCATCTGAGTATTGGCGAGCATAATTTCTGGACATACCCAGCATTGTCTTACAGTGGACACTTGGAAGCAATGGATGAATACACATCTTGTGTATATATACTTTTTAGGAAGCCTCATGTGTACTGTAATTAAGGGTAACTGCAGTTTTAAGAGCTGCTTCCACAAAGGTATGTGTCAGCTATTTATCAATGCATATGGTATGATGAAAATATTTCAAGTATTTACAACTACTTGTATTGCTATTTTATGGCCAGACACTGTAATTATATAAAATTAAATAATTATAAATGATATAAAACTTTCCAGTTTTCAGGTTGGAAGCTTAAAAAACAGGGATACATATCCTGCAAACAGATATTGCCTACCTAGTGTTTACTGTCTTCACATCCACTAGTGAGGCTAAAATGTCTTCTTTAAAACCATTGAAACTTTGCTTTCTTGGTAATGAAACACTTTCAAAAGTTCAAATTTCAGTTAAATTTATATTGTGATTTAAAACAATTATGATTGAATTAGTGACAATTTACAATTCACTTATTTCACTGTTTCTCCTGATTTAGTTCATTTAGTTGTTCATTTAGTAATTAACAAAACTGTATATTAACTTGCTGCCCATTTATCTGCATTGTACAATGGCTTTGAATGTGGGCCATCCAATTACCCATATTGACTTTTTTAATCTGTTAACAAGATGGTCTAATTGCACAATATGCAGTAATGCGCTGAAACAGTCCATGTCACACTGTTCTGAACCCTTGTTTCCTCACAGATGTGCAGAAGATATTAAAAGACAACCTGACCTTTACATAATTTTCCTGACCATGTGGTTCAGAGACATGCATGGAGGAGCATAATGCTCATAAATTCTGAGTCAAATTCAGAGTCACAGAAAGTCCCTTGGGTTTAAAGTCAGTAATGCAGGAGACACCACACTCTGATTTTCCTGAAGAATGCATTTTGCCCTTCAAGGATTTGATGCTGCAGGGACATGAACCACACTTGCATCTCTCAGACAAAAAATCTTACCATGGACCCACTTGGGGGCCACCAGTTATGGGAGGTGGTTCTGATTGTGCTTGTGACTGGACCTCTATCCCTCATCACTATCCTTGGTAACCTCCTGGTGGTCATCTCCCTCCGGGTCAACAGTCAGCTACGGACTATTAGTAACTACTATCTTCTGAGTCTGGCAGTGGCAGACTTGATCTTAGGTACTGTGTCAATGAACCTATATACTGCATATATAATAATGGGTCGCTGGACATGGGGACACCTAGCCTGTGATCTGTGGCTGGCACTAGATTATGTAGCAAGCAATGCTTCTGTAATGAATCTGCTGGTCATAAGCTTTGATCGGTATGTTTCAGTTACCCGACCACTGACATCCCGAACAAAGCGTACACCAAAGAAAGCAGCGGTGTTGATTGCTCTTGCATGGGTGGTATCGTTTGTACTGTGGGGGCCTGCTATCTTATTTTGGCCCCATTTGGTGGGACGACCATCTGAGGCTGAAGTTCAGGACTGTTCCATCCCTTTCTTGAAGGTGCCACCACTGACATATGGCACAGCAATCGCAGCATTCTATCTACCTGTCAGCATTATGATTATTCTATATTGGCGAATTTATTGGGAAATCGAGAACAGAGCCAAAGGACTTGCTGGTTTTATTGGGACTATGAAAAAAACTAGAGAAGTTTTGGATGGTTTGGACAAACAATCTACATATCAGGCCAGTAACAAAAGCAGCTATAATTGTCCAAAGGAAAGAAATTTGAGAAAGACCAAAGAGAAAAAAAGAGAAAAAGGTGTGTCCATTGGGTTTTTTCCCAGGAGACACAATTCTCTAAATCTGAAGAGAAATAAAATGGTGACCATTTTGGAGAAGTCAGCTCATGAGAATTACAGAGAGCCATACAGCAACAGCAGCTTGAACAGTGAAGACGATGATGATGAGGACGATGGTGCCTTGTCTTCCTCCACAGAGGAGGAACATGAGCAGAATGTTAAGGCAAAAGCATCGTCATCCAGTCCAGCTGTGATAAAGTTAAAGGACCTGCACAGCAGCTCAGAAGATTCTTGGTGTGTGCGAGAAAATTTCCCAAAAGCAACAAATGCATCAGCAGAGGGTCAAACAAAAAACTTCCTCACTAAAACACCTGGAAAGTCAGACCACAGCATCCACCACGAACCCAGAATGAAACAGCGTGTCAGTATGATCATCAGAGAAAAGAAAGCTGCCCGAACACTAAGCGCCATCTTGTTAGCTTTTATCCTAACATGGACGCCATATAACATCATGGTTTTGGCTTCCATTTCATACTGTGTTCCAGAAAAGCTTTGGCAGCTTGGATACTGGCTGTGTTATGTAAACAGTACAGTTAATCCAATGTGCTATGCCCTTTGTAACGAGTCCTTCCGGGTCACCTTCAAAGCACTGCTACTCTGTCGCTGTGGAGACAAACGAAAGTGGGACACAAGCAGCTGGACTCGCCATACTTCCGGAAGACCTAAAAAGTCTTGCAGTACAGTGTAATATTTGACTTCACCATTTGTAGCTCTTATTTTTAGGTGTTTTAATTCTGCTTTAATCAGTGTAGTCCCTGTCAATTGCAATTTCATATATAGAGTTAATTTGGCAGGTAATGGTGTTCTAGAGAATAACAGTTTACTCTTAATAACATTTACATTTACACATAACACACACAATTTCAATGGGAAAACTTTTCATTTTAGATTCTGAGACACTAGTAAGATATGCTTCAGATACATACATTCTTGGTTCACTTTTAAATCCAAAAATTGATTGTATGCAATAGCCTTATGAATGGAATGAATAAAGAAAAATATTCAGCAATCATTCAAAGCGCTTCCTAAATACATATGCATTGTACAATATCACAACATTCCAGCAGGAAAATTCTTTCTGTGACTAGTACTGGGTAATGCTACAATTTACACAACATTCAGTTGTGACAACAGCCATTGAAAAATTATTTTGTTGCCACATGGCATGTGCTCATTACATAGTGTGCAATTTTGCACTTTTCTGCCTGGTCTTGGACTTTAGTTTTTATTTCATACAGCAAAATACTGTATAATTAATTCACTTCATAACTTCAGCCCTTAGGCATCAGCTTTAAATTTCCTTTACCTCTGTGGTACAGCAAGCAGTTAAATATAAACAAGGAAAAAGTGATAAACGGTATACTATAAACACAAAATATGGTCAGTGACAAATTGTTTTATTTTTCTTGAAAAAAGGAAACAAGTGTACCATACACCAAATTCTCCATAAATCTGAGAAATTAAAAAACCCACAACCTAACCCATGAACAATCTCAAATAACAAAAAAGAAAAATCAATAACTGGTCTATTTAAATGGTGTAGTTTTAGAAATGTTCATGTAAAAGTATACTTTTACATTTCCTAATTATTTTAATAAAAGTTAGTTGGCTAACTTTCCATAACCCTTTACTATGCCAGTACTGTAAAAGTAGGACAGAGTGCAAGCTAAAGAGTGCTATGTATAAATGACAATGTACTGTAAGGTAAACATGCAGTTACTTAACCGAGAACACAAAATAAAACAAAAGATAATATACTGTGAAATGTTATGAGTGCTGTAAGAAATCATGTATTGCCAGTATCTGACAAACATAAACCATCACAGACGTCAACAGCTGATTTGAAACTGAAGACCTACAGATCACACAGATTAATATTGGGTAATTAATTTCTTAATTCAGTAGTCATTTACACAGATCAGGGCTGAAGGAGACAGCTGGATGGACCACAGTGGATTTATACTTTAAACAAAAGGATGTTCGGACTAGTTTGAAATGGGACAGGAAATAGGGGGAACAATTGAATAATGCCATACATTTCCTCTAGGAGGTTTTTCAAACCAAGCTATGCCAAATTTAACAAACACTATCTGTATTGATCTTAAAACCAGGTCAGTGTTGAAAACCCTTGTACACAAAGCCCCTTTTAATCTTCCCCAAAAATAATCCCAGATTTTCTAGACTTTCAAATAAGTAATGATTACTTGTACTTGTACTTGTACATGTACATTTTGGCAAAATGTATCTTGTACAAAATGTACATTTGGCTGTAAATAAAGGAAATTATTTCATCACAGTTAACAAAACTTATGGCATAGAATTTGCTTTTGTCTATGTGACTCCTTATAGGACAACAATCTTTAACCAAGTCTGTAATTCACAAGAAATCGTTCAATTACAAGAAAGAGTTTTACATTCTTGGTAGATTCCCTCTCACCATAACACATACTGATCTCTCAGTGTGGTCTTGATTACATAGTTCTAACAAATGTGGTGTCACTTTAATTAATTTCAACAGCTGAGTCTAAATTTGAACCAGTCTCTGAACATCGTAAGGGTATCCATAAAATAGTTAAAAATGTAACACTTTTGAGAAATCAAAAATTTTGTTACTACATTTATCGGCACCATTAACCCATTCATTGCTAAAAAGCTCACACACTGCTAGATTCCGTAATTCAGTGGCATATACAGTTAAGATGCTACCATTTAAACAAATCCCATTATAATGAACCGTTTCTATAGTTTAAGATCTTAAATACAACACACTTTATATGTTATACAAATATATAAATATACAAAAACACATTTTTTTTCTATTTTGCTTATTATGAACAAGCATTGGCATGCTGATTGGTTTCAACTATTCATCTGTGAGAAGCATAGTGTCGGTACATTGAGAAATTGGAGTATGGCTGAGTAAGCAATATTTATTTTGGCTGATACATGCTGCGGTTTATCGTTGGTTTTCTGTTTAACAGTGACTGCTGAAACAGGCGGAATAATTCAGGTCTAATATGAGCAGGAACTCAAAAACAGAGTCATATATTCTCATAGTGACTTCCTCCAAGTATGTACTGCTAAAAGGGACAGGAGAATTCATCCAGGAGATAGATTTTTTTGCAAGGTTTTTTCATGTTGGGGGGATTAATAGTTGAAAACAAAGAGCAGGTGGTAGTTTTAAACCTGGAACTGTGTAACAGTCATACTGAGATCAAACCTGCTGAGAGGGGCCAGAGAAAAAAAAATTCTCCCTCGCTCTCTTCTTCTCTCCCTCCATTTGTAATTATGGGAATGGGTGAGGCAGTCCCTTTTCCATTTCACTAAATCTTCTGTTCAACCCCTTTTGTTTGCTTGATCGAACAAATGTTGGAAGGAACGGAAGGAAAGACTACAGGTCTTTCCATAATACAGATCTACAGAGGTTTTTGCAAAGGCATTAACACAAGGGGGATGCACTCTGATTCTGGTATATGGAGGCTTTCTCTTTCAAAAGAGCCAAACACAGATGACAACTCCAACTTCCTGTAAAAGACAAAAGAAAACAATTATGAAATTATTGATACTACTTTGTTACTTACTGCCTAAACCAATTTTTCAAAAGGACTTTGTGTAGCAGCTTTACAAAAATAATATCTTACAAACCCCCTTACAAAATCCCCCAAAACATCAGCCTTGGTTAGGTGAATTTTATGTTCTTTGATTTGCGTGCATGTGATATGTTATTGTGGTTTTACCTTCAGGAGGTTCAGACATTGGGGGCGTGAGGCAGTACATGTGGTAACCTCGGTCACAGTCATCACAGAACAACAGCTGGTCCTGTGACAAAGCACATGAACGTTACATTCATTGGCCACATTACCAATAATTTAACTGTGATTGCATAATGTACTAGGAAAACAGATTTAAAGAGTCTTAAGCTCTATTCAGACAAGACTAGTTTTCCATGAGGATGAAATTTGTGTGTCAGATACATCTGAGTACCATCCAAACACATTTGTGCATTTCTTCCACAACCTCTGTACAAATTACACTGCCAATTACATTTATACATATACTGTAAATGTGTAAGTAAATCAATAATGTATGCAATAAATCTAGAAAAGAAATCTAGACAAAACGGCATTTAAGAGTTAACACTGGTATTAAACCAGATTGTGTTTAGCAAACTCACATCATTCTCTGAGGTTCCACACATATTACAGCACTTGCATTCAATGCACTGCCAGCGATATGTTTTTACAGCAGCCATCATCACAGGAGTGAACTGCAGACACGACGGGTGACCTGACAATAGAAAACAGATATATGATCAAATAAAACCAACAAATGAAAGCAACACTAAGAATGATTATGATGAGTAAATATGCAAATGATGGCACTTGTGTCTTTGTTTTACCTGAACGGCCGCAGTCTGAGCAGGACACAAGCTCCTCTGATTGGCCAGTTTTCTGGTTCATGTTAGAATCTCCCAAACAGAAATCACAGTAATTGTTTGGCAGAGCCAAACCATCTGGGCCCTTTTTAGGAGCTGAGAGGGAGAGATCACTTAACATAATCTAAAAAACATTATTAATAGTGAAAATAATACATTTATAATTATAATATTACTATAAATTTTATACAGTGTTTTATACAACACTGTCCCTTGAAAATGGTAAAACAATATTTCATGTTCCAGAACATCAAAAGCTTACAGTGCAGCTTATGATGTTCTGGAACATAAAATATTGTTTTACCATTTTCAAGGGACAGTGTTGCAAGATATATTTTACTTGGTTAAACTCTAAAGTAGCATCATATGTATACTCCATGATAAAGGCAATCCCATAATGTGGAAACCTTGTGATTAAATGCAATTAAACCCAGTGTATTTGCATGCATATTTCCTATGTGTTTTTATGCATTACACTGCATTAGCTTGTAAACATGCTCAGGCCAAACCTAGTGGAATGCATTTTAAGTCAAGTCCCTTGTGCGCTTCATGTGAGGGCTATTTGCATGATGGACAGACTGTTGTCTATCTAAAGCACTCCAAATCAACTTTCAGTTAGGATGCTTTTGTCTCAGTTAGGATGCAGCCTTAGAAGGCAGATGGTAGTAAACGGACAACAAGGAATCTCAATAGGTTTTGGAACAGAGCCATACTCTCCACAATTAAGCATAATAAATTAACATGAATGCTACTGTATGGTTCACTGCCAACCAGCTGGTTTACCAAGTCTATCATTTGTATTACTGGCAATATAATGTTTAAAATAATTTAATGTCACTCACTGAGCCACAAAGTTAAAATGGTCTCTGTTCATTTGACTACCAAAGTCTGTATAACAAACAAGCATGATTGATTGCTTACTCTTGGGCTCCTCCTGTTGGGGTGGAGTCGGTTCACGAATGTCCATCTCCTCTTTCTCCTCCCCCTCCTCCTCGGCCAAGTGAGAGTGGGCATAATGATAACTGAGACCAGGCCTGTTCTTATAGCGCTTTCCACAGACTGCGTACACACAGAGCACAATAAATTATTATACTCGCCCTGCACTATGTAACAGCCAGGCACTGCACTTTTCTCATGCATGTACTTATGTTCCCATGCCCACATGCTTGTTACTTGAGAGGGGAGAGGGCATTACCACATGCCTTCAACAGACAGCGAGTTTGATATCCTTGTTAATTCTCTGTCCTCAATGCCATAAGTAACTTTTCATTTGTTTGTTCACCTGATCACTTTGTGGGTTCCCCCCAAACAACATTAAAGTATCATACAACCAAAAATCACACATCTTAAAAATAACATTCGGGGAAAAAAGGAATGATCTGTCTTTTGGCAACTTAAAACAAAAGCAGAGGCACTATTTCACTCTAATCAGAAGAGGAGGAATAAGAAGAGGAGAAAATGAAGGCAATTTGTAGGAGAGGGATGAGTATTACAAGCGGCAATGTAGAACACTCCGACACAGAGACTCGACACAGAACAGGTAATAAGGACAGACTGAGGTTATGATGGAGGGAGATGTGACTTACATTAAAAACACAAATTTGTTTATTCAAGTTAATTTTGTGAGTAACAGAGGGAGCAGGAGAATGCTTCTTAATCAGCTCATGATGTAAGCTCTCTAGAGTGGGAAAATAAGCATGCTGCTTTGAACAACTTGACTGAACATGTCTGAGAATTTCAAACACTTACAGACTGTAGAAATTCTGTAGAAAAAAACATCCTAAAGACACTGCAAGTGAAACCTGTAGTTTTGGGACTTTCGGTCCTTAACTATTAGCTTTAAAGGTTGTATTCTAATCTGTATTCCAGTGCATACCTAGACAAAACTTTTTTGCAGCAAATACATAAGCAAATCATGGTTCATGGGTGTGACAAAGCTAGAGCCTATAGGCTTTTAAAAAATGTGTACCACCCAAACTTAATTCACACAAAGAACATCAAATGTGACAATGTCAAATTGTCAGGCGCAAATCCTATTTACTTTGCACACACACAAAACCGAGAGAAAAACCAAGACAATGGGAAGGTAGGTAAGGACAAGAATGAGGGAGGAAGAACTAGACAGAAAGAGAGAAATATACCTCTTTCGGAAGGTTTTGAAATATGCTTTTGTTTGAAAGTGTCTGAAAGAGAGAAAAGAGAAGGACAAAGGAGAGAAAGGAGAGAAAGAAGAGACAGAAAGACTCACAGACTGACCATATGAATCAAGAGAAATAAATTCATAAAGAACATCTGCATCACAGTATAATGACACATTTAAGGGCAGAGACACAAATGCAGAGAACAGAGATCCAGAACTATGAAAGCACATGAAAGCTGAACATCATTTAACATCAAGTACTTTGGATAAGAAGTGGCATTTTACAATAACTACAGCTGAATATGGGGTTGGAACTTCTAAGAATTTTAATTTTGCCTTTTTAGAAAGAATAAAAAGAAAAATCCATACTATCCATACCATCTATTACCACATGTTATGAACAGACCTCAGAAAGAGGTAAATAAAATGTGATGCTTGTGTTGATTGTGTCAGACACAGGGCAGCCTCGCAAAATGTCAATGTTTGGTGTTTAGTCTTGTGGTGAAGCTTATTGACAGATTGCTAGACTAAGAAAAGATGACACATTTTTGGTTGTCATCACTGGAGATATTACAGCTGGCCTCAACCTTTTAATAGCCAAGAGAATCAGATCTCCAGATGAGATCACTGTGAGGTCAGCTAGCCGACTCATGTAGTTTCCATGAACGCCTGACTCACTGTCACAGGCGTATGGTTTATCCCGTTCCTCCAACGCAGCAGCCGCTTCCAGCTTTTTCCGGGCACTGCTAACACCACGGCCCTGTGAAGGGAAAGCCATTAGATTTCATCCTCTCTATAATCAACACATACAACTAGAAATCTGGATCTTGCTTCCTCTCTTACCTTGCCCTTGCCTTTTCCTCGTCTTTTTGGAGTATCTTCTTCATAATCTTCATCGTCCAGATCATCTAGAAAATCATCCGGTTCCAAAATTCTCTACACAAACACAGTAACGGTCGAACACAAATCATATGACTGACTGCGTACATCAGTATGACTGACTTTGTTTCTGTAGAACATAAAAGGAGAATTTAGTGATGAACAGCCTCGGACACCACTGACATTGTAAATAAAAAAGAAATTTAAAAATGTTCCTCTTACACAATAGAGAGAAAATAAAGTCACAATGCATGAGTGAGTTAATGATGACAGAATTTCATTTTTGGGTAAACTATTCTTTTAAGGTCGTGGGCAATTTTCTTAAAAAAAAAAAAAAGGACAAAATTGTGCTTTTTCACCTTGCGGACCCTGGCAGTGGGGTTTAGTCCCCCGCTGGAGTACTCAGTTGAGCTGGGCTCCTCCTCCCCTGTGCGGAGCTCCAACCCAGATCTCTTATCCAATGGCTCTCCCTTCAGAAGGGCCTCTAAGCTGCTGCCATCACTGGAGAAAATGTCCTTTTTAAGCCCGAGATCCAGCTCTGAAACACACACACTCACATTCACATCCATAGACAACTGCACATAGACAGATAAAAATGTCATAACACATGATTCTGAGAATTAAACACATAAAACCACTGTATAAACACTACACTGAAAATTACACATTCACAACCACCGATGCCATATATTCTCACTTCTTTTAACATTGTCTCAAACAGAGGAAGTGAGAGATTGCGTACCAGGCTTTAGAGAAGGGAAAGCCAGACGAGGGTCCTCTGGCGGATGAGCTCTCCTCTTCTTTCTCCAGCGACGTGCTGGATATGTGTATAACTGACCTGGAGCCATACCTATGAGGAGGGGCATCAAAATTTTAAAGGACTAGTTCTCTCAAAAGTCTGTCATCATTAACACGCTCTCATTTTGTTCCAAACCCATATGACTTTCTTGCTTCTATGAAACAAAAAAGTAGATTTTTGCGACTACCAGTCTCAGTTTCATTGTATTGACAAATGAGCAGCATCTGAATTCTTTTTATAATGTCTCTCTTTTGCTTAACATTAAAAAGAAAGTCATATGGGTTTGGAAAAACATGAGGTTGTATAAATGATAACAGAATTTTTTATTCTTGCCTGAACAATCACTTCTGTCGATTAAAACTGACCACCATGAGGCTGTGTCCCACCTGGTCCTCTGTGCCTCTTCTCCATCCAGAAGTAGCAGTTGCTCTGAGCAACACCTGTCTGCGAGTCGAGGAAGGGCATCCTCACACTCCTCTCCGCACACAGACGAGCATTATAGTTATGACACTGTTCCATAGCATCTCTGTAATATTGCTCACCCAACCTGGAGACAGAGAGAAACCCAGCAAACAAATTACTCCCTGAACACAAACTGACATTAGAAGCATTCTGTTTCAACACTTGGGTTGGATCTTAGATCAAAACTAGGTTTAACCCAAGGTGAACTGTTAAACTCACACAGAGACTAGTCTAGCCATCTTCTGTCTGGAATAAATGACTGCCGCTCTGAAACCAGCTCAGCCCTGTTCAGCTTACCCATCCCTCTGTGTGTGTTTGTGTGCAGTAGGAGGTCTTGCAGGCATGCAGCCCAGTCATTGTAACTCTTTCAATCTAGCCACTTAGCAGGTGCTGTTGCCGCTGGTCACCCTGGCAACCGCTTAGAGCACAGGCTAGCTAAAGCCTGTGAGATTAGAGCACAGACGGGCCGTTGATGTCACCAAGGACAAAACAAAAGCTTTGCTGAATTAGAACTAAGAGCTGAGGCTTAACAGCCCAGACAACAAAACAGCTTTGGGATGGCCATTCGCCTCCAAGGCACCACCACACAGAGATAAAGCTTCAAGGCACTGGTCAAAGGGTCCTTAAATTTGGAATGCACATTCCTCAAACCAGCCACTTTGGCCCCTTTTATACCTAATATTATGTTTTGAGATCTGATCAACCAAACCACATTCCGAGGTAAAAATGCATGTGACCACATGGCATTCATAATATAAACATTTATCCATCCAAAGCATCCCGGACAACATTAAAGGACCTGTTAATCAGCTATTGTACTAAGACAAGGATTTTAAACTTTACTGGTTTTGGGCAGCTTTAAAAGATTATTACTGAGAAACACATACTCTTCATTGTGCAACTTCCTCAGTATGTCTAATATCAAAACATTATGTATCAAAAATAACCAGATCATTTAACAAACTTCATGTTATGTTTAAAAAGGGTTATGTGGCATTTACAGATGCTAACATAAACTAACAAAAGGCTTGACATGTATAATGAGGCACAAAATCTCCTTGCTTGTTAAAGAAAATAAATTCTTTCAAATCAAACCGGCTTCCCGAATTCATGTCAATTAGAAACATCATTCACAATCTTCACAAGAGTTCCCTATTTAGAGCCATTTGTTAAAATGCTCAGTTCATCTCAGATTTAAATGAAACAGCACAAACATTAAACAGCCTAAAGTGCAGCAAAAGCAAGTGTTTTCTAAATTAGTATGGTTGGATAGAAGGCCACAAAGATCTGGGTAAGCTGATAACGTTAGACCATACAGGTATCACAACGTCTGTAATGAAGCAGAGTAAACTATTTGGTAAATAACACCACATGGTTATTATAAACTGCATCAAGTACATGTAAAAAAAACTTCAAACGACAAGTGACAGTCTACTCTGCTTGGACCTCTACTGTTCAGGCCTGCTGATGAGAGACTTGACCCAATAAAACAGACAGCTGGTGCTCTGAAGACGAGAATAAGCAACTAACCCTCCACTCACCAGAGACAATCAAATCTGTCAACAGCACTGACACACAAATGAAACAAACGTTTAAAACAATTATCGATATGATTTATGCCAGTATTAATACGAAAACACTCATCAGAGGAACAAAAAAGCCCTACATGCTTTGATGGTTGGTCATGCTGAAGACGGAAGCGATAAGTACAAGCGAGACACAGCAGCTGCTAGTTCAGCTAACTTAGCCAGAGCTTAGATAACCTTGTCGAACACGTTTCTTTGGCTACATTTAGACAAATAATACAAACGCCCATGACGCTGTATCATTATTCTAATGTTACAAATGAAATTGTAAGATCGGCATCTCATACGCAGTCAAAAAGAACTAAAAAGACTCACAGCTTAACAACATTCTCCACTACCGCCGCCATCTTGGCTCTACTGGGCTCACAGTGGGTGTTCTGCGCACGCGCCAATGGAAGGACCTTAGAGGAAGGTCACAGGTCAGGGGCGTTCAGGGGGCGTTGGCCAATCCTTCATGTTTAAAAACAGATAGCACAGGACTTTATCGTAAAAGGTGTAAAGTGAGGACTCTCTCGTTAAAAAAAGAGACATACAAAATAAATTATACTAAACTATTATTTACATATTATATACTATATTAATATTAATTATATAAATACTATTTAAAATGAAATTCAAATAAGGTGTAAAATCATATTAATGACCCAAATTTGTAACCTGTAAAATACAAGCTGGCACAGAAAATATGAACTTGCGCTTGTGCAACACCTGCCGCGCGCGTCTATAGGTCGTCTCGTCTTCATCATACATACGCAAATATACATACGTGTGTTATTCAATTACCTGCACAAAGATAACACGTTGATATTGTTGTTAATATAATTTGCATCTTATTTTTATAATTTGCATTTAATGTTTAATGTTGCATATTAACTTCATATTAACTGCATCTTGTTTCATAGCTTTAATACACGACAAGACAAAATAAAGGCTTAGAAAAATGAAGAATTAATGTTGTAGTAATTGGAAATAAACATGAGGTGGCACTAGTGGTCCATCTGACAATTCAGACAGTTCAGAATGATATCAGTTTATCATTTCAGTTCACCCTTTATAAATTATATCTGTAACTGTAAGAGTATATATACGAAATCTAAGAAATCCTGTGAAGACCCCTTTCTCTTGTAATAGCTATTTAATGAAACATTGTAACAATGTTTCTCCTATGGCATTTTAGGAAGAACATTACAAATGTATACTGTATACTAAATGACATAGAAAATGTCACATAAAATGCCACATTTCGGTGGAATGGCTAAAAGTATGTGAACTGCCCCTTCTGATTGAGTTGATTTTAGATACTCCCATTACTAGTAGGTATAAATTCAGTCACTCAGAATTACTGTCTGACCTTACTGATGCCCTTGTGCTTGTGGGCAAATCCCTACAGATGTGTTTCAACATATAGTGGAATATTATAGTGGAAAATGTTCAGTAAGCACACATCTGTGCAGTCTTTGGGTATCCACATATATCTAGCAATGTGGTGTATATCTGGGCAAGCTAAGCCCATACACAGCATGTAAACAAACATTAAGCATTCCTTACTTTCTAATGGGAAACTTTCTAATGTTTCTGCTGTATATGATTCATGTTTATTTTCTCTTTTTGCATAACTGAATATATATAGGCAATTACACAATAAACTAGTCTCTCCAAATCATTTCATCAGTTTTTCCTTTATTCATTTGCAATCCCTCCTTTATTCTTGTGTCTCAACAACAACTGATTGTTGTGAATAGCACCCCCACACACTGCAAAGACTCTCACACACACAAAGACGACACTGGTATTGAAATGCATGCTGAATACTTTTAAGTATCCTCCCTTCCTCACAGCACTTTCAGAATATTCCATGGATTTTTTTCCTTGTGTGTGTGGTTATAATCTGTAAAATTCTGTTACACACACACAGTCTCTGTTTAATGTTTAAGCATTGTATGAACATTGCACACTATCCAGGTCCAGTCATGATTAATGTGCCTTGACACTTCAGATTAGGCAAGTCTGCTAAAATTCTAAGCATTTTAGCAACTGTGGTTTCTGCTGTCACTCTGCTGTCTGAAACTCTAGAAGTGTTGGACATGTCTCACTATTTTGATTATTAAAGTGAATCTCAGTAAGTCAGTCTCAGTTTCTCTCTAGGAGTAACTTTACAAACCAAAGCGAAAGATTACACAGAAAAGATCAGCAAAGCAGAAGCCAGTTGTTGTGACACATCCTCATCAAAAAATATAACTGCCACTATTAAAAGAATGCAGATCAACAAGATCATGTTTTATCTTCTTGACACACTGCATTTTAATTGATTGTAGGAGCCCTCACCCTTTTGTTCTTTAACGTAATCTATAAGTGCAGCATGTTCATTAATATACTATAAATATTGTGATTTGTTCTCTCCTGTAACATATATTTGTATCTCATTCATCTACTCTTACAGTTCTTTATTCCTAGTTTCCTTCATCCAGGCCCTCATGCACCGTCCTTCAACCCTTTTCCTTCCTTCCTCCCTTACTCCTACTCTAACTGCTCTCTCTCTCTCTCTCTCTCTCTCTCTCTGGTGTTCCCAGGGTATTGTGATCGTAAGGTCAGGGGCTTCAGTTGCTCTGTGTTAATAAAGCCAGTTGGAAAGATTCCCAGGGCCTGTGCAGAAAATAGAGGAGCTACTGCAAATAAGCAAAAGTACACAGACACACACTCTCAAACTCTTAATGGGTCCTGAAAACACACACACACACACACCGCAAGGTTGTATTAGCATAAAATGCACTCAAAACAGATACCTAAATAACAGTCATGCATGCTAAGACTTGAGATGAGAAAATGTGTTACAGGTAAATGCAGTTGTTCCATAGCTGTTCATGCATTGACCTGCAATTTTGTACTTTCTTTCACCCACAAAACAATAAGCCTTATAGCAATGGAATTCTGCTGCACTAAAGCACGAGTGTGGGAATAGTGTAAGATAGTGTGAGATAGTTTAAAATCAATGGTTCTAACTGTTAAGATTCATAGAAAGTACACAGAAAAAACAAGGATTTTCACTTTGATTTTCAATCAAATCTGTTATGTACAAACACAACGGGTATTTTGCTTATACCTTTAAGAGAAAAAAAATACAAAATCAAAAATAACCTACAACAAACTTACAAAATCCCAAAAGTCAGGAGGGTGAAATTTCTTTTTATGATTTAGAATGTACCATGGTCTTGACTAGTCTCTCTCTCCCAGTGGATATTAAGGTTTGTGTGATGTTGTAGCAATGCATCTGTCTATCAACTATATATTTATATATGTATATATTGTATTTTATATATGTAAATATTAAGTTGCTTTGAAATTATTGGTTCAGAGTTTTATCATACTTTCAGTGTCCAAACACTTGTTTCTTTGCTTTATTGTTTAATTATGTTTCAGTATACATGGTCGATCAGCAAAGATTAGGTAAATGCTAAATACTAAAGTAACAGCCCAACAGGTAAATACAATTGCATTACATGTTGGCAAAACTTGTTGATTAGGAAAATGACAAATGTAATACATATATTTCCACATTAATTAACTTCTGTTAAATTCAGGTCACTTGTATAGTACACTGACTATGATAACTTTGCAGGTCAGAAAGTTTAATTTAGTTAAAGTTAATCTAGGGCTAAGTTTAAGAATGTTCCAAATATTAAGTGCTAGGATTATTTTTAAGATTTACAATGTTTTCATAGTTTATATAATTAAATTAGTCCTGCTTACAAAAATAAAAGTACTTTGCAAAACGGAAACCTATTCTATAGGATTTAATTGGTTTGTGTATTTAATCCGCCTACATGTTAGAAGCCTATCAAAACCGAATAGCACAGAACCAATCATTTTGCATATAGATTTAGCTTCGAAAATGAAATTTACAATGTAAAAAAATCACACCGTAAGAGATGTTTTTTTACAAATAACAACAAAAAATAAATAAAAAATATACAAAAAAATGAATTTTAGGTGATTTTTTCTATGTTAAAATTCTTTCTCCATCTTAAAATGTACATATATGTACAATACAATAAGCTATCTGTGGGTTAATTTACCCAAAAAGTGTGAAGACTGTAGGTCTGTGCACTGCTTTGTTTAAGCATCCAAACACAGCAACAACAGCTCAGGCAATATTGTGAGTTTTGTTATTATTTTTGCTTTGTGACACTAGTGGCATATAAAACCACTAAATAGTCCTATTTTCCTACAACCCAAGTTAAAACAATGCAAAGGTTGCATATTTAAAAGTTGTCTGCAATGCAACAGTGTTTCTGTTAATATTTGCTAACATTCTCTTATTCTTCTCTCATGTCCTTCTCTAGCTATGACACTGAAGCACCTGGTGGTAAGCAACCTGTTCTTTTTTTGGTTGTTAGATTTTACATAAAAACTGTAAACTTAACTATAAAGCTATGAACTGACACAGAGAAAAACAAAACCATGTGGGGGAAACTTACATGGAGATATAAACACAAGACCCTTCTTTAGGCCCCACTCTTCAGTCAGAAATATGCAGGAATACTGCTGCCTGAAAAGTGATAAACTATTAAAGCCTAAGGGAGTGCAGACACCTTAAGAACAACCAATCACAGTAAAAAACATTTTAAGTATATTCCTCTGAAAATGAGCTTGTTCCTGTCATTGGGTTTCTTCTTCTGGAGAATTAAAACTACTAAAATAAAAGGTTGAAATCCCAGGGTGTAGCCAGAGGCCTCCTGGCGCCTGTCCAGATCATTAGGGAGGAGCTGCACATTTTTCCTCGCTTACACAAACTGCAACAATACCGGGGGAGAGATGACGTCATCGCTGTTTCAGAAAGAAATGTCAGATTCTCTTTTCCTGTTTGACCAGGGGGCCTGTGTGTTGCTGCTCTGTAATAGTACATCCAGGCAATACAGCAGATAGAATGGTTTAGTGTTTAAAAATGTATCTATGAGTACTTCAAAAGAAATTGCATATTGCTTAATCCAAAAACAAAAGAGAAATTATTTAAACCAATCCATTTGAACACAAATTTTGATGGTAAAAGCGGATTCATTTTTGATTGGTTTAAATCCTGTAACTCATTGGATAATGAGCAGAAAACCTCACAATTTCCAAGAAAGCACTGTACAGCAGGTACATCGGAGTACAAAATGTTTTTATACATCAATAAAAATGTGATAACCCATTTATGTACCATCAAGCTTCTATTCATATCTCCTTATTGCATACAGTTATATGCATACAGAACTTCTTAGGTATATATCTCCTGTCGTCCACTGCGTGTAAGTCCCCCACTGAATGTCCCTATTCTCTGGTCATCCATGATCTGAAGCACATCCTCTAGGATGGATGGCCCCAGGTCCAGATGGAGAGACAGGAGAGAACCAGCATTGGAGAGATATTGCTCTTCCTCTCCTTCGCCATTCTTTATGCACTTCTCATCTTCTTCAGTATCTGGACTTGGCTCATATGTGTGTGAATAAACAGGAGAAAGGACTGGAGATGCAGGAAGTGATGGGTGGTGTGACACACCCACATTTCTCTCTTCCAGGTGCAGTCTGGGAGGTTTAGGAGGTGGAGCAAGAGAGGGAGATGTTGGGGGAGACTGGGCGTTTGTTAGGGTGGCAGTATGGTGAGACTGGGTTGTTGGCACCTCGACAGTTGTTGCCGGTAATGAAATCACAGGGTTTGGTGCAGGAAGTGTGAGAGCCTGCACTCCTCCAATGATGGGAAGTGAGAGAGCATTTTTTAACAGTGGTGAGCTCTCATTGGCTGGTGGGTGACTTCTTATGCTTGTGGTGCGACTTAACTGGAGTGTCCCCTGGTGACTCTGTTGCCCAGGTAGCAGGTGAAATTTACCTTGCAAGAAAGACAAGTCACCAAAAAAATCATCAGCACCCCCACCACTGCCAATGTGGATGGTGTGTCGAAAGTCTCCAAGTGGAGGGCTGATCATGTCAGATGACAGAAGGTCACGCAGCTTCTCCTTCTTTCCTTTGCGGCTTCGCCGTTTAAGGTATATGGGAGCCTTGGTAGACATGTCCGGCCCACCACGTGCTCCCGCACAACAGAGAGACAGACCTTGCAGCAGGGTGAATAAAGAACAAAAAAAGTGAAGAGAACTAATAGACAAGTGCACTTGAAGAAGAGGGCTCACAGCATACTTAGCATGCAAAGTCAATCCAACAGTACAAGCTCAGGATGCTTGAACACTTTTTCACTTGTCAGATTATGACTTTGTAAATTCTCATTTGTCCTGATGGACAGTATTCCAATCAGTGTAACAATCCTGGTATCCTTACGGACACTTCCATTCTGAATTGCCTGCAATTTGTGTGAGAAACAGATAGATTAACACACATTCTTGCACTAATTAACTCAATTTCACAATTTCAAAAAGAAGCACAGATGTAGTATTTGATTATTTTATGTACATTTTTAGTTTGCTTATTATTCATTTACAACTAAACCGCTTTCAAAAAGAGGAACAACTGTATTACATTACAAAAAAGACAACTCATCCCAAATCAAGCCTATCTGCACATTTAGAGGTTATATAACACACAAGTTCTCAAGGTCAGCTTTAGAAAGAGGGATTCAATTTTTCTGTTATCTTCAGGGAGTTTACAAAATTTAATAAGCAGAGAGATGATAAACAAACTATAATTTGGACAAGAATCTAAGCAAATAATCAGTGTTTGTTAGTCTTGGCACATATAGGAAAGATGACTATATAATGAATCCATGTATCTTGCTGATAGCAGACGCAGTTGCACTGTTCCAAGCTGTTTAAACACAAGACATATAACTGTAAAATGGTAATCTAATCAGGACATGAATAAATAGTGTGAGAGTACATATTTGTAGGACACATTACAAAAAGGAGTGTATTGAAGTGATCGAAACTTTGAAGGCTGTGTGTGTGTGTTTGTGTGTGTGTGTGTGCGCACATGCAGACACAATACATAAGTGGTTCTAGATCATGACTCGTAAAGCATACCTTCAGTGTTAAATCATACTTCTGGAGTTGAATCAGTTAACTATGTCCTGGTGTGTGCATATGTCCTTCAACATTGATTTATATTAACGTGAGTTTAACTGGCACACACACTCACCAGAAAACAAAGGCCAGTGTTTCCATCTTAAGTGTGGGAAAAGCCACCTGAATGTTACATAAGTGACCCAGCAATATTCAGAGAGGCTCTGAAATGTGCCAGGGCAAATGCTCTCCAAACGCTGGAGGAAATGCACATAAGCAAAGCCTGAGTCAAGTTCCTTGTGCCTCTCCATGATTCATCAAGGGAAAAACGAATGTGGGCAAACACTGGATAAGGAAACCTGTATTTCAGCATTTATTTAGTAACAAAAGGTAGTGGCTGACTATGTGGAAATCTCATCAGGCATGAGGGACATTCTGACAGCCATCTGAAAGATGCAAACTACAGTATGTATACATGGAGTTGCACTTAATTTAGCTATTCATTAATGTTTTTTATCAAAGCTATTTCTGACTCTTGTATATGAAAGACACACAAAAAAACTGTTTTGTAGAAAGATCTATGTGATTGTAGGGGCAAATATGCATGTGTACTTATGCATACTTAGAATACCATTCTCTGTAGACAGAAGCTAGTGCACAGACTCACTCAGCTGAGCAAGATAATGATGAACCACAGATAAACAGAGTCAGAGAGCCAGTACATCAGCTAGTCGTAACTGAACTCACAGACCAAAGAACAGATTACATTGCAACCTACTTTTTGGGTCAATGTGTGTTTTATTCGAAATACTAAGTAACTGTTTAGGTTAGATCATTTAAGTTATTTATTCTGACACAGTGGCATGCAAGTTATAAAGAGAAACGAAACAATGACTTTGTCAGGATCTTATATTACATTTAAGTAAGAATAAAGTGAAAACCGTACTAACCAACACTTATAAAACATAAAGATCAACAAATTTTACTACATAAACTGGTCTATTAAACATTAAAGCTGTGTACAGTTTCACTGTCACAGTTAAAGGGGTCATGACATGAGGAATCAAATTTCTTTTATTTTTGATATAAGAGGTCTTGCAAGTTTCCTGCAAGTTTCATAGCTTCATAGCTAAACATCCATCTTATCAGTAACAAAAGCATTTATGTAATTGTTCTCCGGAAAACTAATGCGAACTGGCTGGATATGTGACATCACTAAGTAGATTCCATATGACCTCACCCAAAGCAAGATAACAACACCTACTTTTTATATCACGGCATTGTTGACTCCACCCATGGTCGTTCAATAGCAGAGAAGCAGAAACAGTCCTCGCCCGACAGAACAACATTACAGCAACATCCTCTTTGGGATTAATCCACTACGACATCACACAGCAGGCTGAAGAGAATACTTTGGAGGAGCGAGTGGATCTGAAGACTCACAATGCATTACGATATGTGATCAAAAGCTGTGCTGTTCATTGGCTAAAACGTTAGCCAATCATACACGTTGATGATTACACCTGAAAATTCTTAAAGGGGATCCCTCAAATCTGACTTTTTAATCACAGGACTAAAAAAGCTAAAATTACTAATTTTAATTCTAATTTGAATATAATTTTTTTGGGCAAAAAAACTTCAGTAATATTATAATTACACCACAGGGAAAAAAGAAAAAAATCCATGTACCCCCTTTAATGTTATAAATTAATGTTAGTATGAATACAATAAACAAAAGTAGGTTGACATGGATGAAAATCTTACAATCCTCAGAAAGACTGTAATCAAAGCACAACTCAATCAGTTCTTCTAGAGAAGGGGAATCAGGCATGTCCTGTTCAGACTCGTAGAGGAGTCAGGAAGAGCCAACGAGTTTTCTTTTATGGTATGCTGATACCTATTTGTTTATAATTGCCTTATTATGGATAATAAACAATTCAGTGGCTCTGAGACAGAAGAATATAATGTGCACAGTCATTTAACATAATTAAAGTGACTTTAAAATAAGGAACGTTTCACAATTTAGGAAAATTAACTATTCAAACCTGAAGGCTCTAGGCTGTTTATTATTTTGAGAAGAGAAGCAAACAATGTTGGTGTAAAGCATAACAGAGCTCTGCTTGGACAAGCCCTTAACAGACTGCTCTGTTTATTAGACAATGCAGAGACACAAAAACACAACCGTTTCTGGTTTGGCATACACACCAAACACTCACAGTAATCGTTCTGCATTTTGTGAGTTTCCAAACAGATCATTCGGTATGATTTATAAGCTTGTTTCCTTGTATTACCTTATTACTGTACTACACATTTGGTGGCCACAGTACACACACAGAGAAAGAGAGAGAGAGAGAGAGAGAGAGAGAGAGAGAGAGAGAGAGAGAGAGAGAGAGAGAGATAGTGTTTTGGGATTAATGGTTAAACTGTTCTGTGAGCATGTTTCAAAATTTTACATTTAAAAAAATGTTTTAAGTTTGTTTTAAGTAAATTCACCACTTTCAAATTTTACTCTCAGACACAAAACAATACGATCTGTAATGTGGTCACGTTTCCATTTGCATTACATTGAAATGTAATACATTATACATAACTTTTCAAAAAGCACACACTTTAACAGTCTGAAGTTGAATCCTTTAACAGTAAAAATCTAATACTGAACAACCTCAAAACAGATTATCAATGTCACTGCATTTCAGTAGTCCACATATTTTTGAAACACAGCACATACCATTTATTATAAAACACAACAGATAATTTACTGTTATTTTGACAACGCTTATTATAGTCATCATCTGCATTAAAATCATTTGTTCAAGCGACGCATAATCTGAACACATGCAGTCTAACGATATAAGAGAACTAATCAGACGATACAACAGGCGCGCGTTGAGCTTCAACATAAGTTTGCAGACGTTCAAAATCGTGAAACAGTTTTGCGGCATGTTTTAGGTTAACCGGCTTAAAACTTATTTGAATTTCTAATGCAAATGTTATATATTTGCCTACCGTCGAGATAAGTGGCGCTTGCTGTCCGTATGATCAATATCTTCTCAAATTGAATCAATGCGCAGGTCTTGATCAGGTCAGCGTTTATTCCGTACCATTAGACCTTCAATTCTCCTCGCTTACATGTTCTGCTTTCAGCGCAAAAGCTGCAGAATTGACAGCAACACCAAAATAACCTCTAGAGTTGATACCGTACACCTATTCAGACAGTATTTGCTGATACAGTAGAAACAGAGCCGTGCTATATAATGCACTGAACGCTCCCCACCTCACATCTCCACTGCTGGAACAGAGCGCCTCAGGACTGGAGTACGTGGATCTGGATTCATTTATAGCTCCAATTCTGGTATCCATGCCATTATTTGCCGCCGTCTTGTTACGCTTCTTCCGTGTTGCTGAAAATTCCAGCACCACAGCTTTATCCCATCACGCATAGCGGCGACTCATTCATATAACCCATAAAACGACCATTTTATATATATATATACACACACACACACACATACACACACACACTATGTCAATGTCTTGGGCTATTTTTGTAATTCCTCAGATGCTCATTGCACCTGCCAAACACAAGACATGGGACAACTATACTGAAAAAGACCCAATAAATAAAACCCAATAAAAGACCCCACAACCTTTAAAACCTCAAGAAACCTTCATTCTAATTTTCTTAATATTAACATACACACCTGTTCTCCAAAGCAGACCGAGATGCTAGTCTGTAAATAAACATACACACACTCACATTAAGAATATAAAACTGGATATCAAAAATATACCAGGCTTATGCAATAGGATTGTTGGTGTTGCTGTTAAAGAATGGTGTTGCATAGGCCACATGTTTAATTGTTTTGTCAGTGCTTTTGACATTGTTAAAGCCAAATACAACATTTCTGAAAGTTGGTGTTGATAAAGTAAATAAGAATTCTTTAGAACATCTTCAAACATTTCAGACCAAGTCTGCATATAGAAAATTTCAAATAGTTAAAGAGTATAGCACCATAATAATGTATTTACACACTCTAAAATAATGCTTATATTGTAAAGCCATTAAACAAAGTCATTAACAGACAAGTATAGAACTATTCAAACCATTAACTTTTACATACATTTTGCTTTATACATTTTAAAGCTGAAAAATGTATAAAACAATGACAAAAGTTTTGGAACAACTGTTCCTTTGACAATACACAGAAGACCTTTCAGAGCAGACAGCAGAGACCAATGTCTGTTTTGTCAAAGAATCAAACCCTAAATAATCACACTTATATTTTAATATTTTGTGATATTATTTGACATAAAAAGAAACAACCGACCAACAAACATAATGTTCAATTTCCCTCAAGTTGCTTAGTGAAACACTGAGACTGAAAAGACAGGCTTTACCAAACAAACCAGTTTAGCTCCCCATTTTGTATGTTTTTTTCTATTATGCTCATTTATCATGATGATTTTTCATCATCTTTATCTCTAACAGCTCTCTGTGTTCCATAATTATTTTGAGTCCAGACGAGAGTCCAGACGAAACTACCAGTGTCTGTTTTTTCACAATTCAAATTCCATTTGTAATATCTGTAATTCTAACAATTCAACATAAAAATAAAAGTCACAATTCATCTTCTGTTAAGATGTTGACAACCATGTCACACTGAAATTTTCATTACTGAACACTCAGTAATGAGTCTAGATTTTATATTATAGTTACAATGGTTTCTCTTTTTCCTATCTCCTTGTCATTTGCTACTTATTACAGCAATATTTGATGAGTCCATTTACAATACGATGACTAGAGTAAAGTTAAATCAACTCCTTTCTCACGTCCTCCCAGTCTAATTTAGACTCACTGCAGCTCTGTACTCTCTTCATCTTTCCTTTTTTCTCTTATCTGTTTATCTTCCCTCATGAACATATAATCTTTTATGAACAACAAACCATCTGCTTCACACATACTTGCCTTCAGAACATTCTGGAGTCAAAAAGTTGAGTGTGTATGTGTGTAGTGAACATTAATTGAGAATCGGGGAAAGCTATTATCCATCTTTCTCTGTTCTCCAAGTGCAATGTGTATTTTACAAAGCAGACCTGACACACACACAAGCACAGGAAACGTGATACATAGAGTACCACTCCCAGAAAACACATTAACCTTCAGATACTGTCTTTGGAATATATTAGACACATAAAATACACTAAAAACCACAGATAAGACATAAAAAAGTGTAACAACATGCCTTAAGATTGCTGAACTTGAAGGACTAACTCAATTTGCAATTTGGTTAGAATGCATGCTATATCCCCACAGCAAATAAAATTATTTGCAAATTCAGCAAACAAAAGCCATAAGTTTAACAGTCCCTGGTTCACACATGAGAGAGCCAGCATGCATTTTTGATGTGTCTGACCTAAAAGAACATACATTTTGACCAGAAAGAACAGGAGGCCGAAGATTTGTTTAGAGAAATACACAAATCATTTTTAAAGCATTCTTCAAAAGAAACTTGCCCAGTTTTGTCTACTCATTAGGCGTTTTTCATTTAAGAACTCAGCCACACATGGATAGGCATCCTGAGAACAACAATAAAGATCAAACTCATGCAAGCTTTTCCCAGTGGAGCTGAGTGCATGCTGACTTCACATTCTGTCTCTCAGTTCTGCACCATACTGTCAACACTTTCAAATGAAACGAGCCTTGATTTATCTGGTCTGTAACACGTTAAAACACATTTGTCGCTCTGCCACTTCATTCCACTTTGTGAATGTTATCGAGAGCAATTATGACATTCTTCACAGACCGCCGGTATAACCTACTGAACATCACGCCTTTCCCAGTAACTATTGCGTAAACAATATAAATGAAACAAAATCAATGAGGGGGGGAAAGCCGAAATCTGATTTAAGTCTAGAACGATCCTTTATAAACAGAGAAAGCTGTAATAATAGGCTACCAGGGTAGAACAGCGATCAAAGAACAGTCGAGATAAAAAAACAACTGTTCAAACATTTACTATGGTTACGAGTGAAAGGTGGTACAGAGAAAGCCAGCGTAAATGAATGAAGGGATGATTTTCAAAAAGGTGTACGAAAAAATGCTGTTAAATATTAGTTTTTGTGTTATACCATACTAATATTTTTCTTTGTCTAATAAAGTTTTCTTCTATGGTTATAAGTTGTCTGTTGTAATAATTTTATTTCTTTATTAAAATGTTATCGAAGGCCTACACTAAAATTATTCTGACTGATTATAGTAGCGCATCACCTCTGAAACAAAGTTCACGCAGTTTGGGTGTGGTTGTTAATTGAAGGTCGGTGGTACAAATCCAAAGACACGGCAACACAGTAATTTTGTAACAGTTAACCTCACATTTTACTACTAAAATAAATGAAGTTTACTTACAAAATATTCGCTGCGAAGTCCACGGACTCTACAATTTGTTAACTATATACTTGCATCTTAAATCTTGTATCGGTCCGTTGGGGATCAGAGCCAGATTGCAACAGTTTGAAGCGCTCGGCCAGTAATATTGAAACGCTGCGCTCAGGCGGTTTTTACGGTCGCTGGGTAACGCAGCATTGTCAGTGAACACAAAGCAGCCGGGGGCCCGAGGGGCAGAGGTGAGGACGCCGTCGCGGATTTTAAATGGCCTTAAATTATTGATCCTGGGTCGCTAAGCTGTTCACTGAACACTTGATATAAAACAAAACAAAGAAGGAAGAACAAGTACCTCGCATATTGTAAACTGAATGAGATTTGCATGCTGAACATTTGAATCATGCAAATCTAGCCACTCACTAGAACAAAGAACATAGAACAGAACATATTTCCTACTGAGGACGTCTCCTACTGACCTTGTTAACAGTTTAAGTTCTGTAGGCAGTTCAAAACGTTCTTGGCTGAGTTTCAAGGCTAGATTCAGAACAATAGTGAACAACTGCCATGTTCTTCTCTGCTTGAAAGAGGAAAAATATCTCATCCTATCATTTAGTGATCTGACATAACAGAACTTCTTGAAAAGTGAGGAATTTGTTAAAGTGCATTGTCATCTTTTGTCGTGCCAGTTGGTTATTGTAGAAAGGAATAGGCCTAGTTTACAGTCACAACAACTCTGTGAACATGAGAAGTTTAAGTGAGATATTTTGTCAAATGGAGGAACAAGAAAGGGGGTTGGGGGTCTTCAGGTCAAAGTTCATGACCTGGCATTGACTTATTGGGAAAGCGGACAGAAAAGGTGGTTTGTCTTTTGCCTTGACATGTATGGGAAAGAAAGGCACATCAATGCACAATGTGACCGAATGATGGCCAGTGACATGAATCATTATTAGTCAGAATGTGCTAAACAGTCGGAAGCTTTTGAAATGAATACACTAAATTTGTACTATATTTGTAAGGCCATATGGGAAAAAGTTGGAACTCAAGAGTATAATCAATCCTGTAAACACATATCTACTACACCACCATAGTATACAATACAATATTACTGACACACATATCTTTTCAAATCATGTTTTTATTCCTAATATTATATGTAGATACACAAGTCAACAAACAAGTCTTTTTCTTGTTTAAATCAGTAATGAAAAATGCTCCACAGCACACATTCCCCCAAGTGACGGGGTTTGGTATTACAGACGAAAAACAGCTGGAATAAGCTGCAATTTTACACCAGGTGCAGTTGCAACAGTAGTAATATTAATAATAGTAATATTTATAATGATTTTTATAATAATAATAACAATAACAGAGAATAGTAGTGATATTAACAACTCAGATTTAAAATTAGAGGAATGGAATCAACATTCTTTAGTAAACTATATTTGTAATGGGTTTGGTGCGATTGTTTTTGAAGACGCATTAAAATGTTGGGAAAAAAACTAATACTGGATGAGGGAATAAAACAAGATGCTTAAAAACATATCTAATGTAGCACTCAGCACTCTGAGACCACACTACTGAGTGACATTTGTCCCATTGGGTTCACTGAATTAATGTATTGCAATATCATTTCATTCTCCCTATAATTGCTCTCACCAGTGCAGAGATTCACATAAATGGACTCAATTATCTAGATACTTTATGTGCCACAATATAACTGACCAGCTATCCAAACTGAAAAGAATGTCAAAATAGAGGGAAGAAAAAGGTAAAGTCAAAATCTTGTACATGAAGTTACTGTGATATAGAATAAGAAATCAACAGCATAAATAGATATGAACTGTATCCTAATGCAACACTTTATCAGCGCACAGTCCCAGACTTAACTGTATTTAGGCTCAGGCTAAACAAATCAATATAAAGCTAAATAACAGAATTCTGTGTGAATAGAAGTACTGGTCTACAACTAGATCATTTTACCTCAGTGAAGCTTTTATCATCTAGTATAGAGAACATACTGATCTGGAGAATGTTTCACTATAGTGACTTACACCTCCTAATAACACATTGCCTTTCTGATTCCCTGAACTGAATCCCAATTTACTTCACTAAACAGAGCAGAAAATAAGTTTTGGTGACATTGTCTAATCACTGAAAACTGAAAAGAGGGTCACTGGTTGTTTCTGAGCGCTGGACCAGGTTTAATAGGAAGTGAGCATAATTTTCCTTCACACAACTATCAACAGCAATAAAAAAAAGGTTGAGCTTTCTGTTTACTGTCTATGTGCCCGCCCCTTAATGCGTCTCCAAAGATGAATGACATGACCTAAGTGTAAATGGCTCTATACTGCACATACCTCACAGGAAGGGGCTTCATCGTATGACGTCAAAGACCTCACACTAATATTAACACACCAAGGCAAGCTTTCTCACAATCACATTGCTGAAAAATCTTTATCCTACAAAAATACTGATTTAATGCCACAGTGGGTACACTTGTTACCAATACATTATGCTGCTTTATAACTGCAAAAGTATATTTGAAATCCAGTCTGGTACAGTAGATTGCCGTTTAACCTGCCTATATATATATATATATATATATATCTCCTTACAGTTACCAGAGATAATTCTGTCCTGCTCCGTGAGTATAAAACCTGCAATTATATGCTGTACGCTTTAAAAATTTCACATTCCTCCAAGGAAGATAATTTGTAACTTGTGATGTACAAATAAAGGGAACGGATTATCTCAATCACCATAAATGGGGGAGGGAACTGTTGATTTGGTCCACATTAAGAATACCAAAGTAATTTAGTTGTTTATTCAATGTTTAAGCACATTCACAACCAATATACCTGAAAACAACATCTCTGTACACACACACACACACACACACACACACCTAAAAATACAGCATCAACCCTAAGAGCATCACTGACAGTAATTCCAGCTTCAGCTGTCATAAAAGAGGTTAATCCCTGTAAAAATATTTGAAGTATTGGGTTAAGGGGGAGAAAAGCATGTGCATTTGTATGCCTGGGCGAATGGTTAAACTGAGGCCTGAGAATACATTTCAAGGAACCTTTAAAAGGAAACTTGGTCAACTACGTATTCAAATCAAACCAACAAGAAAGAGTAAAGAACATATACCACTCCTCACAATTCTTTGTTAGTTTAATGTTGGCTTGTGCAATAGATGATTGTGTTGTTTCTGTTTGCTTTCAAGCAAAAGTAAAACAAAAAACCAAACCACAGCATCACACCTCAAATACCACTCTTTATCACAAATGTTTTTCTGGTTTAAAAAAAAAGAAAAAGAGATAATGAGGTTATGAACTAAACAATCAAGCCACACAATGAGAAGGCTCAATATATCTCTCAATGGGAATTAAACAAAGAAGACAAAAGAGAAAGTAAAAGCATTATAAATAGTATGTTTTTCTTTAACTTGCAAGCCTCTCAAAAAAAAATTCTTTTAAAAATGTATTCAACACAATCATATCAAGTAAAATAAATGCATGGAAAAATTGGGTCAGAACAGCCACAGATGAAAAAAGACCAGCACAAAATCAAACATTTATCCCATGGCCTTCTTTTTGCTTTGTCCTTTCTGAACATGACTCATATCAACTATACTTACAATTTTTTTAAATATTCCATTTTAAATTGACTCCAAACGCAACAGCAAACAATATTAATAATATCATTAACAATTAAATCTTTCGTTATTAGTATAACAACTATAACCAAAGAAAAGGATTGTGGTCCTTCACAAAGAAAGTGAGAAGTTGAAATAAAGACAGAAAAAGGAAATAATCGGGGAAAAAAAGACAAAACAGCAATCTCGGTTTTTCAAACATTATAGTATGGAATAGCTGTCAAGCTCAAAGTTAAAATTATTTTGAGAAAAAAAGAACTAGGGAACTAGTCAAACAGAACGTTCAAAAACTTCTACTGCTTTGGCTGTTGGTCTGGGAGCTGGTCTTGGTCAGGAATGTTACCCCCTTTTCTCCTGAGAAGCCCCATTAACAGATCTGGGAATTTACTACAGTGCAGGCCAAATGTGGCATGCAAGCTAGGAGGTGAGATTGAACAAGCTCCATGTGTGAAATCAGATCGTTAAAAAAATGATGGAAGAAGAATGAGCAAAAATGGTAAATGTACTGCAATGTGACATGCGAATTTCTTCCCCTTTTGCTAACATTTTGAGTGTCTTTTGAGTGTCAACAAACTTCCAACTGTTGCTTTGCTAACTGTGGAGATCTGTGGCATATTTGGGTGCTTATTTCTTCTTGCCAAAGAAACTGAAGCGTTTCTCGCGATCTTTCTCTTTGCCTTCTTTGTTGCGCATGGTCACACCTCCTGCCTCGCCTGAGCTGGGGGAAATAGGTGGCATGGTCATCGCCCGACTGAGACCCCGCGTGCCACCTGGCGAGCGTTCACCAGAGGACAGGGATGACTGGATTGCTCTAATCCATAAACTCATCTCAGCCTGAGAGACAGAAGGATTGTATCAATGACAATAAGACAGCAATGTCTTTTTAGTTAATGCATACAGAAATATGATCCAGAAAAGTGCGATCTCAGTTTCCTTTGAAACTTACCTCATCCTTTGCTTGAAACAAGAATTCTTTTCCATCTCCAAGCCTGTAAATATTAAAATACTGGTTGCATAATAAGAATTTTAAAGAACTGTATTAATCTATTAGAGTACTTGTAGTTTTTTTAAATACAGAGAGATTTCCTCTGTCTTGTTCTCACCTAAGTTTAAATACATGTTTCCTCTTTTTGTAGTCGTGGGCAACCTCACAGACAGCCTCGCTAAGGCTGATGGGAACTTCTCCATGGTAAGGGATTCCATTAGAGGCACTCTTGTTGTCCTTATAAAAGCCCATACTTCCTTTACGTAATACACAATATACATTCTGCCATGATCTACAAACACAAAGGGAGAGAAGAACACCATTTACACAATTCATCACCAGTCAAAGTCATAGTCAATTCTTTCGTCTATTCCGAAACACTAGAAAAATTCAAATAAAACTGACATTTCAGCAAGACCCAGTAGCTTTTGTATATGTTTCCTGTCTCACCTGGTAGCAGCTTTTTTATTGTGCGATTCCATTTCCTGTTTTCTGCAGAGCATGCCCTCTACGGCCTCTGTGGTTGCCTCTGCTCCTCCTCGCCCTGGCAGTGTTGCTGAAGGGTCTTGCCGTGATGCTGAGTCCAGACCGCTGTCACGGCCAGCACCATTAACAGATTCAGATTCTGATCCCTGATTGACCAAAACATGCTAAGAATTAGATGTTGTTACAATAACACGTCTAAGATGAAGAATAGTGATTTATGTCACTACTATGCTGGCCAATATTATAACGATTAATTAAAAAAAAATTAGATTGTTGAAGGTTATTTATCAATTAATAGGCTACAAAATAACCAACCTCATAAATTAAACTCATTTTCTAATTATTAAAATTTCACCCAAGGCAGTTCACCCATGTGTCTTTTTGTGAATTAATACTTTTCAAAAACTCAATAAGCACAACATGTACATGCACACAAAGAAAAGCAAACTAAAGATGCAATCCATAACGTTTGCCTTACTATCAACATCTCTGTTCGAAACATAATTGCAAATTACTTGGAGTTTTTTCTTATGGTGGATGACAACTTTAAATTCCAAACAAATGCTATATGAACAAGATACAGATGGTACTCAATCAGAATAAGACGTTTTCCACCAGGGCAGTTTTGTTAATGTCTGTTTACTAATCTTGGCCACTGAATGGCAGTATAGTCAATGATTTTCTCTAGGTGGGAGTCAATGTGTTAAAGTCACAACTACGCCTCACCTTGCCAATGGGTTAGTTTGTGGATTCAGGTGTAAAAATAAAAATAAATGAATTGTGGAAAATGGTTTTAAATAATGATGCTGAAATACTACACTTATGTATGATCAATTTTTACATGTGCATTTTTATGCATTTGGCAAATGCGTTTATTGCATTCAAGTTATACATTTTAACAGTACATGTGCTCCCTGGGAATCGAACAGAGCTACAGAAACACAAGTAATCTGTCAAGTTGAATTAATGATTTCATATTGTTGCATTTAAAGATTACTAAATGTTACATTTTAATCTTACCTCAAGTCAAAATTTAAATATAATAGCAGCTGTTCTAACTTAAAGACTTTGCGCCACCTGGTGGCAATTTCGCAAATATATCATTTAAATGGCTTTTATTTACTGCCATGGCATTTCTCACGGTGGTAAGTGCGGCAGTAATAGGCATCTGGTTGACTGCCAGCTGTACAAACACTCCACCATTCCAGCACCCACACAAGTGACTTAGTAGCCAGGTCTTCCTCCTGTTTATAGACATGACGTAACCACAAGTAAAACTGACATTTCACAGGAAATCGGACAGCTCAAATTATTAATCATTATTTTATAAACTTACCGCTGTGAATGGGAGTAAGGTAAGAAGATTGTTTTGAACACTGATCTGTATATATTTATGTTTCATGTACTTGCTCAATAATTTATTTTTGTTCATTTAAAAACAAATGTTATGGATTCCAGCTTTAAATAAAAAACAAACATCAACACCAGCATGTTTCACCAGTAACAAACAAGGGGTAGTATGGAGAAGCTGTGGGAATGTGGGTGTAATAATGACATTACACCAATAATGGGTGTAAACACTGCCACAGAAACACATCTACCTCCAAGACCTCACTCAGTCAATTCATATCGTAAGCCAAACAACGATTTACTATGTTAGGAAAACAGTTCCTTAGAATGAACAGCTACTAGCCTTAGAATAAAACAAAATCCGATGCAACTGATGAGAAGAGAAAACAAATGTAATTTTTTATGTGAAGTTAGTAGGGGATTAGTTCAGCTGTTGTGATGCACCCCAACAATCCATAAATATATGTATATAAAGTATATAAAGTATATAAAGGTATGATCAGTGGCTATAAAACAACCTTTTATACACAGAAAAACAATGTTGCTTTAACATCAAAGTAGAAATTAGTTTTGAATTAGCAAACTGTATGTGATAAAGTGCATCCCAAACACTGATGTTGAGGCTCAGGCCTAAGCAACAAACAAAAACATTAAATTTACATTAAAAATTACAGTAGCCAAACATACACAAAAAGCACAACCCACTAAAAGCAATAGGAAGCAGCAGAGCAGTGACTTTTGCCTCTAGCTGATGTGGTATAGCTACGGTCATGCTGCTAGGCCATAAGCAGCTTGGGGCAGCAATGCTACACTACGGCTAAAGGCTGGCGCTATGGGTTAGTACTCACACGCTCCTGTGCCTTGTTGGGTTTAGGCACAGGCTTAGAAACTGGGTTAGACTGAGGTATAGTCTCAGGTTTAGGTTCAGGGTTCTTGAGTTCAGATACGGATATCGACTGCAGATAAAGATGTCATAAGAATAGGTGTTAAAAGGTGAGTATTTATATGTTAGAAATACTGTTCTGACATTTTAAAGGACATCCACAAAATATGATTTTGGAAACTGATTATTTTTTTACCACATTTTTTCTCAGATACTCAGATTTGATTCACAAACTCATGAGAATATGTGTATGGCAGAACATTTATATTGACAGAACAAATTGAGAGGAACATGGAACAATGAATACACAACAGTACTAAGACTGGACTGTGATTCGTGTCTAAAATCGTGCCTATACACTAACACACAAAACATGTATGAAACATGTTTATGAAAGTAAGTGCATTAGTGGATCAGTTATGACTACAGCATTTAATAAAGGCAGAGTATGGATCATATCTGACCTGTGATGTGTCCTGGTCACTGTAGACACCATTGACAGATACTGACTGGTTCAATGTAGTCTGGTCCAGACTCGTCCTTTAGGAGAAGCATTTGAGCAAGAGAAACAAATAAACATGTATAAACACAAGTTGAAAAACTCAAAGTTGAAAAGGAAAACAAGACAAAGCTAAAAAAAGGCTCAAAATCAGCCAATCAGAACATATTTAACTTTTTTACAGCTATGTGAAGTGAGATTTTGGACCAATGAGATTTCACAGTGGGTGGGTGGGGTGCTCAGTGGGGCAAAAATGCTTAGTCTTACCCAATTAGGATATGGTGTAGTATGTGAAAAAGTGAATGTAATGTGGAAAAAGGACAATTTTGTTTTTACCTTGCAGCTGAATCGTTAATTTCAGATGGTACTACTTCCTCCACAGGGGGAGGTGTGGGTGGTCGCCGGGCCCTTTCTTCTTCCTCCCTTCTTCTTTGAATCTCCTTTTCCTCCAGCTAACAAAAAATGGGAGAACAGGAAAATTTTTGCTTTTGCATATTACAAAGCCTTATTTCATATTTGTGTGGGTGTGTTTTACAAACCGTGGTGAGCTTCTCTAGCTGTGTAAAACGGTCTTCCCAGCCTGCTGCCAGTTTCTCAAAGGCTTCGTGGCGCTTGATAAGACTCTCAACCTCATCTACATTAGAGCCCAGTTCTGCTGCCCTGACCAACGGCTCCTGCCCAGCAAGCCAGGATTCAGCCATGGATGCGTCCCTGCTAAACTGTAATACCTCCAGAACTAAAACACAGAAACAGTAAAGATACTGATATAAGGAATGTGTCTTTGTGCAGACAGGCAGTAAAAATATATCAATTTAGCTATTTGTAGTTTAAACGACAACATCAAACAAGCCAAACTGCTGCCTTTGATGTACACTTCTTTAGCATGCTAAGCTCCTTAGTAGGCATTGAAACAAGCTCACTCCCACATACTCACCGATCTGTAAATGATCCATTTTCTCTTGCCACTTCTGATTAATTTCAGTGCGTTTGGCCTGAAGCTGATCCAATTTTTCTTGAATCTAGAGATGACAGACATCAAACATGAGATACAGTATTACTGGGCATGTGGGTTTCCTTGGCTACTATGCAGTGGTAATATGTATGGAGATGTACCCTTGCTGTTTATTTTTCATGTGCATATGAACCTGCTCTGAGGTACAGTGACTCATGATGATATATGTTATTATTTTCTGACCTCATCTGAAGCATAGTGGCTGTTGTTGATGAGTGTGCGTCCCATTTCACTGCAGGCAGTGAAGCTGTCCGCTCTAGTCTCTATCTCAGACTTAATGTCCTGATGGTTGGCAATGACCAGGCCAGCCGATGAGACGTCCCTACAACACACACATTAGATAACTTCATCAACACAGCATTATCTCACCAGCTGCTCACATACTTGTAAATAATTGTCAGTTAAATTGTATAAATGTGAGACATTTTGTGTATATATAGACTGTATAATATACACTGTATAATATATTACTGATAGTAATGCAGTTCCTCTGGTGTGTCACTCTATACGTTTGCTAAAGGTGTGTGCGCACATACCTTGGACTGTCATGTGACTGGATCTGTAAGTTGATTCCCTCCATCCACAGCATGAGGTCTCTGACCATATTGAAGAATCTAAACTTCTCCACTGTGTCTAATAGGAGCAGCCGTCTGGCCTGAGTGGCGGACTGAAGCCCCTCCCATGCCTCAGTGACCGCACGCTCATGGCGATGGATATCATCGGCCTTCTCTCCAGCGTATGCTTTCTGCAGACGTGCCGCATCGTCCTGCACCTGTGTGACCTGGAGCGAAAGGGTTAAAATAATAACGTTAAAAGAAGAAGAGAGGCTAATGAGTAAGCAACACACTTGTTCACTCTCTCTCACCTGACCGCTGAGTGCCTGTACATCATGCTCATAGGCCGTATGTTGTCTCAGCAGGTGCTGGACAGTGTTCAAGTCCCGTCCAAGTTCGGCTCCTGCTAGTGTCTCCTTCTTTTCCCGTATGAGCCCCAGAGCCTCACGGGCATCCTGATGGAAGCGGTGCAGCTCATAGGAGGCGGCCAGCATCTGTGTGCGTGTGTCGATGAGCTCCAGCAGGTCGGCCCAGGCCTCATTGAGGCCATCTTTCCACTCGGCCACGCTGGCATTCTCTGGATGACCTGACTCGATAAGTTCATCTGCCTGAGCATTCACTGCATCCACACGTTCCTGACCAATTGTGCTGGTGTCTCGTGCAAACTCCCGGAACTTATCACGCAACATCTAAAATTGTCAAGAATAGACAAAAGTTATAAAAACTGCTTTAACTCTATATTCTGATTACAAATTCTTAAGCCTCAAAATTATTGTAAATTGACTATAAAGCACACCTAAAACCACATATTCTATTATAACGTACCAGTCAGCACACATCAAACAAAAAACACATACCGTTACATGTTCATAGTCTTGTCCAAGTTCATGAGATCCAGCAACCACCTCTCTCTCTGCGATCCACTGCTCTAAATCATCCACCTCTCTCTTCAGCTGGGTCAGTTTCAGTCTCTCTTGCAGTTTGCCTCTCCTCTCCTCTGCCAGGTCCTTTAATCCTGCATACAGTTTATCCACCTGGGCCTGCCTTAGAGTGATTCTCTCACTACGAGAGAGAAAATGGAATAAACCAACACATAATTTTCTCTTTCAGCACTGACTAACAGGTGTTCTGCATCTTACAGTACAAAGACCCCAGCATGCCCCTCACCTCTCGGGGTGTTCGCTGTTCACCATGAGTCTACTGCTGTTGGCCAGCTGGTGGATGGTCTGGGCATAGTCTTCTAGAGCCTGCTCCAGAATCTGGTGCTTCTTCACCATCACCAAAGCACTCTGTTCATCCTACAATAACCGTTATACAAGCTATAAACACCTTATGCATACCACCTCTTACACTGACACAAATGATCCTCAATATTATTATTAACACATCTACACTACAAGTCAAACTTTTGGACCCACCTGCTTATTCTATTACTGTTTTAGAACAATTATGATGTCACCAAAACCATAAAATAACAAACTGAAAACAAATAAACAAATAACCCAAAACTATCTATCACAGCCTTTTTAAAGCTTCTTGCATTTTAAACAATATTTAAAGAGTCCCGTGTATAGCCTATATGTAGGCTATTCTCACTAACCTTTGCCTTTTCCTCTGACATCATATGAAGCTCTTGCTCTCCCATCCAAGCCTCTGCCTCTGCAGCATCTGTGTAAAACTGCTGAGCTCGGTTGGCCTCTGCTAGCCTCTCGGCCCTTTTCTCAGTCTCAGAAATCAGAAGGTCCCATAATTCCCTCAGTTCCACCAGACGACCATCAAGATCAGCTCTCCTCTCACTGTCCACATCTGACTCCTTCCCGGGGGACATGTTCATACCGTGAGCCTGGATGTCATCGATACGTGGCTGATGGCCCTGAATCTCCTTTTGCAGAGTCTGGGAAATGATGGAAAATTAGTCAAAAAGATCACATCAAAAAATTTTGCTCAGAAAAGGAAAGCAGATGACGTCTGGGATGATGAAGTGTTTTTTAAAAAAAAAAACAACTGACTGAATGATCGAGTACCTGGTTCTTTTTGATGAGCAGCTGGACGCTGGGCAGATCTTTGCCGTGGTCTGTGGACGTGGCAAGGGGCATCCTTTCCTTCACCCATAACTTCAGAAAAAAACAAAATATTTCTCTCAAATCTGTCTTTCATTTATTTCCACTAACCAAACAATTATTGTTACAGTGTGTATTTAGATGTTCTTGTTGATGACTAACTATCTCATCCTCAAGGTCCCTGTTAAACTGATGAGCCTCTTTTGAAGCAAGAAGACACTGCCTCCGCTGTTTTAGAGGATCCTGCAGCTGAGCAAAGCTGTCTGTCACTCTCCTCTGCTGCCCATCCACCTCCATTATCCCAGAATCCTCTTGGGCCAAAGCCAGCGCCTGTGACTGTAGAGACTGAACTTCTTTCTCACGCACCTCCATTTGATGTTCCAGCATCTGTGACACAATACACGGGCCACAAGGTGGTAATTATTTTCTTCTTACTTTCTTCTTTTCTTTTAAATTCTATGTTCATAGCGGTCATTAGTTTTAAAATATTTATTTACACAAAATATAGAGCAATAGCCCTCTAAGAGCAGAGTGATCTGTGAAAATCTTGAATAGTGATCGTTTTACTAAACTTTGCATTTACCTGGTGTTTCTTAAGTAGAATGTTGACGCTGGTGAGATCTTTCCCAAAGTCATCACTCTGGATTTGAGAAGAGATGTTCTGAAGCCAGGAGTCCAGCGCCGAGCAGCTCTGTGTGAAAAGCTCAGCTCGGTTCGCGTCAAACAGACACTGAGCTTTAGCTTGAGTTGTGCTTTCTAGTTCCTCCCACTGCTTCTGCAGGCCACTCAGAGTCTCTGTTACTGTCTGCTCCAACTCAGGCTTCTCCTTCACTAATGTCTGACCCTCCTACAAGACCAAGAAGTAAATTACAATAAAATACCAAAAAGGAAAATGGTAATAAAATGGTGTTTGGGACACGATACTACCATAGGGTTTTGGACATGTAGCACCAAGGATCTCTTGTAGGCAAGTATCATGTATTTCATTACCATTGTGTGTATCAAAGTTACACTGGATGTGTATACATTTTAATATTGAAGCACTGGGAGATGATATGTGTGTGTGTGTATAAACCTTGTCAATCTTGTCCAGCCAGTCTTTGTTGGATGCCAGCTCAGCCATGAAGGCTTGGTGTTTCTGCCACTTGCTGTGAAGGTTTCTGGCCTCATCATAGGACATGTCCTGAGCCGTCAACATCTTCTCATTTATCCAAAGTGTCAGCTACAGAGACGAGGGTGAAGAGAACAACTGAATTTATCACAGTGATCTGAGTGTGACTTCACTGAACGTGTGCCATGATGTAGTTTCAATGGTGTAGCTTTTATGAGCTTTTATGCAGGGTCCAAAATGTAGTAACACTGTTGCCCTTTAACTTTTCTAGGAATTTAAAAAATAATGCAGGGTTGAAATGACAAAGTACTGATTTTTTTCTCTCAACATGAGCAAACACAAATCAGAAATTTAAATGTTCTACTGAAAATAAACTTGGTGACTGTTGGTCCACAATTCTGCAAGTCTGTTTAGAAAGCCAAATTAACTCCACAGCTTCAAACATTTCTGGGGGGGGAAGTCACCAAAATGACAGTATGAAAATATGAATATTTTGAGAGATGACATTTCACAGAGAGATGCTGTGAATGACGATATGACTGTTTGCCACAAAAATATCATGCAGTGTTTATGATGAAAATCTTATTTACTATGTAGAATTCTTACTTCTTGTCCATCCTGTAGGAAGTGCTGTAGTTCTCTATTATCCTTCAGTTTACCCAGAAGCTCATTGGCAGCTTTCTTGTTTTTCTGGTGCCTGAAAGAGACAGCATTTAAATGAGTTTGCTGGAGACTGTGCCTATATTTAATGCACAGGATACCGTTAGGGTCAAATGACAGTGATGGCTACTTCATATTTCAATAAGAGTGCAGTTTCATCACCTTTCCTGAATGGAGTCAGTCTTCTCTTGGATTTTGTCTGCATAGGTGTTGCCGTCAGATATGAGTCTCTGTCCAGACTCAACCACACTGTTGATCTTCTCCTCATTGGCTTCCATGGTGGTGAGGAAGTCCTCATGCTTCTTGATGGCCTCTATTGCCCCTTGTAGGCTGGAAGGCATCTCTGTATGTGACAGGACATACTCCTGCAGGCAAAAAGATCCATCATTATGACTTTATCATTATTTTGCATCAATACAACTAACTGTCTAATACCAGGCCATATTGAGATGATCAGCATTGGTTCATAAGTTTGTCCGCTTGGCAGATCTACAGTAGATTGAGCAGTACAATACAAACAGCATCATATGCACCTGGCTGTTAAGGAAGCCTTCTGCCTGCTTTGCATCTCGCAGAAAGGTTTGAAAATCGAAGGCCTGTGCGAGCACGCAGTGGCGGCTCTCCCACATTCTCCTCAGCTCGTGCCAGCCTGTGTCCAATGCCTGCAGCCTCTGGGCTAAGAACATGTGCTGAGCATCTGTCTGACCCTGAGTCACCTAAACACAGAATCAAACAATTTACTTACATTCTCCTCACAACAACTACTTGCAGTTATATAATCTGAGAAATGGGGAAAATTTTAGCATTATAAACCAAAAACAAAATGAATTATTAATGCAAAATTTATAACCAACCTCGGCTCCAGTAGCTCTCATCTTCTCATAGTCTTCCCTGTAATTATCTACTTCATTCTTTATGGCCTCATGTTGACCCAGTAGACGTTCTGCTTCCGCCAGTGAGGTAGGCGTGTCTTCAGATGCTACGGTGGTCTGTGTACGAGACAGCCAGGCCTGGAAGTCATCAAGGTCTCTGAGGAAGCCCTGGAGCTTAGAGGCCTCACCCAACGACTCCTCCCGCCGTTTCATGGTAGCTCGAAGCTCCTCCCACACCTCCTGGATTTCAGCTAGACGACCCATGATCTCCTCTGCCTGCTCCGGGTGCTCGGATGCCAACTTCTCGGCCTCCGAACGCAGATTATCCAGCTTCCCCTGTGAAAGAAAGTAAAAGTTGTTTTGTTTCAGGGTTTTTTGGTGGTGCATGGCCTTTTAAACTTTAATCAGAAAGTTCATGGGTGAAATATAGTTCCCTTTCTGTCACTCAATCAACGTTTTGTTGGTGTAGTGACACTACGGGTTAGACTTAGGAAGACCAATCACTCTGCTTCTTATGAAAAACTGCCACTGAGAATCGCCTTTGAAAATAAAACTCCAGTAAGAGTTGGCGAGTGGAATTTGAGTGCCAGTCCCCACTCCGGATATACGTGTATAAAAGGGAGATGGCATGCACCACTCATTTAGGTTTGCTCTAAACAAAATCCTCAAAAGAAATTGATGATTGTTTTAATTTCTCTAGAGTACACTCGTGGCCTCTATGCCCTCCATGCCACCCATGTGAAAACATTTTTGCAGATCTGATAATTTCTATAACTATACACAATTATGTTTATGTTGTTACCTGTATAGCTTCCAGGTCCCTCTCCATACCAGTGAGCTTGCGCTGCAGGGCCATGACTCCTGCCAGGTCATTTCCAAGACTCTGCGTGGACTCTATGACCTTGGTCTTCTCTTTCATCCAGCTCTTGATCTCGTTACACTCTAGATGATAGTTCTGGATATTCAACGCTGAATCTAGGGCTTGTTTACGTTTGTTGGCCACACTCTGGAAATCAGACCACCTGCAGAAGGGGAGAGTGTGTTTGCAGCGTATTCATAATTGTACTTGCATGAATCTCATCATGTTTCACTGTGTATTTCATCTGACTTTATGCACCCTTTTAGTGCATTTTGTGTCGAGTTTGTGGTGAGTGTTGTTAATCCCTTCTTTGTTGTGGTCTGTCTGTGCGCAAGCATGTGCGATGGTTCTGGGTGTGGATAATTTACTCTTTGTGTTGGTGAGTGTGTGACTATACCTGTTATTGAGTTGGTCCTGTGTCTGGTTAATCTGCTCTTTGTTGCGGTTGTCTGATCCAAGCAGCTGTTGGGCCACTTGATTGACATCAGAAATGCGAGCACCCAGCGCATTCATCTCTGGCTCTAGAGTTTCAAACCTGTGGTTGAACAAAACAACATTGCCTATTGCCTACCATTGCCTACCATTATGCCCAAACATAACCTATTGCACTGACTGTGAAACAAACATAAGCAATATCAATAACAAAAATCAAACAAGTTTAATAATCAAACAGTTCTCAGTCTGTTTTGTTTCTGAGTTCTCACCTCTGTTGGACCACTTCCAGGTCCTCTAGTTTAGAGGGAATCTCCATGTTGTGCAGCCACTGTTCCTTCTCTCCGACCCACAGCTGGCAGGCGCTTGCTTCACTAAACATGCGGTACAATGCAAGCGCTCCGTCTAAGGCCTGTCTCCATGACGATGACAATGCCTCCAACTCTTCATAGCGCTGCTTTATTTCTGGGAGTCGGCCCTCCACCTGTCAAATAATAAGAGAGGCTAAATACATATTTTAGGTAATACATATGTATTAAGGTGTGTTTAGACCAGGGCTCGACAGTAGGGATAAGAGGGAGGCCAGGGACAGTGTGAAAGACTTCTGGATCAGTTGCTAAAACCTTCCCCTGCTTTACTGGGTCATTGCTACTGATCATGTTTGTGTTTCCATGCCTTACTTAAAACTTTCAAAATTTTATTTGCTTTGATGTATTAAACATTGCGGTCATTGGAATAATGTACATTGGAATTATTTTGGAAGCATAGGTTGAAATGGGCTGAAATTCATAAATGTTTTCCAGAATTGTTTTTTTTAGCAATTATTTTTGTTTTTTCATGAATTGTCAGCCATTATTGCAAATTGCATTTTGTGTAAATGCAGGTTTTTGAAAAGACAATGTTATACGAAAAATACAAATACATTGCTCTGACATTTATGAAAAACATTTGGAAAATAAAGTGTTAGCAGGGTAAGAAAAAAATCAGGTTTTTTTTATTGTTGAGCCCTGCAGACTATATTTGAGTCAAATGCTTGAGGTTTTCTGATGTGTTCTTTCTACCTGTGGGGACTGTGTGTAAGCTGCAGGCAGTGCTGAAGCCTGTTCATGTAGTGAGTCTATGAGTGATCTGTGACTCTGAATCTCCTCCTCCACCTCTCTCTGCTTTCTGGCCAGAGTCTGTGTAGAAAACTCGTCATGACCGACCTCTTGACTAGACACCTGCAAACAGAACAAACAGTTTCAGTCTGACCACAAAACTCAGCAACACAGATGAACCACTTTGGAAAAAAGATAAAGAAGATAAAACAAAAGACTGCAATAAAACTGCAAGTAAATGATTAAGATGTGATTCTGCTACTTAAAGATGACCTCTACATCTTAAGGGCCAAGGCAACAACAGAGCACAAAATAATACCACAAAATAGCTGATTTTACACTGTAGCAGTAAAGAACAATCATTTAAACAGAAGACAGTACATTTATTTGTCTATCTGAAGTATATATTAAATACATTGTATACAGTATACATTGACATGCTGGTGTGTACAGTAGTAAAATTGACAAGGTATATTATGTAAATATAGAGGAATTAGCAGATATGAGCAGAATAACAAAAAGGAATAAACGTCAGTACAGTATAAACCCGGGGTAGTCATACATGTAATATTTAAATATATTTATATAATAAATATATTATATAAATTACATGTATGACTACCCCTATATATATAGATATATATATAGATATATAGATATATATATATATATATAGATAGATATATAGATATATATATATATATATAGATAGATATATATATATAGATATATATATATAGATAGGTAGATAGATAGAAGAATGCAAAGAAAGCAAAATAAAACTGAACCTGTCTTAGTGTTTCCAATATCCAGGCCTCCATGTCATTGGCATCCGTCTGGAACTGATGGAAAGCTACAGACTCCTTCAGCCCCTGCTCACGCAACTGAGATGTCTGTAAAACACAGACACAAAAAATGTGGAGTAAGACTGTAATTTAAACACACATTTCATTTATTTGAGTCTGAGGCTTCCTCTGCTTCTCTACCTCCTCCAGGTGTGCCCACTGTGATTTCACGTCCTTGATTCTCTCGGTTATCTCAGGTGCTCCCACATGCCCTTCTCTCACCAGGGCCTCTCCGCCAGCAATACTGTTCCCCAAAGGGCCATACCGGGCTGCCATCTCGTCCCGGAAGGCCTCATGTTTGGACAGGAGGTGAACAGCGGAGCTAAGGTCTTTCCCGTAATCTCCTCCGGACAGGATCTGTTCCTGCTCTCGCATCCAGGCGGACTCCTCTCCCAGCTCCCACAGGAATTGCCACAGCCTCCGTGAGTCATCTAGCCGAGCTCTTCGTTCTGCTGCCAGCTGGCCCAATTCTCCATAAGCTCGGCCCAGAAGATCCACCTTCTCTTCAACCAGCGCTGGGTCACATGGCTTATAACCTAGACAGAAAGAAAGAGAGAGAGACAGACACTAAAAAACCATTTCAATGGCATTCAGGTGTCATTTATTATAGATTAATAGGTTTTGCGATTAACTGATTCTGTGATTAACTTTAAGCTATAGAAGTAGTTGACTGATTATAAATTATAAGGTTATAATAGCACTTAAACGTAATTTCCTATGTTATCCGTCAAAATTAAAATCACAGAACCATTTAATTGAGGTACCATTATTGAAAACATATAATATTAAACTTGCTGGTGCTTATCACCCATCACTAATTTTTATGTAAGTGTGGGGGCGTTGCCTCACTCTGTTCACTTGAAGTAAACCTCTGGGCTGCAGCCTGTACGGCTTTGACTCTCTCAGCCTGTGCGGATATATCAGCCTCCACAAGAGTGTGTTTTTGCAGAAGGTCCTCCACATCATGAAGGTGTTTTCCACTGTCCTGAGATTGCAGACGACCCTAAAACACACACACAGGTACTATTAAGTTTGGAGGTAAAAAAACAAAACACAAAGTGATCTCCAAAGAGTGATTTCAATTGCCACCCACGTAGCTTATTGCAGCCCTGAATCTGCAGTTTAGTATGCACAAAATCAAATGTTGGTCAATCTGAGTGAGTCTGTACCTTCATATCCTCCATCCAGTCCATGATGTAGCTCATTTCCTGTAGAAGACGCTGCAGGTCTCGGTGTGCCATCAGCCTCTCCCGTCGCGCTGCAAGTAATTCCTTCAGATACTCCCACAGCCTGAGCACGTTATCCCTCCGTGCTAGAATGCGCCGCACTTCATGATATCCCTCTGCCTCCAGTTCTCGAGCAACAGCTTCTACGGCAGCCACGCGCTCACCATATGCCTGGATGTCTGTCTCAATGGCCTCATGTTTACGAGTGGCAGCCTCCACGGCACCAAGGTCAACACCAAAATTGTCCTTAAGATCGCAAAAAGATGCAATTTAATGCATTTCGCATCTAATTATAAATATAATTTCAACTCTTTTGTTTTCCTCTCCCTCTTCCTCACCTGTGACACCAGTCGCTGGTTTTCACTGAGCCAGGTTTCTCTCATGGCTGCTTTGCGGTCAAACCGTGCAGCCAACATCTCAAGCTTCTCCTGACGAATCAGCTCGTTCCTCAATGCCAACTCCCTTTCATGCTCTGCCTTCTCCAGCCTCTCCCACGCCTTCTCAGCCAAGCAGAAAACGCAACCAAGCCATCAGTATCACCAGCTACGGTCGGTGCAGTTTCACATCTAGGGGAGTGTTTGATGTGTACATACCTTGTTAATGTCTGAGATGAGTTTTCCTTCTCTTGGCATGTAGACTTTCTGATTGTTTGCTCTCATTTTACTTTGAATGGTGAAGAGCAAAACCTCCAAATTTCCCTTTTCAGTGAACCTGTCAAACAGTTAAAAGACGAGTAAAAATCTACTTCATCAAACGTTTGAAGTCAAAAGTTTGTGACCCATTTTACTTGATGTATTTCATGACTTTTAACTAGAAAACAAAATGGTAAAACTTGATTTCATTTATCAGCAATTGTTTAAATTGTAAGAACTGTCTGTTACATACCAGAATGGAGTTAACTAAAAGAAGTGGCAAAATAGCTATTTCGCTAATGATAAACATTATCCAATAACTAGTGTAACCTTAGTGAAGTAGCAGAAAATTAAAGTTGTTTAGGGGGCAGAACAAGTTATTACATTTTGATTAAAAGCAAAACATTTTCTGTTTTGGAATAACGTGCGGATAGATCGTTAACAACAAGACCAGAAAGAAACATTAACAAAACAATCAGTCATTCAAATCAGTCAAAACAGTCATTTTCAGTCATTTTTGTTGATTTCCAATCACACTTTTCCAATTAAGGTTTTTGGACTGGTGGTGCGTGTGGGCACATTCTCACTTAGGTGGTTTTTCCACAGTGCGGTAGGTATTGAAGGCCTGTAGCTGGTTCTGAACTGCACTGAGGGAGTTGGCGAGCTGTCTGTCATTAAGGGTGACAATTGTCTGTTCAATCCACTGCAGAAGCTCTGAGGCCAGAGTCTCGTATTTCTCTATCAGCTGATCTGCCTCGATAGCATAATCCAGCACCTACAGAGTCAAATACAGGTCCAGTCACAAAAAAGACCAATGACTCACAATCACAATTACTGTACATGGTTTTAAGGTAATTCACTTCAGAATTACACTGATGGTTATTCTGTTATTGTATTCAATCACATACCTTTCCGATTCTCTTGCCCTCTACGGCAAGTGCCTTCATCTTGCTGAAGTAGTGATAGTATGTGGCCACATATGTAATGATGGACTTCTCATCAGGCTGATCAACGTTCACATCTAGAGAAAGCGAAAGATTTTATGATTAGAATTTACATGATGATTACCATCTGAAGTTATTATCTGGTTTGTCTGCATCTTACCCTCTGGATCCAGTAGCTTGGTGAGACCCAGTTCCTTCTCAGCCACGTTGAAGGCATTCTGCAGGTTATAGTGGGCATTAGAGCGCTTGAGATTATCAAAGTCAATCAGGTCTGACCTGAGACGAGAATGAGACAGGAAAGAAATCATTAGTAAAACTTTTTGGCTGTGTAATGAGGGCATTTTAAGATTCTGCCATAAGATTACAAAACACTGCAGTGCATTTTTCCTGACAACAGAGGGAGGCACTCAAACACTGAATAAGAGACTTCTCTGCTTATTTAGGTCAACTTATTTCAACTATTCCTTTTACTGTTCCTCTGCATAAAAATCTTGCAGAAAGAACAAATCTGCAGAAAGACAGCTGAGAGGATGAGAACAAAAAAAGGAAGCTGGTGGGACCAATCAGGATGTGGGGCCCAACTAATTCATAATGCAATAATTTCATCACAGGGGAATGAAAATAAATCTCAGAAGTGTATAGAAACATCTTAGCTGCAACAGTTCAAGCAAATGCTTTAAAAGTCATTGGCCTGTGCCATCCTACAGCAAGAGAATGATCAGAAAAATTCCTGAGTGTCCAGGTCAGTCACCTGATCTGAATCAAATTGAGCATGCTTTTTATATTATAAAGTACAAAGTAGACATGCATCCAAAACAAGCAGCTGAAGATGACTGCAGTACAGGCCTGGCAGAACATCCACAGAGACGATGCTCAGCTCCTGATGATGTCTATGACTCACAGACTTCAAGCAGTCACGGCATGCAAAGGACATGCAACAAAGTACTAAACATGACTACTTTAACTGGCATATTATTGCTGTGTACCAAACATTATGATGCTTGGGAATGGGTAGCACGTATAAAAGGTGCTGTAATTTCTGAAATCAACATGTATGAAAATACCTTTTAATAAACCCAAGAATTTACAGTTTAACCAGTTGTGAAGTGTTTTAAATAGTTACATAGCAAAAATTGTGGAAAACAGAGAAAAATAAATTTATAGAGGACACTGTATATAACATTACTGTGACTAGAAGTCAATATATTGTTTGTTTGATTTCCATAGCACTGACCTACAGTTCAGCAATTCATTCAACGGAGTACGTCAATCTGTCAAACAAGATTCTGACACCACTACTGCCTTTTTTTATTGTTGGTCAATGAAAACACGCAAACAAATGCCTTTGGCCATTGCGTCATGTCTCATGTTAAGCTTTAAGATTCCATGCCAAGTTAATGGCAAGTTTAAACTGTGTTCTGCTCCAGGTGTTTTGGAACTAAGAATGCCGCCTGCGTTAATGGCTCTTAGGGTATGTTTACATGACAACAATGTACTACAAACCAAAAGGTATGGTACTTTATTTTACAAATACAAATTGTCAAACAAATGACAACACTGTCATAACGATCCCTGCTGCCATGGATCTGCGAAAACAACCAAAATCAGTGTATTTTGCATGTCAGACCAGTAGTTGAACACAAGAACATTTTCACACATTTGCTGTTTTGTAGTTTACACATAGATGAAAACAGTAGTTTTAAAAAACTTGCACTTGGAGGCTGTACAGGTCTCTCTATATGTGTGGCAACATGCTAAAGAATGAAGGGGTGTGGAGTGTGTGTGCTCAGGATTCAAGTGGAAACCAACTAATGTATTCCTGAATTTGTGCTCAGATCAATACCTGTGTTTGTGCACGATGGCGTTGAATGCTAGACCATCTCTCCAACTGGTGGTGAAGTTGTGGACATTGACATTTGGGTACCTGCAGGATAAGCAAGGTTTATTAGTACAGGACCAGAAGTGTATGTGTTCACTAAAGAACAAGCATTATCTATTTATTCATCATTTATTCATCCCTTCCACTCTCTCATTCATTCTATCATTGTCCTTCTCTTTGTACCCTGCAGTCTTCATCTGACACCACAGCAGCAAAGCATCTTTGGCTGATTTCTTCTCCTTGTTGTCCTCCGTCTCAACGCTTATGTCTTGGATCTGTTCAAACAAGATGTATAACACAGTTTACCATATAAACTGCGAATCTTTACTTTTTTGTTTAGTACTCTACATCTGGTTTATTAGAGAATGTTGGATATGCAGTGCAGAGCTTTGGAATGAATCAGTGGTTCACTGCACTATCTTTCAGTGTAAACAGGAGTCACTCCTAAAATTGTGATGGTTGATATAGTGACAGACAGTAAGAGATAATCATTGCGGTTTTAAAAAGGGAAACCAACCTAATGATGTTGAATTATTTAAACAAAATATTAGTGACAAAAGACATTTTTAACTATTTTTATATTTCTAGTTATCTAATGTTGATACAGAGTTTTATTTTTTAAGCTGCAGCTTTTACACAGTGCTCCCACTGTGTATATGAATTAACCCTAGTGCTGATGGAGAGAGAAGTCTGCGAATGAGTCAAGACGCTCCCATAAATAACTGAACTCTGTGTGTACAGAACAGGATTAAGCCCTCAAAAGAGGAGCAACAACAACCATATTTAGCTGCAGTGTGCATGTGGCCTTCAAGTTATTTAACAACATTAACCACATGACCAATTAAACTTTCTGTGTTCCATCACACCATTCATTACTCCTAAATAAGCATTTAAACGTTATCTGAAGTTTTACTCGTGTAAACAGAATTTTGTCAGGGAACATCTGTGGGGTGTAGAGCTGGACACTAGGCCTATAGTACATTTACACACAGAATACACTGGTGAGCTTGATTAATAAAGCTGTTAATGAAGTAATCTGGATCAATAAAAGAACAGCCTAGATCCAGTTCGAATCAGTTCAATTAATTATAATATGCTTGGATTAATTCAGTACAGACTCAAAAAAGGTTACTTTTTTTCTGCTAGCGATATAATAAAACACAAAACATCAACATTTTCAACTCATAAGAATTGGTCTGGATCACTGGGCTTTCATAATTGTTTCCACAGAATAAATTTTGAGTCAATGCAAAATGTACAAGCCAATCAAAAGGGCAATGAAGCCACACACAAAACATAATAATAGGAATTATGATGACTTGATTAACAGACCAACAGAGCAGCCTGGAGGACAAACAGAAAGAACAACTAATCCAAGAGACAAAACAAAAGATTGAAATAATAAGCTATGAGGCAGATAATGACACTCTTGCTAAAAGGATAATTTTTGGGCTGGACATGTATGTCCATGTATCAGGATTTAAGGTGGAATCCACTGGTTGGCGTCCTCTCTCTTAAATTAAAACAAGTGCACCAAAATACTTCTGTGGTGATTCACTGACAAGTAACTGATTCTGTTTAAATTAAGTGCTGCTGATTCAGTCATAGATGAAACGCCTTTATTCAACATTACTATGATCATCATCTATAATTACCATTTCTCTGCACACCATTTCACTAGATGTAAATTACTGTCAGTACTGCAGCATATTGCCTAATGTTTATACCAAAAATTAGATTGGTGCCGTCCAATCGATGTTCAAATAATCAGTATCAGCCTAAAGTTTTATGCTTAATGCATCACAGTTTTCACCTGCCCATCTTACCCTGTTTTGTTTGTTTAGTGAAGGCCACACCCTCCTTCCCACCTTACCTGGAAGCGGAGGATTATGGTCCAGATGAGTCCAAGTGTGAGACGGTGGTTTCCATCAACAATGTCGTGAGAACCCATATTCTCCAGATGAACCTTCTGTTCCTTCAGGAACTGCAGAGCCTTGTCAACATTTTCCAGACAGTGGATGCGCATACGGCCCTTTGTGGGCTTTGGCTGAAAGAGAGAATGAGAAAATAAATAACCAATATTCTAGGAAATGGGTAAATAAGACAACAGATAGATGGACATATGCTGACCAGTTGCTCCCCGGATAGAACCTCCAGCAGGCGGATGAGCATGCGCCCATCACGGAGGTCTGTGTAAAGGTCACCAATTCTACAGGTCACACGTCCCAGGTGGGAGTTCACCCACTTAGTGAAGGTCTTTTTCTGAACTGCCTCTCTTTCATCTAGAAGAGGAAAAAAAGAGGTTTAGAGTCAAAAGGCACAAATAAATGAGTGAAGATTATGAAACGGACCTCCGTTTTACAACTTGGCATAAAATTAGCATTTATAAATAACGTTTCATGCAGTAGCCGAGGACTGTAACTCCAAAGTCTATTAAAGTAACTCAATTACTGCAAAGCACTGACAGCTTTGACCGATGGTTGTCCACATTATTTAGTGCAGACTTCACTCACATCCAACCAATAACATGGAGAGGTGGGATTTTACTGCACAGGGGAGCTAGAAGGAGTCTTGTGATATGACAAAGCATGTTTATCTGCCCATAATCTAAAACAATGAATGACAGAGACATGCAGATAAAAGAAACTAGGATGATGGCACAGGGCACGAGAAAGGAACACAGGAAATGGACTTGAGGCAGGAATGCTTGATATGACTGTGGACAGATGTGTGTCTAATGAGATAAAAGGAGATAGTGTTACTCTGTGAAAGCATATGGGCTGGTCAGTAAGAGGCTCAAACAACTGCCATCATCCAAATGACCTTTACAGTGGAACAGCAAGCTGTTTTTCACAAACATGAGTACATACCCCCCTCACTACCACCTACACACAGAGAGAAAGCGTGTAGCATGTAGTAACACAAGATTAGTCCTGTAATAAGTTTAATTGATGCATGTTAATTTAATTGCTGATAATAAAAAAAATTATGAGCTCTGAATGCCTCATAAAACCAACCACTAAAGAACACAGGAACACAACAGATGAGAGGCTACACATGGTTAGCTTTAGAGTCATCTGGCCCTAGGTCCTCTCTCTTTAACACACACATATGCTGTTCTCCATTAGGACTGAGCTTGTTATTATTACCTGGAATTGGATCAGAAGTTTAACACACACACAGGACCATTTGTGAATGTACAACTGAAAACAGCCCAGTGATGGACTTGTAGACTGCTACAGATGCTTCACAACATCTGAGATAAGGAGTGTGTCTGTATGTGTGTGTGTGTGTCTCAAGAGGCCTGATCCTGGTTAGACTGGATAGATTAGAAATCTATTACTGAAAAAACACGCCCTCTATGTGCGCATACACATACATGTGTAAAACTTTAGCGTCTACATCTTCTCCCTAATTAAATTCTTGAACGTTTTATCTCATGTCAGCTCTCTCACTCTCTTTTCCCTCCAATTTTTTCCAAGAACCAATCTTTTCTACAGTTTCTTAAGGAAATTATGTCTGTGCATGTGATCATCTTATTGTTGGAGAAATAAACACCATCTCATGACAACCATATATGCATATTTACCATATATAAATTTTGTTTATTACATAACAGTTATATGCCATTTACATAACTTAATGCCGTTTATTGTGTCAAGTTGCTGTGTCTTTGTTTCAAGAAAAGAGCTGACCGTGTACAGCGGTAGCACGTCTAGTGAGAGTGTGCAGTTAAATGTGAACAGGCTGTAGTGGACATGCTCTAAAGATATAGTCAGACAAATTTCAATTACACTTTTGTACAGATAGGGCTAGGCCCTATTACTTCCATAGATATTATCAAACTCGCACACAAGCTAGTTCAGGGAAATTTTCCATATAGCAGCTGAGGAAACCTGTTTTGCAAAGACAAGAGGCACTTTCACACTCACAAATGCATTCACATCTCTGTTCTACTGCTTTAAATGCACATACCCATAGATCTGAACTGCTTTAAGTTGGCCTGCATTACATTAAACACCAAGATCATTCTCCCTCTGGCCAGTTTTTCCAAACATCTTCTATTACTCTGTAACAACATTACATAAAAAAAAATTACATCTTAAACAAATGTACGAGATTGTGGTTTGGCAAAGCTTGATTCCCAATGCTTGAACTCCTCTGTAGTTCATGGAACGACACAATTGGACACACTTTTCCTTGTATTTTCTTGTAGGCTACACATTAGTGGACAAGAGCATGTTACACATTTGGAGATGGGGTGAAGAGTTAAAACATGGTGTTTTAATTAATATGAAAACCTATTCAAATACAAAGAATGTCTGCCATCAAATATTTTAATGGAATTTTGGAATATAACTGCTGGTCATAACGCCAACACTCACACAATATAGTGTCTATAGATATTTAGCTCTTACCAAATAAAAAAAATTGTGTATCGACCAAGCAAAATCTACACAGCATGACGTATTATCCAGTCCATGGGTCTGTGTGTGTGTTATCAGAGCTCTCGTACTTTAACCTTGATCTGTTTAGAAATACAGAGACCTTGAACATTCCAGACTGAGGAGGAGGAGGAAGATACACACACAAATACTGGTTTGTTTTACAATATTAGTGAAGTTATCGCACAGACTTCCACTGTTTTCAGTTCTATCCCCTTACTCTACACCTAGTTATAAACCCTCACATATATATATTATTAGATGCAGCCATAAGTTTTAAAGTAAAACTTGCTTCATGAGAATAGTGAGGACCACATATGATATGTCAGTTTGACATACTTTACAACATTTGGGATTGTGAGGACAAAATTTGGCTCTGATTATTATTGACAAACCTGCACACATATACAGTACTATGCAAAAGTCGTAGACCACCACCAGCTTTGTTGTTTTAGCAAAGTTATAAAGGCAATCTTTATTCGTTTTTGGTCTCCTCTTTATTACGATACTACCAAAAAATACAGGAAACAGGAGACTGTCCTGAAGTCATTAGATTATACACACACACACAAGCACAGAAGGGAGTTAGAGGACTCTGACCTGTTTTACAATGCAAAATAAAATGAAGGTAGAGCAGTCATTTAACAATTGAGATGGGTGGCCAATATCAATATTAACAGATAATCAGTAAATACATGCCTGCTATTCAAATCAGTTTGCACACACACCTGCCACCCAATGATTCCTACCCCTGTTTGCGTTAACAGTTACAGTATACACAAGACCAGTATACACAAATGCAATATACAAAGTACAAGTTTTGAATTTCTGAACAGAAGGTTAAAAGAATTGATCTGATGGCCCAGTGCTATTCACAATACATCACCATTCATCACCATTCATCACCACAACCATTCCAATTTCCTCAATCAAAAGGGCTTGGTTTTCACATCACTGATGATCTGGATGTCCTGTCTGAAGGAGAGTATGTATGTGACCATTTATCTCATCATTAAAGATCAAGATGTATTTCTCCAGTTCTCCAGACTTAAGTCAAGTCTTCAAGAGACAGATTGCCATATTTATGCGACCAATATTTTAATAAAGTCTTGGTATTCTTAAAAGGTTGGGTGGAAACACTTAATTTTATATTTGTGTGGAAAACAGGCAAATATTGTTTATTCCTAAATTATTTTGAGGATATTTTTAGTGTAAATGCTACAGGTGAAAGTCAACAGCTCATCTTCAGAGTAATCCATCAATTACAGTATGAAAACTGTGCACACACACGCGCACGCACACACGCGCACGCACACACGCGCACGCACACACGCGCACGCACACACGCGCACGCACACACACGCACGCACACACGCGCACGCACACACGCGCACGCACACACACCACTGAATCTTTAAAGCTGCATCTTCATGGGCTTCCCGACAACTAATGATAAAGGGCAGACACAAGCTGACTGGCAGACAGCAAACCCATTGACCCATCAACTGTCTCTTGCACAAGCTTTAAATACATTCGCCAAACTTTCAGAATAAGCACACACATTTGCAAGCTTGTATTTTGCAAGCTATTGTCGGGAAAAGCAACGGTGTTTACCACACCTATGAGGTGATGAGAGGCAATTACAAATTTGATGCAAAGGAGATGTTTATTTTCCAAGCATGCGTGTGCTTGTTTTGTGGTAAGACACGGATGACATTTGTGTGAACCAACAGCACGTGCTCACCATCAATACGCCTTATCACACATTACTGAGGGTGTTTATATGTCCAATTCATCGCACAGAAATTTTTGTTTTTTGTCTTGATTTCTGTATTGACGTCATGGGTGATGATATCATTCCCAGACAAACCTTTAAAACAAAAGAAAGTCACATGAATCTGTACCGATATTTCATTACTAATAAACAATTCGCTCATATTCATTAACTTCCACTGCAATATTCCAAGTATAGGTAAAGAGTTACCATAAAAACATAAAGGTCATAGTTATAAAAACAAAAGCTTGTGGACATTTTCAGTGTTCTTAGAAGATTATTATCTGCCTATTAATCTACTACTGCATGCACACAAAAGACAGAGAGAGAGCGAGAGAGAAGCTCACTGCTTAGTAACTACTGCCACTCAAACCTCATCTTTATACAAAAACATTTTCTCAATAAAAAGTGAGAAAACATTGGTATAACGTTGCCAAAGTGATGGGAAAATATTAGAGGTAAATAATTGAACACAGTGAGCAGACAGAATGGAGATTCAAGGTGACTGAATGATGAAATTATGAAATGAAGCTGCAGGCACACACAGGAAGTGAAAAATGGACAGAACTTAAAGAAGACCATCAAACCCACAGAACTAAATCAGATATTCTGGGAATATTTGTTTAAAAACCCCATGACATGTTCTGCCACACTTCTTTCAATAGGACATGTGAAGAGTCAGTTAAAGAGTCAGTTGCTGACTCTTTAAATGAACTCAGTTAGTCTCATTGTAGAGATTATTTTATTGGATGTGTGGGTAGAGCATGAAGAGTCATCAGTAGTTTTGCTCCATATTCTAGAAAGAGGATTATACATTTTAAATGTGCATATATGCTATAATTGGAATTTGTAAACATTTTCATTAGCTCAAGGATGACCTACAAGCTTACCCAAATGGCCTAACATTGTTTTCATGGAGTCTTCTAAGATCTGTTATGACAGGTCCCACAATGAAATACATAAATACATATATCAGCTCTCACTGGCGCAAACCACTTACTGAAACAGACTTGATAAAGATAAAGGAGAATGGACACAGAAATATGAGAAATCTAAGTGTGGGAAGGCATTTGTGGTGTGCGTCTGAGTGACAGCACCACACTATGTTTGCATATACATGTGAATCTACATTGGTGCATGTGTGTGTAAATTCCACAGTATGCTGATCATGTTGTGACAGAGCCGCTTCCCTGGGGTGATGTTCAGGAGAAGCGGCGCGTGAGACAGGGCTATAGAGAGAGAGACAGTACAGCCATATGCTTGATGATATGACAAAACCGAAACTTACAATGAACCTTAGATAACGGAATTATTATGCGTTTTCATGAATGAAGTAATAAAAAGTTAACTGCCATAATCCTCCTCTTGAATTCTTCCCCTATCATCACATGGATGGATGTGTCCAATATCGTGTTGCTGTTTATTTCTCTACATGTGATACTACTGCCTTATGATCCATTGCTGTTTGTTCTGAGCATGTCTATGTGTTTCTGAGTGAGTTCAAACTGCTGTACTACACATTACAAAAAGCAGCTCAGGTATGTGTGTGTTTGTTTGTACTTGTGCAGCTATCTTTCTGGGGACCATTTTGAGTTTTGACCATCGGAATGAGGACAATGTGAATAAAGCAAGGAGATTTTAGCTCGTATTCAGGTTCTGACACCCCTTTAAAGGGCTGTTTGAGGGTTAAGACTTGGTTTAAGGATTAAGGTTAGAATTAAGTTAAGGTAAGAACAGGTTTAGGGTAAGGATTATGAACTTGTCGTTATGGTGAAGGTTAGGTGTATGCGAGAATGATGTGTGTTGACTAGTACAATGTTGACAGCACACTGACAGAGGTATTAAACTGTGTACACAAAATATTTATCTGCACACATAGACGGATTCACTTACAGCTCTATACTCTCCAGTACTTGGTAATACATGTTTTGAGAAAACAATATCAATGATATCATAACATCACTGTACAAACACTAACTGGAATGCATGAGCTCTGATGTCCCAAAGATACAACAAATATGTACATTTCATGCTGAGCTGTTGCCTCACACTGAAAGCGATAGGCGACACATTGCGCCATGACAGCTTGAGGCTGCCTACAGTGAAAGCGTTATAACTATGCAGTTCTGCAGCCAGGGGCATAGTTTGTGGGGGGAGGTAACCCCCCAATATTCAAAACTAGTGATTACAACCCCCCCAATATCTGCTATGTTTACATGAAATACATGTAAAATCAGTTCGTAACATTGTTTTTCGTGCAGAATCGAGTACGAATTTGTCAATAAATAACTAAGGTTCTCCTCCATTGCATAAATTGGTAACTCCCATTTGCTTCGCTTTTTGTGGTGCTAACTGGAAGATCAGTTAACGTTGTTTTGTGCCTGCCTAAGACGAGACACACAAATCTCGCTCTAAAAAATAGAAAACTCAAAATAAATTCTGTACATGGATGCTGATGATGTGTTTTGCTGGTGACGAAATCAGCAGTCCAGCAGACAGACAATGCAGCCGAATACTAAAATAGCTAGGTATTTTGGGGATCATGTCACACATGTCTGGCACAGCGTCAGACAACATTTGTGTGTTTAACACACAATTAAGTTTTTGACCTTTTTTCAAAAGTTTTGACCTGAGTCTGACTCACAACCAAAATGACTCCATCTGGAGCAAGACCACTGTAGCCTATTAATCACAACTATAATAAACACTCACAATAAAGAATATCAGATAAATTATAAAGGAAATTTATTTATACAGTAACCGAGTTTTAAACTTTACACACACACACACACACACACACACACACACACACACACACACACACACACACACACACACACACACACACACACACACACACACACACACACACACACATCTGGTAGCTGTCGTGCAATTGCTGCTGTCTAACTGCTGTTTGATCGAGCTGTGTGGAGCCACACATTCCACTTTTCGTTCCTCTCTCCTGTCATTATTTTTAACTCATTTGTCTTACGGGCCTCTTTCTTCTGCTTGTGTTCCTGCCCACATTTCCATCTCTGATCACTAATCACTACAGCAGAGACCACTACTGTTGCTGTGGTTACAGCCCATTGAGCCATTTACACCATTTTGAGCAGAAATGGTTTGCCCTATCTTTCGTCACTGGGGGAATGTGGGTAATGGAGTCCTGTGACAGTTTGACAGCCCATTAGAACTGCAGGAGTGAAGTGAACCCTCCATGGACACAACGAAGCTTGAGTTGCCATTGGCTAGTAATTTTTTTTTTACTTGCCGGAGTTTTTTACATGAACAACGCAAAGAATATGTGAATTCGTAATGTGAATATGCATATTCACATTACAATTTTTCATTATTTACTATTATCCTACAACGTGGTTAGTCAATCATTGAATAAATCCATATATAAAACATATATATAAAAATAAACATTATATAAATTGTTATAAATACTAATAAGATAATAAGTTTGATACACTATTGAGATTTTAGAACTACAACAGAGACAGGTTAAGGTGGTTTAGAATGTCAGAAAGCTAAATCATCACAGAACAGTCATTTTTCAGTGAACCGTTCCTTTATATGTAAAACCAAAGAGGTGTGTCCTCTAATCACCTGAAGGGCATGAGAGTGTAGTGATATGACAGAAACATGTTCCTATAGTGACTGTTTCCTGGAACTATTTGGTTTCGACTCTCATTCAGTTTGAGGGAGTCCCCCTCTCACACCCACCACAGTTTAACGAAAACTAACACCTAAAAATCTCTGTATTCTCTGTATTAAATGTATTCCCACATCTTTATATCCCTTATATTTGATACAAATACTGACTGCAGAGCTCCTCAAGATATGTAATTCAAAAGTTATGTTGCACTGATTCAAAGCAAAGGCAAAATTAAAGTAGCTTTTACTAAATTACTTTGAACTCTGCTGTGTGTGTGTGTGTGTGTGTGTGTGTGTGTGTGTGTGTGTGTGTGTGTGTGTGTGTGTGTGTGTGTGTGTGTGTTCAATCACCAGCTCAAACAACACACCTGTTTACAGCTGTCGGCTGTTACAGCAAAGAGAAGCAAGTACTTATTAATGCTCACACACACACACACACACACACACACACACAGTTACAAAACAACTGAGAAAGGAAACACACACCTCTAAGAGCTATAACTAAGAGTTATTTCCACCTGTGAAAGAATCTTAAATAGTCTCCTGTTGTCTTTGACTCCCTGACATCAGCTTTGCTGCACTGTTTTTATGCAGCGTGCTGTTATGTTAATAAGATGCTTTCTAAATGTTGACTTCCAGGCTCCTGAAAGAATTGAACTTGTTTTTAAAGATACAGGATTATTCAGAGGAAAATGTCTTGCAAACCCCATTCTTAGACATACACACACAGAGACACACACACAAACACAGTGACACAGACATACACAAAAGAGTATGGTCAAAAGGAGTTTGTTCAGTGTTATTTTTACTGTGATGTCTGAAGGATGTAAATAACACTGGAGGATGGAAAACAGAACAGTGATAGTAGGCAGCTTGTTCTGAACCTGCGTGCTGTTAAGACGCCAGGTTTTCTCAGTGATATTTTACCAGTTTGACTGCTCATCTGTTAACTTCATCTATAAACATTCTTCATACTATCATACAACTTTGAGAGAACTTCCTGAACAGATTGTGCAACTTTTGACATTAAGACACAGGATTAGTTTTCTGATGACGTTTAGGTTTCAAATAACAACTGCATGTCTGTGATTTCATTAAATGAAAGTGTCTGAATGGAGTTGTTGTAGGCATTATGGAAGGTCATGCATTACAATAAACAAGAGTTACAATAACAAGAAATAGTTATATATAACGTACAGTTTTAAATGTACAAATAAAAATATCTGTTCCTGCTACTACAGTGGTTATTCTGAGCACACCATTTTCAGAGTTTTCTTATTAATCTAATTCTTTATTTATGTCCAGGGAAAAATAGTTCTGTCTGAATAGGTCTTAAGAATGTTTTTGATATTGCTTTCAGTTTGCATACAGCAGCTGTTTGGAAACAAGGGTGTAGTCTATTGCATCTGTTCAGCATTTATCTTTATTTCTGCTCTCTGTAAACTACAGGTGTGAGAAGACAATGTACTTGTGCTTTCAGTTTCCAAGCAGGTTCTATAACTGCAATATACCCCAAAGCTCCCTAAAGCCCCATAAACTTTTTGGGTTAAGTGTAAGCCTATTAAAATTTAAAGAATATAGACAGAATGTGTAAAAAAAAAATCATTTTGAATTCAGTTTCACTTCAGTTTGGTCAACAGCAAATAGTGATGGCACTATCTAGACTATCATTACTCATAATGACTAAAGTCAATGCAGCTGCACACATCAGGTCAATATAGTAAACAATCTTCTTGCAGTCAGCTCAGAGTTTAATCTAAACCTTGATGTTTTTTTTGCCCCCAACATAAAACACAACACTAATACATGGCAAAGTAGCAGCAGTTTGGGTCTAAAGGTGTTCACCAAGAAACTCAAGGACATCAAGTCAATAAGGAAATCACAGTTTGTGAGGCTGGGGGAATTTTGTGTGTGTGCATGAAAGTGACAGTTTAATGCAAGCACTTCAGAAAGAGGAACTTAAGAAATGTGAACGTTCACACTTCTGAAGGGAGATTGTAAGGCAGATTTTCAGAGCAGAGCGGTTTAAGATTCAAGTCTTGTTCTTTGAAACAACGTGCATGAACTAGCCCAAAACAAAAGAGAATGTAAAAATGCAATTCAAATATATTTGTTCAAATATATTTGAATATTTGTTCAAATATAGCACAATTCAAATATATTTGTTTAAATACTATCCTGCAGTTTTAAAATTTGTAGTTAAAAACATTGGTCCTTGGCAAGCTGAGAGTTTCCTCTTTGTTTTGAATTCTAATGCTCTGTCATCTTTCACACATTTAAGATCAAGTGTCTTGCCAAACCACATTACACATAGCAAGAACCATGATCACTCTTCCTGCATGTGATAATGTTACATGTTCCCATAAATATAGTAAATATGCTAGTTATTGTCCATAGGCACAACAAACTAATCCATTTGGCCATATTATCAAGTAGGATCAGCACTTTTTTTATATTTGGTATGTTAATCAAACCTTTCTACATCCATATACAGATATACTCATACATTTACACACCTCAGTGATGTTCCAGCTTTACCACTCAGGGTGGCTGAAGGACTCATAAGGCTGCAAGCATTCATTAAAGCAACACAATATTAAAAAAACAAGGGTGTGTATATTTTTGAAGAGGAAAAGCTTATGTAATTTTAGTTATTATGTTGTCTTTTATATTTAAATATCTGTTATGCAGCTTCTTTAGAGCAATACTTAAAAAAAGCCCCTTGGTATTTCAATTTGTTAAAGAGTAAAACATTTTACAGATTCTACAAAGGGTGTGTGAAGTAATGAGCACAACTAGATTCATGTATAATTATTCATATACACTGCCTGACACCCATACACACCCCAGAGAAGGGACATCTGGACAGTGGGAGAGAGTGTAGGGAGGATTTATTCCAGGAACAACTCATCACTGTGACTTTCCCAAGAGCAGAACAGTAAATAAAACGAAAAGTTAAATAACACAAATGTAACATCAACATTGTGATAACAGGGAGGGTGTGAGAGGGTGGCTGAGTGTTTCTGCATTTAAGGAGGGCTACACGTTTCAGTCTATGCACGCCTTTCAATCGAATCCCTGACTCACAAGGGTAACACCATGCTTCAGTTAAGAAGTTAAGATACAAAAACACTGTACCTGTGCAAACTGGGTGGAAAAGGGAGAAAGCCTATTCATATGTAACAACCACTAGAGATATGGGCTCAAAAAACTGACAGCATTCACACAAAACTGTGAAATTATGCTTACACCTCAAATGCCAATTGAGTTAAAGCATTCATGTTTTATACCATTACCATAATGTTGTTCACTCTTTATGCTCTCCACACACCCCCAACACAAACCCCCCAACACAAACCCCCCCACACAAACCCCCCCACAAACCCCCCCACAAACCCCCCCACACCCCCACACACCCACACACCCACACACCCACACACCCACAACACCCACACCCACATATATATATATATTATATATATAATTTAAAATATTATCCAGCTACTTTCATGGTAAACCTAAACACTCAAAATCACACACCGCTTATCAGCAGAATTTGAGTGGTCACAGTGAGATTTCAGAATGAAAGTTTTCTCATGGCTGATATTCTCCAGCTCTCCTCTCCTCATATTCCCAAAGCTCTTTCTTAAACAAGAACATGCTACAGTAAGCCTCTATCGGGTTCCAGATACCACAGTCAGCTAAAAAAAAAACTTCCACTGAATTCCATGGCTGTGAATGAATGCATTTACATGCACCAGCTTACACCAATTATGCTTCATAAGCATGCAACGTGTAAAGTCATGTAAACACCTTTAAGTGTTTTTAAACAGCTGGAGGGGGTCCAGAGACAGAGAAAGAGAGAGAGAGATGCTGTGTTACGTTGTTTTGCCCCATTTTATTTGTACCCAGTTAAGCTGGTAACGTTGTTGGCAATACAAATGAACAAATATTTGTCATGCCAATGAAGCACATTAATACTGAAACTGAAAACAAAGATAGAATGGAGAATGTGTTTAACTCGTACTCAGAACTAGATCACTGACTTATCAAGAATGTTTTGCAATGACAATGACACATATTCTTTAAAGGCCAACTGTTCACACTTTTTAACACTGACACACACGAATACACACATACTTGCACAACAACCTTGTTGCAGATATTTATTTACCTGAAGATAACTAAACTTAAAAGGAACTTAAAAGGTACATGAAGAATCAGGACTGTGTTTGAGCAAGCCACATGATATGAACTGTACTTCCATAAAATAAAAAAAAAAAGTCAGCCTAGGGGTAACCTGACCGGAATTACCAGTGTATGAGAGGAGAGGTGGAAACTGAGGCGGATCATACAGAAAGGATACATGAGACACAGTATTTGTCTTTGAATGAGTGTTAAAAACCTGCTGAAAGTTTGTGCCAAATTCCAGGCGGGTGCAGTGACGCAACCACAGAAATCATTAACAAATATCTGCACTCTAACACATACATAGAAGTCACTCTCCTCCCATCTCTCTCTCTCAAATCTTGAAGTCTACTTTAGCCTATTTAAAGCAGGGTTGGACAAACTCTGAATTTAAGAATGGGCTCCCTTTAAAATTTGAACTGAATTGGCCACGCCCAAATGGATGTTTATACGATGTTAAAACAGAATTCTAAATCGCAATGCAAAAAAACAACACAGGTAACGGTATTCTGGGAATGTTATGTTCTTCCTATACATCACTCTGTGTGAAAGGCCTATATGAACTTCACACTTTAAAACTTTTTAAAGGTCTTAAACTTGCGCTTTGTTCAGTCTATATTCTAAATCTGTTTTTACCCCCTTTTTTCCTTTTTAGTGTAAAATTACACCTACTGCAGTTAATTTAAATTTAACTGAATAGCAATTCTGCACCCCATTTGCTTCTTTAATTTAAATTCCACAATCTAATTGCAGCACAACCCTGCTGTAGAGTCCAAATAAATCCCTTATGATGTGTGATGCCTGCAGAACTTTGATGCTTGACTACCATCAGCCTGCAATGTCTATAGCTTTTCTGTAAATAAGCCATGAAAGAGTAACATGGAACAAACCATTCTGTTATCATTAAAGACAAACATTAGCAATTTTGCAACCTACTTAATCTAAACGTGTTTAAAACACTTTTAAACAGATGGCCAGACCACTAGCAATTATTCTTCCAGAATGTATGATTTCATTTGGATTTTGAAGTTGGACTGGGTCCCACGGGGGTGTGTGTGTTCATATTCAAGGGCCTGTTTTGCAGATGGTATTCTTTCTGCACAATAGATAAGAAGCTTGAAAAGTACAATGCTCGACTCAAGTTATTATCTCCCTGTTAACTGAGAAACACTCCCCATGGCCGCGCGCGCACGCACACACACACACACACACACACACACACACACACACACACACACACACACACACACACACACACACACACACACACACACACACACACGATCAGATCTTGTGTCATGTGGTGGGATTAGCAGAGTTCACATATGCTATGTGGCATCTTATATAGAAAAAGCATTGTGTGATGCACCCACAAAAAACAAATACAAACAGTAAGAATGTGAGGACGTGAGCTCCAGAATAAATGCTACATTCATACACAAGATATGCATTTCTGCTCCTCCTTACTGCCCTCCTCTTTTCCACTCCCATGATCCTCTCCACTCCTCTTATTATCTTCTGGCCTTCCCGTCTGTTCCTTTCCACTCCCTTCCCATCCTCTTATCCTCCCTTTCCTGCACCTTTCCGTTATCTGCTCCCCTCTCACTCCCATTTTACCAGTGTAATTTGGATCTGGGGCAAAAGCTCTGCGGTACCTGAAATAAGGCCACTCTCCAGGAGACCAGCACAGGTCTCTGTGTGTGTCTTTCTCACACACAGACAGGAGTAAAAATAAATCATTGTAGGCCTATTTTCTCATCTGCACCATCACTGGCGCAGAGAGACAGAGAGGAAGAAAGTTTTCCATTTCTATAACAATATTCATTGGGTCGAAGGTCAGATTAAAGGTTAAAGATGGGGTTCAGTCCATAAGGGTAGCATGATTATTATTACATTATTATTTGAATTAGATCAGATGACCACATGAGGTTTCTGAATATGACATTAAGGGTTGTTAACTGTCTCAGGGGATTTATTAAGTTCTCATACTTCCAAAGACAAAAAGGTGATTTGACATGACTTTAAGCTCAGCTGATTGGCTAATGCTTTTTCAGAGAGGTGGTGTAATTTATCTGCATATGGCATATAAAAAGAATCAGAAGAGAAAACAAGAGGTCAACAAGAACACTCTTACCTTGCAACTGTTTGAAACGGCCCTCCAGGATGTTGGAATATTGCACCTGGTTCACAAAGGCAGCTGGCGAGAGACATGGCTCAGGTTCCCTCAAATCAAAATCCATCTCTTCTCTTTTGCTGTTACACTCGCTCCCTTCCCCTACGAAGCGTCACTGACCCTCACGCTCAGCTTTAATCCAAATCAAATGATCACTCCAAAAGAGTAAAGCCCCCTGTTAGCCAAGAGTCACAAGCATGGCACATAAAAACTTAGACCGAAAACCGACTGAAAAAAATCCAAGAACACAGCCAAATATTTAACTTTCCCAGAATGGGGAAAAGTTTACAAGTTTACAAACGGTAAGTTTGCAGGTGTGCACGTGCATCAGAGCGCGTCATCAGTGCACGCTAAACCGCGCCATACTGCTCCGCCTGTCTGAGAGGGAAAAACACTCTTCCTTCGGATACTAACTGTATCCGTCTTTCCTTATTCTCCAGCAAAACAGAAGGACCCCACAAGAAGAAGAGAAGAGGAGAAGGTGCAGTAAAAACAAAATGTTTCTTCCTTTTTTCACCTTCTCTTCTGCAAACACACTCTTCTTTCTCTTAGTGCTAAACTCTTGACTGTCTCTCTCTCTCTCTCCCCGTCACTCAGCTCAGACTGCGTGTCTGTGCGCACACACACCTTGTTTGAGTAAGGCTGCAGAACTAGCTGCGCTCGGCTTCCTAAGTAAACAAAGCCTCCTACTCTCTCTCTCTTTCTGAGCTTTGGCATTTGCATAAGGTGTGTGTGGGAGGAGCAAAGCCCAGGGAGAGTGAGAAAGACATGCAGAGGGAGGGTGAGGGAGTGTAGGTGTGGACTAAACCATTTCTTGAGGTAAAGGGGTGTGGAGCCAGAGAATTCAGGTGACGAAAAGTTTCACAGGAGAAAAGGTGTGGTGGACCAAACATATGAGGTGTTCAGATAGTCAGAAAAAATCATTGAGGAAAAAATGTGTTTCTTAAAATTATGAAGTTATTTTATATCTGTATGATGTGTAATATTACACTAGTGATTTGTATGTTTGTATTCACAGCAATTTGAATTTGCGCAACCTTTACCCTTAATTCAACATGTCAAAAAGTGTTCTCTCTCTCTCTTTCTCTCTCCTCTTGAAGGCGTGTACAGATAAAATAAGTCGTTGAGGCAGGAAGGAAGTACTTGAGAAAGATTCAACAAGCGAACACTGTCTGTCTTCCTGTACATGTGCAAGAGCATGAATGTGTGCCAAACTCAGCGCTCGTGAATTTAGCTGGCAACATCTCAACGCAATGGACTCTGAACTCAGGATGGAGTGACTCTTAATGGATCAGAAAACAGAATCTACTTAAATAAAAAAATACATAATCAGAAAAGCCTTGATCATGGAATTCCTTTCTCTCTTACACATGCAACTTCACCACACACACTTCCACACCCATTTCCCCGTGCGTGCGTGTGTACATTTTACAAGAGGAAGTGGTTTAATAAAAACCAGTCCAGCTGCATGTTGTGCTGATTAGCAAGTGTCACCAACAGTGACCATCAAAGAGCAGAGGTCAAAGGTCAATTCATGGCTAGAAGCACTGTGCCAAGAATGAGCCAACGTGCGTTTATGTGTGTGTACAGGTTTGGCTATACTTGTGAGGGTCACATTTTTCTAATGACCTCATAAACATTGTAAAACATGTCAAAACATGTAAGGAAAACGTTTGTGGTTAAAATCTGTCAATAACTGCCAAATAATGTTTTGCCGCAGGTCTGATAATGTCAACAGGTTAAACATTAGGAAAAAACATCAGCCTAGAATGAAAACAATAAAAGTCTAAGAGATGTCCTCACTAAAATGGTAAAATGAACCTCTGTGTGTAAACTCAGGTTCAAATCGAAAGAGAGCATAAACTTATGATTATACTTTCTTGCAATGGCAAGAAAGTATTAACATAACAAATATAAGAGTAAAGCATGAAAATGTAAATGAAGGGGGAAAAACGGAGGCCATGTTTTTTAATCTCACAGGAAGAAAAGGGAGAGTACAGGACAGAAATGCATGTGAACAGAGGCAGGCCATGAGAAGAGTAGAAACAGGTAGCTAAAGTTAACAGGAGTGTGCGAGTCAAGGCTGTCTGGTATAGTGATGTGGGGCATGAGCTTCAGTCCTCAGGGACTTGACCCTCCCTTTGCCCTTCAAGGCTACTGTAGGCCAGGCTCTTGAGCTTCCAAAGATGCTCCAGTTGAGTTTGAGGAAGAAAAGCATTTCTAAAAGCAATAGAGTGAATGAAAGTCTTATAATAAATTAAATTGCACAGACTCTGCTCTTAGCAGTGCCTGCAGGTTTGGATTCTGTTAAAGCTTGTGTGTCTTTTTCAGCCATCGAGTTTTATTACTTCAGACCGACACGCAAACAAACTGATCACGTAGAGCAGGAGGTGAGGGTCCTTATATTTATTCAGTCTTACTACTTGCTAAGTAAATAAGTACACAGACTTCTACTTTTTATATTACAGGTTAATTTAATGACTGCAGACTAACCACACCACTAAAGGAACTTTTTGCATGTTTAAAATATAATAATTGGTTTATAGTATTATATACTATATAAAGTAATATATATAGTATCAATCAGGATGTCCTTAAAGTGGCCCCTGAACTACAGCTAAATGGGAGGAGTTCCTTCTCAGAAAAACATATACATACAGAAAATGACCCCAGATTATTAGGTTACATTCTTCTCAGTACCACATTCCCAGGACACATCAGTGTGGGCGATTGGCTCTAAAAAAAATTCATGTTAGGGAGCAATACCAAAAAAAAAAACACACACACACACACACACACACACGTTAGTTTTAATTTAAAACAATTTACAACTCACACCAAAACACTGCTAAATACCATATTACACGGAACTATGAATTTTGTGTATGTAAGGTTGTCTTTTATGACATGTTATCAGAAAGTCTGTGTAAGAGTGTGACTTGTATTTTCATTTTCAATTCATTAAAATAACTATAAGAATATCTGGTAGTACATGCCACCCTCATTGAAGACAAATTTGCAAATTGCCTTTAATCTTTCCTTCAACAACTATTGGCTAAGACTGTGATAATTCACAAGCAAACCAAAAGACTCCCAACCACGAGTGGGAACAGAAGCAATAACTGAATGTGACATTTTAACAAGTCAAGACGATCTTAATGATGACCACTGACTTTAACACATCCAGTGACAATAGAGCAGGGGTGTCTAAACTCGGTCCCGGAGGGCCACTGTCTTGCAGAATCTCTGCAGGACAGTGGCCCTCCAGGAGCAGGATGAGACACACCTGCAATAGATACATTGGTTTATAAAACTGAACAAAATGACATAAGAAAATCCCAACAGGCAAGATGAACAAGAAGGAGAGATACAGAGTGTCAGAGGGGTAATAACAGAAGTAGAAGAATGTGGACATCAAGTCTCTGCTTGTCAGGAGATGGTATCTGACTTAAAAACCCTCTTTCTTGTTCTCTCACACGCGCGCGCCCGCGCACACACACACACACACACACACACACACACACAAATTGCTGTTACGCCATGGTATGACATGCCTAATCAATAATACGAACCCATATCCCACACACTACCATGCACACACACACACACACACACTCTAATGTTTCTTATTTTACTATTGTAATTATACTACCATTTGTCATGAAATAATGTGGTTGTACTGCTTTATGCCACCCCCTACTGGACACAACCACACAATGCAACCTGTTGAAAACTAGCTTATAAAGAAACCAACACATAAGCAATCACAGCTCAATGCCTGCAGGAAGCACATGGTCTTCAAAGCAAAGCCGTAAGCAGAAGCACATTGATCTTACCTGCGAGAGCTTTGATGCGTGAGCGCTCAAACAGCCGAGCAGAACTGTTCTCATTATCCCATTCCGTTTCTGCAGCGATGTCCCAGCGATTGTTAATGTCGTTGTACTGCTGCTGGATCTCCACGCTGTCAAAATCAGTCGGTGAGATGGTGCTCATGGTTGCAACAGCTGCCCTGAAAATCAGAAGTACAAAAAATAAGTCTTCATTAGATGTTTTAATAAACTTGACAGAGGGGATGACAAAGCAGAATCTGCATCACACAGTAACTGCAAAACAACACCAAACCATGTCAATTTAACCGATTGATTGACACATTTTTTTATTTACTAGACTAAGATAACTTTTAATATCCTTGTTTTAAAACCAGTTATCAAACACAATGTGATTGAAGTAGATGGAAACTAGCGTGAAACCGGTCTGAAAAAAGTGTGAGGGTTTTAGGAGCTGAGGTTGGCATAACCTGGGTACAGGTTGGTCCCATTAGCTGCCCTGCAATCTGCCTAACTTATACAGTGCTAGGAAAGAAACCACACAGAAACACACACAAAAAAAGTTTATTATTAGTTAAGGTCAAAGTGTATTAGCGTCAAAGTGGTCTATAAGGTCTAGTGGAGTGTTAGCAAAACAAGACATTACATGAGGCAACAATAAATATTCTATCATCATGGGAAAAAAAATCTCACTAGAGGAAGAGACAGCAAAACTTTGCTAACCAAGATTAATTCAACCCTAAACTAAAATACAGCTTACAATAAATCCCTTAGTCCCTCACTTAAACTGTAAAATCCCTGGTGCTAATCCTAACCCATAAACATCAGTTCTTAGAATCCTGAGATTCTGGAAGGAGAAAGAGAGCTGCCTGTTGGACAAAGTTTATCCCATAAATATTTCAATGCGCTGAGCATTACAAACCCCCAGGGCCAACAGAAAATGAAAGATCAGGTAAAACGTGTACCCCTCACACAAAGTTTTTTCCTTTCTCCATCTCTCTCTGAAATATACACATGCACTCAAAAACACTGGAATGAATCTAAGATAGCATGCGTATCAAATAATGAAACCCACACTCTCAACCAGAGCCAAGTCAAGCCAGTAAGTATTAACCTGCAGAATCTTTTAAACCTGTATTTACTGATGAAAAGACGAACATTTAGGCTGTTCACATTCTTGGTCAGGCTGTGTTGAACCCTGACTCCCCCGAGTGTGCAAATGCAGAAAGGTATAATTGAGGAAGAGGAAGGAGGTGTTGTTGTTAAAGGAGATTTTCTCATTAGGATATCCCTTGCGTCAGTGAATTCCGAGCATCAGTGTAACTTTAAATGAAGTTACACTAATGCATCCAAAACCTAGTGAAGCTATCAAGGCAGCATTTATGGCATGACAGGCACACCCACAACATAAAAGCTGTTCCAAGAGGACGGAAGCATTACCAAGATATGTTCTTTTGGGCAAATGGCAATCCCATAATGCACAGGGATGAGGTCAGTGAAAATGTCCATCCGAGATGACGGTAGTCGATTATAAAAAATGTATTTCTAACATAATTAATATTTTTCAATATTGAGTAACAAAAAAAGACCCAATTTTGGTGTGTGTCCTGTATTTTCATACTTTTTAGACTATCATGTTGTTAGCTTAGCAACATGCGTACATTTGGTCTATTGAAAGCAACTGTTATTAGAGTCCGCTAAGACTTTTTTGTATAATGCAAGAGTTGCTGTCTATGCAGAGTACTTTAAATTTGTTTCAGTAAGAATGCTATATCAGGGAGCGTCTGCCAACACTGGCAGTCGACAACAAGGCAGCTCACTAGGCTTTGGAACCGAGCCAAAGTACAGTATGTACATTCTTTTACATGAATGTACTTAAAACAGAGTGAATGTTGCCCTAGAGGCCTGTGAAAACCACTCTGAATTTACATGACAAGCTGTGTGATGACCTATTTCAGGGTATATCGATATAAATTTGTGGGAGAGTGTATGTGGGAGAGAACAGTGCGGTTTGTGTAACAGTGGGAGCATATGACTGTATGTCCGATTTCTCTCAGCTGGGTCCAGCTTTAATCCACTCACTTCACCCTGAGCATCATCTCCCCGACAGCTCCATCAGTCATGAGAGGAACAGGAAGGGTGGGAAAACTGGACTCTAGAGAATAAAGAAGGTCTTACAGGGACATAGAAACAAAGGAGCCCCAGGTGCTGATAATGGTGAAATTCTGATTTGCTGTGGGCCTCATGAGGGACAGAGATTTACAGTGCACTCCTGTGATTTATATCACATACAATTATGGACCCTGTATTTTCGTTTACTACAATACAATCAAAAACTAGGCTAACTAGCAAACAAAACTCTGTGCACAGTTTTTGTCTTAAGTTAAATGTCACATGCTCTTTGCTTCAGTTTTACTGGTTTCACCCAAGTGTTCAGTGATGCTGAAGTGTTTTATTAAAGATGTCATTTTTTGTAAATGTAAATATTGATGTATAATTTTGTTACTAAAGCTGAAGTGTACAGTTTTTACAATACTTTGTCCTAGTCCAGTTTTATATGAAGAAACATTTATTACTACCATTCTTAAATAAGAGTGGATACCAGGCACAACAGTGCCATTATCTTCTTGGGTCACCGTTTTCAGCTGAATTGATCATATCACTAAACAAATACATCCTAGTTTCAAACATCTACATTTCCTGTCAACACCACAATATGAAAACAGCATTTTCAAATGTATCTACCTGGGAGAGCTCTAGATTAGGCATGTATTTAAGAGCCTCAAAAATATCACCTCAGAACGCCAACACGTATAGAGAAAGACCCTCAAATGTACCCAGATTTCTTACAGGGACATATCCTATATGAAAGCATCTGTAGGACAATTTGTAGCAAAGTCTAAATATTTTTTGTATTTTTTGACTTTATCAAAACATCACTGTTCGAGCACCTCAACAAGCATTACACAGCAACACTGATTTAATTTACAGCCATTATGTTTTGCAATTTTGTTTGGTGTCACTAGTGGCCTAAAACTTACACACTAAAACTTTAAAGATGTACATATTAGCAAATTTTAAGAGAAAATGTATTGAAACCTCTTTATAAAACCAGCACGACTAAATTTAAAGCATTAAGACAGACTCAAACAGTCAAAATACCTGATGTTCCATCAAAACCAAAAAACAGCAAACAATAAACTAAGAGGCATTTTACCTACAGTGTGTATGTGTGCTAATGTGTGTGTGCTAGTCATTTTTTAGGGATCCCAAAGAAAGAAGAAGGGCTGTTTCAAATCCCATTAGTGTGTAGATTAAGGAAGTGCTGAGAATAGAGATTGGACATAGAGCAGCTATCCTGGATTACACGCACACGCACACCCCCATTACTGACGCAACACACACATCTGTTTCCTGTAACACACATTCCCACCACATGTATTTTGTCACACAAGAGCACTGCCAGATTGATCAGGCCATTTACTAAAATCAGCACTTAAAGACAGAAGATTCAAATTACTGTTTCAGTTCAACAGGGTACAACTGAATGCATGATTCTGTTTCAGAAAAGTGATTTCTGTTAAAGGGAATATCTCCCTTTGTAGTAATAGTGTGTTCTGATTAAAGTTTGGGAAAACAGACACTAAATATTTATTAATTTGCAAAATGTTTAATGTGACAACAATCTTTAGAATTCTTAATGGCTCAATAAAAAGTGCATTAAAATCATTACAATATTTGCAATGTTGCTTAATTTTTATATCTCCTACAAAATCATTGTAAATCGTGAATATTCAAAAAATCCCCTGCCCTACATCATATCATCTAAAGCATAAAAAAACAACATCAAATAATTTTTCTCAATTTACTGTCTAATGTGAGAGTGCTTCTGCATCAGAGGAATTTGTGTCCAATCACAACAGAAGAATCACCATCTTAAGTGTATAAACCTACCCTCACCGACTCTATCAAAAAAACACAAGCCTAATGATTTTTATTACTTGCTGGACCACAACAAACACCAACAAAGACAGTATTAATGAGGTAACCACAGCAGCGACAGCCCCATGTCCCAGGACAAAAAGAGTGAGTCAGTCAACCATGTGTTTGCATTATCTCCTAATGAATATATTCTGGGCATGCATGTACACACACACACACACAGACAGACAGACAGACAGACAGACAGACAGTCCCCTAAGGACAGGGACTCAGGTGCAGCCCTTCCAGAAACAAAGTGTGTCCCTCCTCCCAAATCTCTTAAACCCTCTTCAAAGAGCTGCCTGTATGGTGTAAAAATCACTCAAATAATGCCAATCTCTGACCAGGTTGAAAATAAAGTGACACACCCATCCCATTTTGCCTATTAGACTGTGTGTTTGTATACACACACACAGACACAAAAACCCATATTTTAGAGATCAGCCTACACAGAAGGCCCTCTTGAAGAAAGAAAACGAATAATACGTTTAAAGCAGGAAAACTAAAGAACTAGGGAGAGAAAGAAAGAGGTGGAATGGAAAGACACAAACAGTGTCCTAAATCACTGCACCACCCAATTTCTGACCCTATCTGTGATCTTGAGAACACACACATATTTGGTTTTTATTCTACGGTGGGCATTTCCCATTGATTTCTATCGTGTTTAAATTGAACAAATTATGTTTTCTATCCCCTACATCTGGCCCTCACACAAAATTTGTAAAATTTCTAATAAAACCATTATTCTTTTCTATATTTAGTAAATAATTTTTCTATTGGGCAACAGCCACTGTAATTTAATGTAATTTTACTTTCCTGATAAAACATTTTGGATGGATATAAAAAGTAGCCCAAACACCTATGTCACATGCAAATATGATATTAATATACATCTGAATAGAACCAATTTCACATTTAAGGGTCATTTCTTTTCTGTACACACATGAAATTAATCAAGACTGACACACAGACAAGCACACAGATGCTAAGGCTTGGTCATATTGAACTGGTTATCTGTTTTTTAATACTACAGGCAAGAAGACAAAGGAAGAAAGAAAATCAATAAAGCTTTAGGGGCAAATGTGTGTATGTGAGGGTCACTGCTCCTTATGTCTATGTCCATGAGTGTGCCTGCAGGGTGCAACTGCATGAGACACAAACACACATGGCATTTTTAGGCATTCATCCTTCAGATGGGTATATTCACTACTAAGACAGTCATACACATTTTGGACAACCTATTGTGTGGCTAAAATTCTGTATTAATCATAGCATTATGGGTAGGAAAATTGATCTCTGCTCAGTGTGCTGCTATCACTGTTTTCACTGACTGTCTGCCAGTAGTTACATTGTAAAAGTTCACCTTGAATGAGCTCGGCAGAATACTGTTCGTTATTTTTCCGAAAATATATTTAGAAGCTGTGACAGACAGATTAGCAGTGCACTTTTACCAACTTTTGCCTAGCACTCATACAAGCTATCGTACAACAATCAAATAAAATACAGTCATACGCAGACTATACAGTCTTCTTCATAACAGACTACTTTAACAGTGTTAAAGTCAACAGTCAATTTCAAAGCCTGGCAATCAAAAAAACATCCACTTTCATATGTAAAAGAGCTGCTTGAATAGTCTGCCTAAGATGTTCATTTGATTCATGATTCATGGAAAGAAGAAAATAATACAGAGTTGGGCCTATAATTAACTAACGCCTACTCAGTAGATGAAATCTTGAAATTTTCTTGTCTGTTACCCATGGCTACTAGATGTTAAACTACCGATATTACAAATGTGTATGTTTTGTTGCAAGCGCAATGGTTTTGTTGCAGTCTGAAGCCCTACACATGAAATTATTTTTAGTGATATAATCACTTGTAATGATGTTAACAAGGCATTTTAATGAAATAAATGTCACATCTGTTTACATCACATCTGCACTCACAAATTGACCTAACAGCATAAAGCATGCCCACATATATTCAAACCCTTTATTCTTCAGTGTAAAATCATTTCTTTATATCCTTAGCCTCATTACTCTCATTTTTCTTCCTCTGTGTCTCAGCTGGCTGATCTGTTTTTGGCAGCACCCTTTTAATAAAAGATATCGAACAAGGGACCAAAAGCCTCCTGGGCATAATGTGTGTGTTCTGCTGTCTTCCTCCTGATGGTCTCATATTGGCAAGACAACAGCACATCAGTGACCTCTGTTTAATCTGTGTTTACCTCCAATGTGTTCCTCATAAATCACTCATTTTGATTAGAATACAGCTAATGATGATCAGGCTGTCTGGATGTATGGGAGAGAAGAGGAGAGAGATCATTTGTTTCACTCCTACTCACAAGCACACCAACATCAATGCCCTCATCCACCCACACACCCACCCACCCACACTCCAACTCACATTCATATGAATGAACCATCACATACACATCATTTATTAAAACCTTTTCCAACCTATTTCCCACCTTTAATTCACATGCACCACACAAGTTTAGAGCAGTTCTTGTTCTGTTTTTTAGTAGATCAATCTAAACGTCCCACGAGTTGATCAGTAACATCCCACCCACATTTCCACAATGACCACATAAGACCTATTATATCATCCATGCAGAACAAACACTCAAATTCTGAAATTGCTGTTTATCTGTTACGTTTAAAAGAGAAATAATAATTTTGTACTGAATATTAATTTAGGTAATGAATCAGGCCAGCCCTAGTCTTGCATAGCCAGATATGTGACGAAGTGGTATAAGGCCCCCATTACAGAACCACCCACTTATACATGAAGTGCCCACCTAAACAACACTTATAGCAAACAAACGTTTTCAGATAATGTCGCATTAGTCTCTGTGAAACCCACTGTACTAAAGAATATATAGCAGGAAATGTATACAGAACATGTGATCAAATCCTCTCCACCCAAAATAAAGAAATACTGATTATTTCATGGCCATGATTCAGATTATGGTTGTCTAGCTGCTGTGTGCCTTAAATAAAACTGATTATCTCTCAAAGATTTGATGCCACTAATCTGAAAGATCTGGCAAGTCTAGTGATTAGGTCCTTGTTGTATCAAACCAATAGCTTTAAGCAATTTTCCAAAATGCAAGTCTAGAGACACATTATTTAAAGGTAAACTACTTTGTTGCATAAATTGACACCACAGGCTACAACCAAAGACATCTGGGCATTGGACCCATAGGACAGTGACAAACTTGACTGCAAAATGGACTTTTGTGGACTGTAGGTCAGAGGCTTATATTTAATACGAGTAAAAGAGACTCATATTGCTTAAATACATTTTAATCTCCATTTATTACTTTACTCGACTGCCACAATAATGCAATATCTTCAATATTCAATATCTATCTTTTTTTTGGGTCTCTTCTCAGCACTGAAATATGCATTATTTCAAATTATTATTTTTAGCCATACAAATTAACAACCCCTAACTTAAATATTCCCTTTTACTGGAAATACTAAGATTAAAATACATTTGATAGTAGCAATAAAAATAAAAAAATACATTGGATTGTAGCAATTTGTGTGCCTCACATTTGCTATAATTAAACTGTGTGTGCGTCATTAAGAAGCCCGTATCAGTCAACCATTTGTATGAAGCCAGAAAGCTCCCATGTCAGAATGGTCTGTTTGTGAACATGAGCTGTGATCTCTATGTGTTTGTCTACCACAACAATGCTACCAGACTCTTTTTCCACCAATGTTTTTTCACCATTGTGAAGTCACGGTGTCAATAAGACAAGAACTGGTATAAAACAAAACACATTGAATATATGCACATTCAAAGGTGTAGTAATAAGATTAGTCTGCTTCACATATACACACACACTGACCCGGTTAGGGTGAGAACATTAACACAGCTCAGTAGAACCAGAAAAATTCTTCCTGTTGCCTGAGCAGGTAAATGAAGAGCAGATGAGATGGTTTTCAACCCACTGATGTCTGTGCCAGCATCTGATCTGAGGACTGCGGTGAATTTCACACACTATGAGAAAATTTCTGCCAAACATTAGTGGTCCTTTTTGACCAACCTAAATTTGATAATGGTTTGAATCGTGAGAGCCATGATAGTCAACGGTGATGTCAATTAGTGTTTCACAAAGTGCTTTCAGTACACTACACTACACAAGGGCACACCTCCCCTGAGAGCAACTTAGTTCTACTTAAAGTAGAATCGAAGAGCTGATCTTAGCTACAAAGTTGCCCCTAACTGACTTTATACCACAGGGTGTTAACACTGCCAACACTCAATCTTAATATAATTAACAGCAACTTGGTAAATCCATTTAAACCATTGGCATGTTTATGATATTGTTCATACTTTAACTGGATAAGAAATAAATGACCTATTAACAAGGTCAAGAGAAGATATTTTCAGTTTATCAATGGTCAGTTGAACATCTCTGCTACAGACCGAGCCTCAGACAGCACACCCACAAACATTCAGAAACCATCTGATGCATGTTGCACACAAAATGGCTACAAGATGCTGTTACCAGGCTGCTACAGTTGTTTGGTTTAAAACACTTTGTAGCAAGTAATCACAATATCCAAGTACTTGTTTCCCAAGTTATGTCTTTCTGTTGAAGGGGGCAAATTTTAGCCAAAATAAGTCACTTTGGATAAAAGTGTCTGCCAAATGCATTAGAAATAAGCTGCTGTGGTCACCAGACATCATGCTGATAACTTAAACTCCAGCTACTATACCCTATGACCATATACATATATATAATGACCAATGAGAAGGATGACAAAAGTTTTAGGTTTAAATTTAATGAATTTACTTGCATTTAAAATAATAATTTCCCTATTTGGTGTTTATTTGTACTTAAATAAGCACAGAGAAAGATTATTTTGTGCCTAAATCTTTTATAATCTAACTTTAAAAAGTATCCAGTTCTAGCATTTCCATGTCAATCTGTCCTGACTCTGGAATCTCAGGGATTTGTGTGATTTCTCCATAGAACATGCAGCTCTATAAACTCTAGACCAGGCACCATGAGAGAGGTAAAGTTAGTTGGGGTCTATATATAGTGTCCTCAACAGGTCCAGGGGAGTGGCATTAATAAAGCTCTGCTTCCCCAAAGAAGACATTGTGGACACAGATGTAGGATGCACTGTAATGTGCTTTTTCATTTTAGTTAGTGACAACTAGTAATTCTGCTGTCTGGTGGAGCTGCTTTGAGCAAAGCAGCATCTGCAACAAGATTAAACACTGCTGTTGATCTGGTAACAAATCACATCAATGCCTGCCAATGTAATGACTACCTTTCATAGAGCAAATGACATTTAGTTTGCCTATTGCGTGACTTAACAGCTCCATCTATGAGCCTGCTAATCAAAGTGCTAAGTAAGGTTGCTAGCATTCCATTAATTTTAACTTAAAATATACTGTACACAAACTATATCATGATTTATTAATATTAGAGAGACAAAAGACAGCAGCATTTGGTTTTAGACAAATGCATCTCCAATTTAAGTATTTCAACACATACAGTTCCACTTACAAAGAGTGGCTAAACTAGAGTGTTTGCTGTTCTGACTACACTAGCAAGTGTAGAAGACATTTTATAACTGATCTGTGTCTAGTACTCTGCTTCTGTAGTACTTAATGAATAAAGGCCTTGAGAGGTCCCTCAGGCCATGTCCTCATTACACAATTTTTATTTGACTTTTGCTGTTGCTGACGAATGTTCAGTGCCTGCAACAAAAACCCCACAGTGTAGCCAAATTGGGTAAAATGCCCACCTAATTAATTCCTCTTTTCACTAGTAAAAACTGCAGTTTCATTGTGTACTATGCAAACTTTAATCACACAATATTTGAGTTTGAGTTTGCAGAATTCAGTAAGAACAAATCAATCTGGTCAGATTTCAGAAGCGTGTTCAAGCGAGCCATAGAACAATATTTAATTCATTTGAAACTTTTTATTAAACTGTATAAACAAAACATTTATACTGAAGTTTTAAAATGGTTTAAAAATACTTTTCTTAATAAAAGTAAACATTTCTGTTATAAAAAAACTCCAGGAGGGACAATTGTCTCTTTACAAACAGTTAATTCATGCCAAAGTCCTCTGGATCCTCTGTTCAAAGAAACTCTAAACTGTACATCATCTGAGCTCTGACGTGTGGTGTGCAAACCACTCCGATAACAATATGACTGAAGGAAATGTTGTGTAATGTGAGCAGGGTGGTGAATACGGTAGCCTTGTATAATGAGGGCACAGACTAGTGCAATGCTTCCCAACTGTTGTTTGTCTTATGAACACCCACAACCCCTTTTGGTGAGCCATCAACCATTCAGAAACACCTACTTTGTTAGTGTTATTAAGTGTCCATGATTATGATGATTTTAAATAAAATCTTAAAAATTTAAAAAATTTTAAATAAAACAATATAAACTCACCACGTAACTGCCTGTCTCTTAATTAATACCCCTGAGCTTGTTTGTCTTCCACAATTTTGCACAATTTTTGGGGCTAATATGAGAGAAACTCTGAAACTCTACTAGAAATGCCCCAGGGTGAATTTATTTATAAATTAAATGCAAATGGAACATTTAACAAAAGTCATTTGCAGTCTTCTATGGTTGAATTTAATCACCATCACTACTCAACATATTAACATAATATCTCACACAAGTGAAACTTTAACAAATCAATAAACATTTTTCTTTTATTCCTTTTTTTGACAAATTAAGGTGAAGTCAGGGAGCCAAACCTATTTGTCTTGGACAATATCAGTAAATAAATAAGTCAACCACAAATATATTTGCTATTGATTCATACTGATGCCAACTGGTCTGATCTGTAATTTAAGACGTTTAGATTAAATGTTATTGTATGTTGTTTACAGTAGGACTAACATAAAATGTGTCATGCCAGAACTTAAATGCATTATAATAACTTCAATTCGACTTGAACACTGCTCCAAAACATAGCCTTGCCACTTTGCAAAACACTTAAATATAGTTAAAATTGCTTAAGAGTACATGATGAACTAAATCAGAAAGACTCAAATATACCTGACATAGACAAAGTTTATGTATCACTTAAAGACATTTCCTGAGCTGCTAAAAGACATTTGGGCAGGCTCCCAGTTAATTTTAAACAAGATACAAAAGAAGCCCTCATCCTGCTCTGAACCATTTGGGCAGAATATTGACGGAAGATACAATATGTGTTGGCTTTCTAAATAATGCAACATGCAAAACACTTTACATTTAAAAAAAAAATTATATTGAAATACATTTAAACACTGAAAATGATATAACTAACATATGTTTTACAACCTTTCTGTGAAAACAAAGCATCAATACACCTTCCGTTAGCAGACTCCGTGGTATCTGCATCAACCTAAAACTGACAACAAAATTTTAAAATCATTTAGTTATTGCGAACCATTGCTATATGCATATTGCAATATACACAATATTTCAATCATTTCCATATATTGTGCAGCCCAATCAGTACCAAACTGTTCAATCTCTCTAGTGGCATAAATTCTCCACTGCCAAGCTATGCAGATCTAAACTCGACTGACATTCTGAAACAGACTCTAGCCTCTTAAACTTTGGCTAAGACTTCAGGTGACCCAAAGCCTCCACGCTAACCCTAAATGCTGATAAAAATTATATCATCACTGTGCCGATTTCTGATGCCTGTGCCCTGGTCCCAAATGACAGGGTGGAGGTGAGCAGGAATTTGGGACGTTAGGGGAAACAAAAACACCGGCAGTGATAATGATGACTTAGCTTACACACAGCAACAATAGTAGCCTCAGTGACAGCAACATACACAGCGGACAGTCTGGGGGGATTTAGACCGTCAGCACTCTGGGGGGGCCGCGGTCACATTCCTCTCAGCTCTGCAACTATCCTGATGCATGCATCCAGTTTTCTCTTTATCCAGTCATCACAGCCAACACAGCCATCCAGCCAATGATTCCTCAGTACATCTGAGCAGATCCGTCTGTCCATCTGTCAGCTAGTATGCATCCAACCATTCATTTATTGCTTGTTCACTCTCTCCATCCACCTACCTGTCCACACACTCATCTACACGGGTCAAGATCTCAGTAGGTTCAATAATGCCCAATAGGCTGAAAATTGCATTATGGGTATGTTTTATGATGAGATACTGAAATGGGTCAACAAAAAGGACAACATGTGTGGGTGTGTGGGACAGAGAGAAAGAGATGTGGAAATTAAAAACCTCCTTAAGACCTGTTTGTAGAACATCATAGTGGCAAATGGCATTCAACATCTGCAACATTTTGCAAGAATGTCTTAAGATGACAGCAGTACATGAAGTACAATTTGTTCAATCTTAAAACGTTTGGCTACACTCAATTGCCATAGATCAATTTGTTTGGTCATATCAGCTGACACTGTCTAAAAGTCTAGGAGTAAATAAAATCTAGGACACAAGGTTCAGACGAAAGAGCTCAAGACAGCAGGGGTACTATTAGCTTCTCGAAATCCCTGTCCAGACGACATGAGAGCCTGTCCAATAGACCCCAATGGTCAACACCAGCACCAGAACTGACTGCAGATCTGACCGTAATCCCTCTCCATCCACCGCCGCATGCTGAGTTAATGTTATCAAATCCTGTGATCCCATCCCATCACTTCATATATACAGAGGCAATAGGAGGCTCTGACATGTACGATTTAATTCAATCACTAAACGATCTAATTTCCTGAAGACAGCCGTCCAAAACACTGACATTAAAGCCGGTTGTGCAGTACAATTAACCACAGGCATTGAGTTTGGTAGATACCTGTCTCCCTCCCTGCAGAATTTGGCAATATTCTGGTTAGGTTGTTTACTAGTCTTGGGTTTGGAGAGACATTCGGGCCACGCATCCCCCCTCACACGCCTATGACAAATCAAAATAACAACAGATGGCATGCAAGCTTAAGATCGTATAGCATTTTATTTTAAAACAACACATTTTCTGCGATCACAGATACCGCTCACATCATCAGTGTTTTTAACCGTGGTGTCTGGGTGAAAGCTCACATGATGGTTTAGTTAGGACTGAATGTGAGCGGTGTGGATTCGCAGACACACGCCGAGACAAAAGGCGAGGAGCATGGTCATCCACAGACCAGTGCGACCTGACTGTATCACCGTGCCATATATTACAACACAATTTACCTTAACACGACCACAAACACAATGTCTGATCGCCATTATTATAACGTAATGACTAAAGCTTAATCTCCATACCAGCAGTCCGTTACCGACGATCAGACTTACCAATGGCGCGGTTGTTTTCAAATCAAATGAATCGGACCTCTCAGTGTTTCTTTTGGACGAGGACAAAGTAGGATCAGATCACATAGGTGTTTCTCTCTTCTTCTCGTTAGTTCCGTTTTAAAACTCTCGTGCGTTAAATTGGCATCCTTAAACGCAGGTTTCAAAGCGCGTGCGGCGCGGGCGCTTACGAAACATAAAGCGAAGCCCTCGCGTGACTCCGAGCTCAGGTAACCACGCCGAAATAAAACCTTTATGTCCGTTTTGTCTCTTAAATCATCACGGTTCCTCAGTGTCCACGCGACCTTTAATGTCTCTCGCGCCACAACGCCCGTCCCTCCTTCTCTTTCTGTAGACGAAGAATGAATGATGGAGGGGGGCTGGGGGAGGGGGCTTTACCCTCACAGCATCCTCGCGCACCTACACGCGAGATACGGCAGGCGCGAGCGCCACGCATGTTATTTGCACGTTAAACGCATTCGCTTGCCCACGTACGGGGCACGTGGAGTGAATTCATTTCGCTGTCCTTATTCCCGTCAGGCAATACAAGTGAGTATTGCCTGCCTGCCTGCGGATGGATATTTGCCACCATGGTGCAAATCAAATATAATGATAGTGAATAATGACAAACCTCTAGTTATTTCAGTTGCATTTTCTTATCATTCACAATGAATGAAACCCCAATAAAGGCAGCTGCAGTATGAAGATTGTTCACGACCTGTTATACAGCAGGCCAGTTTGATCATATTAAGAGGATCTTACGTGATACTGCTAAAGGTGTCCCATATGCGTCCTATATGGTCTTGTGTTTGTGACTTGCATTGTGTGTTCACTCCTCACCAGTGATGGGTTAAATGCAGATGGTGTGAGTTACCATTCCAGACAAATGTCACTTTTGGATAAAGTATTAACCAATACTTTATAATTAAATTATTGGATAAAGACATAAACACACACATGTAATCAGATTCATGCTGGTAGAGGTGGAAATTAAGACAAGGATGTTCACTCTTAAACACTCTGAGGCATGATGGACACTGTCCTATGGCATTTATAACAGATAGTTATTGAAACTATCTGTGTTGTATATGCCAGCTAAGTATGTTCATGCTTATATCCCTCAACAGAATACTTCACCTAGTGAGCAGTCTCACTATGATCTCATGAAAATCACAAAACACACTAGGCTTTGTTGCCAAGTATCCACAAGTACTCCTTTGATACACATACTGACATGAAAAAATTACCAGAAGTTAAAAACTAATTCTTGATTCATGACTCAAGACCTCAATTTCCTTTTATATGTAGGTCTCTCTCTCTCTTTCTCCCCTAAACCTTCAAATACAATGGTCCCCAACCCTTCCAGGTCCCCCACTTTTAAAAAAGTGCACAATAGTGTTAGTGACAAAGGAAAAGAGCTGAGTGGGCAGCAATGTGTATGTGTGTGTATTGGGGCCCGCTGTAGCTGGGACAAACTGGCAGAGGCTCTGCTTACATAGAATTGCTTTCTGCTCACTACAGCACATTCAGTCTCTCTCGTTCCCTCTCTTTTTCTCACTCAGTTCAACTTCTAACATCTTTATTGGCATTATTGTTTATATATACCATTACTAAATGATCCATACACATGAAAACATACAAATGGTTTCTGAAAGTAAACAAATATTTGGCCATGACCAATGCATGACTGCCCTACCCCAGTAACACCTGCATTTCATCCATTAGAGCTGCAGTTCCAGAAATGTGAAATGAGGTTGGAGTGTTCTAAATTTGACCACAGTACATAAGGAAGTGTGTCTCTGTCTCAACCTCACCAGTGTTACAGTGAGCACAGAGTCTTCCTTTAGACCCCAGTGTTTGTCATGGTCTGCCTTGCTTTATGGCTAAACTTTGATCATGGAGCCTCTGTTTTTCCATTGGTATAATAATATTCAGCCAGATATTCACTGTTTAGGGCATGTTAATGTTCCAATTCCAGTTATCAGTTGTCCAACAGTCATTTTTTTTATTTTGCTCTCTGAGGTGTAATTAAAGTATTACTGAAGTTTTTTTGCCTATCAATATTTTAAATTAAGTAATTTATGCCCTTGTGCTCTGTTTTTAGTCCTGTGATTCAAAAGTCAGATTTGAGTGAAAAGTATATCAATCATTGTCCTTTGGCAAGGACTGTTTCTGCTTCTCTTTAACTGAACAACTGTGATCGGAGCAATAAAGGTTGTATGGAAATCAATCTACCTTGTGATGTCACAGATCCAGCCATTTCCCATTTGTTTTTTCTGGAGAACAATTACATAAATTCTTTCGTTATTGATAAGGAGGACATTTTTAGCTATGAAACATTTTTAGCAGGATGTATTTTTAAAGGTCAAAAGATCAAAAGAAATTTGATTCTTCATGTCACGACCCCTTTAATTCTGCATACCGTGCATACATTTGCTGGATGTGTTCTTCTCTTTCTGTGTTCTTCTTCTTTATTAATTGGTTCTGCGATCTGTCCCTTTCCAATAGTGTAAGAGATATGGCATTGTGGGTGTGCACAGATGCATGTAGAGAGAGAAGAGGGTAGTTATTGGGGAAGAGTAGGGCTTGTAAAATGAGTGAAAGTAGGTAGTGGGATTGCATCACATAACCACTGTTGGTTGGTAATACATGTAAAACACAAACAAAAAAATAGGCTGAATTATTAGCACACACATCAATGTGTCAATCAGTGTAGTTTTTCACAGAAGACATAATTTGTGCCTCTGGTTCATTGCATGTGTCTTGTTCTCCAAATCTGCTGGACCTGATCACCCAGGAGACAGTACTAAGAAAGACTTTAAAGTCTGTGTCTGTGTAACACTACTTCTGCTTAGATGTCATGTACATGACATCGTTCTTCATGATCGTTTATTGACTGATACTCTGCCCTGATGCTGTGGTCACACTTGCATCCTAGATGATCCTTTTCTCTCTTTCCATCTCTTTCTTTTCATCCATCCCACTCTCTCTCCGACCTACTAAAAGATATTCATATTCCTCTCACAGCCTCCTAGAGTCATCTCACTGGGACAAGCAAACTATTTCTGTTCTCTCCATCATTCTCTCACCACTAAGTTCTACCTATCCTCCAGAAACAGGTTTTTAAAGGTCGACTAGTTGTTCTACATTAGACCAAAATAATTGTTGCAATAAAAATAGGACATGAATGTATGAAAGTAGATAAAAGAATGGGGTCAAGAGGAAGACATGAAAAAGGAGAATTGCAATGTAATTTGGGTGATGATATTTGGGGTCAGAAGAGGTAAATGTTGCTTATACAAGTAAAGAATCCAGGCTACTCTCAAGTCTTTAGCAGTAGTTTCTCAAAATTACCTAAAAATAAACAAGATAACTGCAGGAATGCAGTATCTGCAGAGGAATGACCTCCTTATGCTACTGTAAATGGATAACAGCATATTAAAACCAAAATTAGTTAATGTAAGGAATTTAGAAATACTACTGGAACTTCAAGATAAATGCCTGTAGATGCAAATACTGAACATGTTTTTTTGCCCTGTGCAATTTGTTATGAGTGTCTTGTTTGTTGTACTGAATGTTATTTTACAATGGGTAGAAATTGAAATGACAGGAAAGGAGATTGAATATCTAATATAAATAAATAAATAAATATATCAATAAATAGGGTGAGATAGAAAAGAAAGAACAAGGATGTGGCAGCATCCTTGCAAGTGGCAACAGGAAGAAAACAAATGAAATGTTCATTTCTGGCTCCTTCCCAGAATACATTGTGTGGACAGTGTCAGATATAACCCTCAGAAAATGCTACAGATGCCGGTGCTGCTGTTGTATGTCTACATTGCTACATAATCTTGAATCTATGAAACAAATGTAATAAATATAACTTTATCTGTAATATCTACATGTAAAAGAACTTAAAACCAAAGATAAAACATGATAAACAGGTAAAAAGATATAATGTTGAGAAAAAAAGCCAGTCACATACAATGTGTGAACTAATGTGTTACATACCACAGTTAGACAAAATTACATAACCCAGATACCCCAAACGTTTGGCCTAAAAACTTAAGTTAAGAACTATTTTAATCAATCACAGACCTTAAATAGCCATCTAAAACCAGGACACACCAACTCATGCATGCAGTCCCTCTTTCCCTAAATTCTAGGTTTTGCAGTATATACAGTTACATTGATGCTCTATTAAATTTAAACACGGAGACAAGCACTGCATGATTCACTAGCTGTATAGCTGTGACTTAGATACAGTACAAACTTAATCTCTTAACCTTATTAAGTAGAAATAGTGTAAGAAAAGGAGAATTGAACAACACAGAAAAAGAAAGAATGAAAGAAAGAAACAGAATTTCAGGCAATGCTCTTGCCAGATAAGAATCAGGTCAGTTGAGATTTAGCAAGATGCAAAATGAAAAGGATGTGTGAGGACATTTAAGCAGTGAGATAGTTCAGATGTTCTAGAATGAAACCTCTGGGAGCTCTATCCAGAAGACTCCATTGAAAACCATGTTAAATATTTCTACTCTGCATTTGTATGTGTGTCAGCAAGTGTGTTTAATTTACTAAGAGCCTTTAAGTCAGTTAAATATGTGTCCTATATTTTAGGCACCTCTGGGTTGGTAATTGGGACTTGCTGACCTACTCATAAGTGCCTTTCTAATTATGCTAATTAAGACTAAACATAGCTGAGGTCTGTAAAAAGCCCAGCATTACCTCATAAGGATGAGGTGTACAACAGTTACTTTTATATGAATGAAATATTGTCAGCAATGTATTATTAATATAAACACATACAACACTATCTAACAACCTAATGCATAAGCAAGGTATCATACACTGTAGCTTACATAATAAAGTTATGTCTTCCTGTATGTTAAAACACCTTCTCTCCCTCTGCAATTCATAAGAGAACAGACCAAAGCTGCTACAACATGAGATGATTCTTGTTGCTATGCAACCGGTATATGTGATGATGTGTTTTCTGTGCAGAGCATTGCACTATATAACCATTCAAATAAAGATCCATCTGCATCAGTGACACAACAAGGTAATGTATGTGGGATCCCAAAATAAATGTAAGACAGTTTTCCAGAAGAATCACCATTCAGTGTTCCTGCAAAGAATGTATAACATCAACAATAACTTGAATAGATCTGCAACAGATTAACTGATTTGAAATGTGATGTTTTTAAATCACCACATTGGGCAACCATATTTATTTCAGTTATACAATTTTTATTATAATTCTAAAGACGATTTACAGACATGTATTAAAAATCTATTAAATTAAAGAGTAAATATTGACAGATAAGCTAGAAACACAAATGAGTTAAATTAAATGAAGGTTTCATCTGATTGATCTCTTTGTATTCATTTTTGTCTTTGTTATTTCTTGTTGTTTAATTGATTTCTTGGACTATGAGTACTCATGCAGGTAGTCACATTTACACATTTAACCATCCTCTGATGAAATAAATCACATTTGTCACACTCAGATGTTGACAGTCCATTCTCTTAAGGGGACTAGAATCATTGAACACATTTACACTCTCTTATGTAGTAACCCTGAGCTTGCTCGTAACATAACTGGGTCTTTTAGGCAAACAATATAATAATCTGACAGACAGACACATTGCAGGATAACTAATGATTGTAGTCTCACTGAATGACAGAAAACACCTATTACCAGCCACATGAGATATAGATGCAATTTGCTTGAGAAGCTGAGGCTTAGTGAGTCCATATTGCACGACCATCAGTGATGGTCACATTTAGTCACAAAAATAGAAACAGATACAGGTCCAAAATAAGATGTAAATGTTGATGAATAGCAACATTGAAAATAACAAATAACTTGATTAATACATTATAATCATGCCAGCATTGCAACTCTTAATATAATCTGTTTTATTTCTTTTTTCTAGCAGTGCAGTTGTCACTCTTGATTGGGTTCACTGTTATATGGTGAGGGCCCCCCCGAGCGGTTAAACTGAGTTACAGCAGTATAATAACATGTTCTTGTGGGAGTAACCCAGTCTCTGAAACTAAATTCTTGCAATCAGAATTCTGATGACACCTATGTGCATTTACATTTTTTATTGTGAATTGAAAAAAATTAAATGTCCATTGCTCAATTCTTATCTTAGCATGGTTTGATACCTAGGTATCACATAAGCTGAGAAAACAAATACCTGGAAGTCATTGTAAGTTGTTTTGGACAAGAGCACTTGCATAATGCATAAATATATTTTTAATGTAAAAACAGAGAGCAGAGTTTTGCCCTTAAGCAGGGCATCAAGCCCTCCTGGGGGTTTCCGTACGAAAAGTTTTAGTGTACTGTAGAGTCAGTCTACATTAAAATCAACTCAAATCTGCCATAGGAATACAAACATGAGGAACTCTGTAAAGACATATAAAGACTAAGATCAGCAGCTAAACAGATAAATGCATGTTCACAGTTGTAGGAGAACAAGAAATCTTGATACTTCTATGCAAATCTACTTAACAAATTTCTACTCGACATGCAAATCATATGGGCTGCTCTAACAGCAGATCTTCATATTCAGCATATTCAGCAACACAGGACCTCTGGCGACACAGTGCAGTGCATTCTTGTATGTTTTACAGGTAAATACCCAATGTTTTATAATTACCATGTTTTGTAAATGTTTACTATGACTGTGCCACTATGTAATTTTAAGAACACAATCTGCAATTTATGACCTGAGTGCAGGTAAACGGTTTAAAACAGGTTTTGATGTAAACATATGTTACATATTCTTTAATGGATAAATGAATAACCATTTCTGAAATTAAACAATATGAAACTGAAAACTCAAAGCAATTACACATATATAAAGAAAAGCTATAATTAACTTTGTATATATGATAGTGATAGAACATTATTATGCATTGGGTATGCTGTGTAAATACAAGTTTAACTATAGCCAGTATCACTGAATTTGCTTAGTTTGCATCAAAAATGTTTATTTCTCTAACCAAAACATCAGTGAACTGTTTTAGAGAGATCTACACAATACAAAACAGACTGAACAACACAGACCCACACAATTAAAAATGTTGAGTTATTATGTGGATATATTGTTGTATTTGTTTCACTCAGGTCACACACAAAGAAAAAGAGATAAAATGACTCCCACTTTTGTCCTTGTCCTGGTTACTACTGGAGGTTGGTAAATACATATCTTCTCATACTAAAATAATCACAGCACAACAACATCTAAAGCATGAATATGTGAATAAATGAAAAGTAAAGTAATAAGATCTTTCCTGAGCTGATTCCCAAAAGGAGTTTTAATCTAAATATTCTGGAGTAAGCACTACTGATATTAGCCACAATTAGCAAAAACACAATGAACCATGAATGGTTTATCAAAAGCCAGGCATCTTTTCCTCACTGCGTTCTGCTGCTTAGTGCATTTTCTTATTGTCATGCAGGGGTGATCAGTGTGACTGGACTGCTGGCATCATGGGTTATCAGGTGCACATTATATTGTCCTTTAAACATAAACCCCACAAAATATGACAGTCCACTTCACTTCAGTCTATAGGTCCAAGATTTTGAATCCTATAGAATTCTATATGTCAAAATAATTTCAATACACAATTAGAATTTTTAAGTTAACATACATTTAATTGTCTGTTATTGATTTTGATTAAATAAATGTCTGATAATTATTTTTTTCACCTAGATTTGAAAGCATAGCATTCGAAACTCACACAGAGACGACAATATTAGCAGGTACATTGGCTGTGGCCCAAGATGTGTCAAACAGGTTGAGGACACAAGCAAACACAAACTTTCCTGGAACTGCATCAAGGATAAGTGCGTCAGGAGTGACGCCTGCATTATCTGTGGTATCTGGAGTATCATCTGCCATCAATATAGTTGAAGCCTCTTGGAAAACAACAGCTGAGGCAGCAGCAGTGACTACAGCTGGTTCAGGAGAAAATGCAGCAGCTGGAGGAACAATCAGCTCATCTGAGACTCCAGTGAACATGGAACCATCAACAAAAGCAACTCTCAGAAAACCTGTGATAAGTCCTACTGTTATTGTACCAGTCGATAAAAATGAAGCACACAAAACAACAGGAGTAAGCAGCACACTGGCAGAAGAAGAATCAGAGACAACAAAGGCTGGAGACACATTATTAACAGCAACAAATATATTAACTACAATGAAATTAAAGAGATTTATTACTGTCACATCCCCATATCTTTTAACCACGTTTAATGGTTTGAGCACAAACCCCACTTTATCAGAGACACAGTCAGTTAAAGAGTTCACTCAGACACACAAGTCTTTATTATGTAAAGGCAAATGTAAAACCAAACCTACAACAAAGAACCCTGCAGGCAGACATGATCAAGAAATGGTACCAATGACCCATGAGAAGACTTTATATTCTGCCATCACTATGGGATGCATCCTACTTTCATGTTCTGTCTTTTATGTTCTACTCATATTTTGTTTGTAATTGATGAGATATTTAGGGTGTATGGGATATATGTTAAATGCTAAATCCTTTTAATATTTAATGAGTTACTAGAGCCTTTGTTTTAAAATATAAATACTTTGATAATTCATTAAGATTAATGACACATCGTGAAATTCATGACTTTTTCTGAATGAACACTTAAAAGATAATCTTTTAAAATGAAAGTTGATCAAGGGACCAATAAACCTAAGCTTCCAACGCCTCGTTGGCGCAGTAGGCAGCGCGTCAGTCTCATAATCTGAAGGTCGTGAGTTCGAGCCTCACACGGGGCACAGTTTTTTTTGTTTAAATTACCCTATTTGATGTTTCTACTTATTTAAATATTTTTAACATACCCCAATAAAGTTACTTATTCAAACCTACCAGAACTGTATAAATGTTAAAGATGTTAGGGTCAATGGTGATTGTTTCTGAAAGAGCGCCCAGTAAATCTTTTGAGGTTCTACGCCCTCTAGCGGCTAAAGTTATTGTTTTGGTCACTAAAGATGGCTATAACGCCGTAGAAAAAATGTAACAGCTAGTTTTACTAGGCTATGACACACTCATGAAATAAAAAAATCAAACATGGTGCAGTTGTAAAGAGGTTATTGACAGTTTGAGAGCTGAACAATTTATTAACATCTATTTAGTTCAAGTAGCTGGACTCGACACTAAAATAGGAAACGGCACAGCTGGTAATGCAAGAGATACACAGATCCTGAGCAGGTGATAAAGCATCTGGTTTTTCATGAATTAATGAGTGTATAATGATAATATTTTTCAAAGCAGCTGCTATTACTTAAAATAAGGATCCACTATTTTGTAATCATTTAGAAAACTTAATTTGTTAATAATAATAATAATAATATTAATAAAATAATTAAACATAAAGAATCTAGTCATCTACTACTCAAAATTATGCTTTGACTTCTTTTTCTTTATTCATTTACGTTTATTTCTTTGGTAAAAGCTTCTTTTTCCCCTACTGCTTTGATATGGATCCTGTGTGAGCCATGTGTTAGGCCTAGTCTTTTCTAGAGCTAGTTTCCCAACTTGCTGTAAAAAATAACTTGTCTCTTACAGTTGTGTCTCATCAAGAAGGCAAAGGTATTTAAGATTTTTTTCCATTCTGTTTCATTGAAACATTTTAACACATTTTAAAAAATGGTTTAGAAAACCAAAATCATCTTCAAAATCTGCCATCTTTTTAAATTACTAACTTCATATAAAATGGCATTGTGCTCAGTGCAACCAAAGAAAGATGACAAAGGTTGCATTTTAAGGATAATAATGTACAAAGCAAATTAATAAAACAAAATACCATTAATGGTGAACAAGAAAAAACAAGAACATAGACATCAATAAAACAAAGGAATTTCACAAAAATCAGGTGATCGTTGATATTGAACTGAATAAGTGGTTTGGGCACAAACCGAAAATAAAAAAAAATCACTTTTTTACAAAGTTATGTCTAAAAAAATTAGAACAGAAACATATGAGAAAAAACACTATTTTACAAAAACTGTGAGCTAAGTTTCAGTTACCTAAAACTTGCACAACAGAAACATAAATACAAAAAACAAGTCCACTTATGTTAAAAAAACATTTTATCCAATCACAATTCCTCATCCAATGGCAAACACATTTGGCACATCAAATGGTGCAAGCAGATTACTGGTATTTGAGCTAGAAAGGAACATTGAAATAAAGGCAAAATAGCAAAATATTTATACTTAAACAGTTAATGATGATTCTATAATAATGATCAACTAATATTTTCAACATAACATAAAAATTACCAGGTAATGACAGAGACATGAAATTCTGTAATGTTTGTGGGTAAATGTTTGTAGGAGCAGTTATACTAGATTTGATGAAAAGTACTAGTGGTGGCATATAACTGTTTATGTATGTACATGAGATATGAGCTTTTGTGCTGTTATTGAGCCCTAGCCCGTATACACACATTAGGTCGACGTGCCGCTACAAATCCAAGTTTACAGTGACACCTGAAAGAGCCTGAGGTGTTAATACAGCGTGCATTCTTACAGGGGCTCTGCCCTGATCCTCGCCCTGCACATTCATCAATATCTAGAGAAAGAGAAAGAGGAAGCATCAAAATATTCCTGTTCATACATATAATTCATATGCCTGCAAGTGATTAAACAAATATGTGAACTCCATGGGTATGGCTCAACTTAGACTATACTTGAGAGGGGTAATATTTTAAAAATGTCCTAATTAATATAATAAAATATGTCAAAACCCCACTTTAGGTAATTTCAGGTGGTCATTACTGGTAAAAATGGCTCATAGATCAGCCAAGTCATGTTTTACTGTAATTCAAATAATGTTTTATCTAATCGGTTTGTGTGCAGATAAAGTTTAAACAGCACATATCATTAGTCGAGGATAAAAGCAATGATAGTACATTAGATGCCCTCACTAATATAGTGAAACAAACCTGTGTGTATTTTAGACTGTCTGCATTAATACTGACCTGTACAGCGTGTTCGTGAGTGATCCAGTACAAATCCAGGATTGCACTCACACATTGTACCTAAATAAGATCGCACACAGCGACCATTAGCACAGCTACACTCATCTGAGTCTTCTTCTGAACTGTCTCCCTCTAAATGGGTGAGAGAAACAGTAATGAAACACTGAGTCCCTTCTGTAACTGATGTAACTTTCTGTTGAGCTCAGAGTGATGAACACTGTGATGATTGGCTTTCAAGGTCACCTGGGTTGTAGCTGGAGAAAGCTGCTAGAAAATCCCCCTCTCCATCAGATTCAGTCTCCAAATGCATCTCACACAACCTGTTAAAAAGTACTGTAAAAAAATAAAGCAAATTACTTCATTTTGTAGCTTAACCACTTAATTAATTAGTTAACATCACAATAATTTTAACAAAAAGATTCATCCAGTGTAGAATGGATATTAATCTTGATAAAGACACATCTAAAATAATTTAAGTGATTAATATTTAATACAAAATGCACATGGTGCCATAAAAATGCATAAATTACTAACAAATGAAATGGATGAGCTGGTCCCAATTGAATTGTAAATGGTCCAACTCATAAACAAATAAATACATAAAAATTGAAGAAAGTGAAGGAAAGTATCCAACAAATGCATGTGTAAATGTATGCAAAATACTCCTGCATGACTGCTGAAGAACTGTGCATTACCTGAATTTCTATTGGGACAGGTACGGCACTCTGGGCCCCAACCCCGTCCATAGTGACAGCAGCACTCAGAGTAGGTTACTGTTAGCTCGTTCCGAGGCATAGTACACATAAGATCCTCATCAACCTCCTGGAAACATACGTCCTTATGTGCTGCAGTGCGGTCTAACAGAGAGAGATGAGGTGATGGAGAATATAAAGGTGTAAACAAAATACACAGATGGACAGTTTACAGAAGAAAGAATTAGAAAAGTAGGTAAAAACAAAGCAAAATCCAAAGCTACATGTGTGGGCACACAAGATCTGAGCATGCCATGGACGCTGCAATGAAAGTTTACAAAGGGTTATGATGTCATTTTCTAGGGTTTCTGTTTTAATAATGATGAAAGTGTTAAAATATACAATCTACTTCGCTTTCCTGCAGCACTGCAAATCATGAGGATTTAAATTTTTTTCCTTGTTTGCATTGAGTTAGGAGATCATTATGTGTTAATCATTATCTTCTGTTGGTCAAAATTTGCTTCTGTTTTGCTTTTCAGCAAGCCGAATCTTTAGCGTGACACACCTTTGTGTTTGTATGCTTTTGAATGGAAGTGAAAGAACCATGAAGTCTAGTATAACTGCATATTATAGATAGCAAACACAACATATTTAATCATCAGCAGTCACTTGATAAAGAGACTGAGAGCAATGAGCACATGAACTGCAACAGAACATGGGCTGCCACAACTTGTGTTGGGACTAAAAGAAACAATTCACTCAATCAGGTGAAAAAGATGCCTTCACCAATCCCAGGCAAAGTCTGCAGGTGTTTGGTAAACAGCTGATTGCTTGTCATACCCACCATCATAGACACATTGCTTGAGGGCTGCACTGAAGGTAAGAGGCTGCTTGCAAATGCAGTGGAAGGACCCGGGAGTGTTGACACATTTCCCGTTCCTACAGTAGGAGGGATCCTCGCACTCATTCACATCTGAAAGGTGCACCACAGACACACCCGTTACTAAAAAGATATACAGAGAGATGGAGAGATATAGAGACAAAGAGAAAAAGGAGAGAGGAGAACAAGGAGAAAGCCATCAGAAGCACACAGTCTTGGGTGAGAACTTCAATGAATTGTTAATAATTAATAATTATTAATTAATTGTTAATAATAATGTCATCATCAGGAGGAACAATTAAGCTGTAATAACATTTGTGATGCTAAACCTGGAACACGACATACAAGTTATGAGCTACTGCAAGTACCATTACCATTATACAAAACATAATGTAATATATATCTATTCAAGTCAGAAACAACTAATGGACTGCCTATAAAACAATAAAATGACAGTTTAAAGCATTTACCTAAATTAAAATAATGCACCTTTTGCACATTATTTCTACTGTTCCAAATTCTGCTGTGAGTCATCTAAGTGTTATTATGTTGGTTATGATTCTGTGCAGCTTCACTCACCCGCCTGTTCCTCAGGTGTGACACAGCCATTGCGGTCGGTTGCCAGAATCCACGGAGATGTACAGATGCAATAATAGGCCTCTTGTGTGTTTACACAGTGGCCATTTTTGCAGTTTGTGGGGTCTTGACACTCATCCACATCTACAGCAAAACACAAACATGCTCAAAACATTAAAACATGACAATTAAAGAGTACATCATACAATTATACAATACCATGACGTCGGTATCAAGCAAAGACAGCTATAGAAATGATGACTGATCTTACACTCTTAATAATCTGAAGATTCAGACATTTCCTTATAAGTTATCTACATTTATGTCTTTATGACATCCTTTATGATACTTTCTGACGTCTTGTGCGTACTTTATGTGGCCATAATGACCCAGAAGAAATTAGCTGGCTAACTTCTGAAAGAAAAAAATAAAAGAAAAATAGCTATTTAAACAGGTCTACGCCTTCAGTGAGACTCACACTATTGACTCAATCTCTCTCTATGCATTCATTTTCTCACACTGGACCAAACCCACCATTTTTTCCTGTGGTGGTGTGCAATAAAATAGTTGTCGTAAAATAGTTGGTTAATAGACCTAATAGGTAACAGAAAACATTTTGGTGCTGCAAATATTGTACAACACCTCAGTGTCCTAACAGCCCATGTCAATGTCAAAATGTCTGAGTGAGGCAGTGTGTCAATCTCATAATCTAAAGGTCACGAGTTTGAGCCTCACACAGGGCATAAGTCTCTTTAACAAGTAAGCTTCACTGTGAAACGTAACACACTCATGTAACAACACATACCTGTGACTGTGGGAAAGACACACTTTTTGTTGGTAGCATCAGGGACCCATGGTGGATTACAGGTGCAGTAGAATGATCCTCTAGTGTTCACACAATGACCATTTGTACACAGGGATTCATCATGACATTCATCCACATCTACAGAAGGAAAGAGAGCAAGAAAATACTTCTGAAAATTTTTTTCAGCGTGTCTGAGTTTAATGAATTTGAAAGGTTTAGTGACACTTTTGCATTTTTCCATAACGGTTTTCTGCTTGCTGAATGTGTGGTTTTATACTGCCTCCTATTGGCAGAAACGAAAAATATCTGGCTGTAAAGACCGCAACATAAGGCTTTTTAAAGAAAATTGCTTGTGCGCTTATTTTTTTGTTTTTGTGTTCAAAGAAAGATTTTTGTTTGATTTGCTCAAGACGACTCTGGTACACCGATATGTATAAATAATTATTAATAATATATACAATAAACGGGGAAAAATAATTTTAAATTTTAAGTGAAAATCATTATACAGTATTTTAAACAAGTGATAGTATTTTATACATTGAATGTCTGGGAATATAATTCATAGTACAAGTATTTAGAAAATGTTGAAGGACTCATCTTAATCTATCTGAGGTGCTTTATATCATACTAGAGAGTCTTATAAAAAGCTTTGATATCAACAAACTGAAAGTGTTGTTTCAGTGTGTATACAATGCCTGAACAGGTATTACCAATACATTCCAGTAGATTGCTGTCATAATAGAATCCCTGCTGGCAGTAACATTCAAAGCCAGGCTGTGTGTTCATACAGCGTCCCTCCTTACAGATCTCGTTTGAGAATAAGACACACTCATCAATATCTACGAAAAACAGAATAAGAAAGAGAGGTTCATATGTTCACCATTTTTTAAAGAAAATGTGTCTGTGTATACACATGCTCACATGTACCTCTGTGCACTGGTAATCCATATTCTGTCTTTCCCTCCTCATGGTAAAACCCTCTGCCAACTGGACATAGAGAGTGATACTCCGCTAGAAACAACAGACAACATTGATCAAACACCTATACATCTATTTATCCATTTAATGATGCACCAATCATCTTTCCTAATTAATAAATGCATTTATTAATTTCTAACCTGAGTGATAGACAGGACAGGGGTAGATTTCACAGTGATCCCCCCATCCCACACCAATAGAACAGCAGCACTCCTGCTTAGTAACGTTGGTTGCCAGGACGCTGTCACAGAACACTGTGTCATCCAGATTTATATAGCATTCCTTCTTATTGTTCAAATTCATCTCAACCTCTGTGTGGAAAAATACACAGATGGAAAAAACAGACCCTTTAAAAAAAGGCTGCTGCAAGACAAAGCAATTTCATTTAAACCAAAAAACACACTTGTTAAGCACTTTGGTGGCAAAATTCCACAACTCTTACCCTCACAGCTGTGTTTGTCTTCGGATAACATGAAACCATCATTGCAAACGCAAACATATCCGCCCTGTCTGTTTTCACAAACACCATGAGGCTGACACAGACTCCTGTCCACAGCACACTCATCTATGTCTAAGAGAGAGAGAGAGAGAGAGAGAGAGAGAGAGAGAGAGGGTCAACTAAAGGACAGAAGACTGTAATTGGGAACTGAAAGATGCAAAATGTGAGAAATCTCTGGATCTGTATGTATAGGCATGAATGTTGTCTGTGTGTGTACAGTGTTGACTATACTTTTAAAAATGTTCACACAAAAAAATAAACCATTGTCAAAAACCAACTTGTAAGGACAATTAAGGTGGTTATTTTAGTCTGCCCTCACTAGTTAAAAAGGGTCACTAGTTTTTACTTGCAAATTAGGTTTAGTGGAGAGAAAATATTATTAGCCTGGTATAAATCATTGGAAGTCTATAAGATGTCCTTACTATTATAATGAAACAAACCTGACTGTGTAACTATGTGTGTATATTTACCTTGGCATCGGCGTCCACTGACCAGCATATAACCTTTTTGGCATTCACACCGGTATGAACCCATTGTGTTGATACAGCGCCCTCGCTGGCAATTAGAAGCTCGCTCACACTCGTTGATGTCTAAGTGTATCAAAAACAAATAACAGTAACAAATGATTTACAAATCTAAATTATTTGAACATTATTTATATTGTACATTTAACATCATATAATAGTCTAACTTTATTTAGACACTGTTTATTAAGAATATTAACTAATTACCTTAGCTTACAGGCTAGACATTATATCTTTTAGTGGAAAAATGGCATCCAATCTATTTTTAATTTTTATTAAAATTTAAATGTTAGTTTTATTTTAGAGCCCTTAAAATTGTTTACTGTGTAGAAATTGTAGGAATGTTTAACCACTATGGCACCATGCTATATTGTAAATGTAGTAAAAACTAGAAGTGTTGCAAAATATATATCCCCTTTATAGAATAATTTCTTGTAGCTTAACTGTATAGATAATCATGGTGTCTCAGAGTGTTGCATTGGTCAATATTAACTGACCTTCACAGTGGCTTCCCTCTTGTGTAGGCTGGTAACCAGAGTAACACTGACACCGGAATGATCCCTCAGTGTTGATGCAGTGGCCATTAGCACAAAGACGGTTATCCTGACATTCATTAATGTCTGGGGAGACATAAAAGATACATAACCATCCTCAAATCTTTCTCGTAAAATGAAAGCAAAATCAAACAAAAACAAGTTTAGGAGGAGCAATATTCCATCTGACATGATGCTATTTAGTTGTGTTGGCTGTGTGTCACTGACCTCTGCAGCCTTTGCTGTCAGCCTCTGGCAGGAAGCCCTCATTACAGAGACACCGATATGATCCTGGCAAGTTCTCACAACGGCCGTTCAGACACACACCACGCTTCTGACACTCATTGATGTCTGGTAAAGAGACCCAGACTTAGACATCCCTTGTAAAACTACCCTATTGGCAAATGTACTGTAAACCACCCCACATTCTTTATCTGTTACATAAACTATGATCTGCATAAAAACAATTATCTAATGGATTGTCTGGAGAGCAGGGTGACAGATGTAATCTCAATATATGTGTGTGTTGTCAGACCGTAACACACTCCTCCTTGTGCTTGGTATCCTGGTTGGCAGGGTATACACTCATAGGATCCTACAGTATTCTCACACTGTTCCTCAGGACAAGTGCTTGGGTCCAAACATTCATTAATGTCTGCAGACATTACAGCAAAAAACAAATTTTCATGTTGAAAAACATGTTTTCAACAGATTCTCACAAACAATCACAGACAATGAAACAGTGAGAGATGAACAAAAACAGTCTATAATTAAAGTTTAGTGCCATGTGTATATACGTTTGTTTGTGTGCATGTATTCATGTATGGGTGATTTCACCTTCGCAGAGAGGCTGCCTGCGGGATTTGCTTTTGAAGCCTGGCAGACACTCGCACTTATAGGAACCTTGCAAATTAGTGCACTGCCCTCCAACTCCACAGATATCAGGCTTTATACACTCATTTATATCTGAAAACATGCATGAAAATTCATGAAAGTGTTAGTCGTCTCTGACTGATCTCAATCCACTGCATTAGAATAGATGAATAATATTAACAAGTCTGCTGGACACTCACCAATACATCTGCGTTTCCCATTTTGCGGCTGAAATCTGAAACCAGTGTGACAGTTACATCGGTAGGAACCCACAGTGTTAATGCAGACACCCCTTCCACATGGCTCCGAGTCACATTCATCCTCATCTACAGAGAAGAAGTGAGATAATCATTGTTCTGAATAAGTCTATTAATACACTGTTGCCTTGTGTAGAAAGCAGCATGTTAGTTACATTTAAAAAGTGCAGATAAACAAGAAAGCGAAGCCTCATAGGCCAACATACCATGTGAAGATTTTTAAAAAGAAAAATGTTAAACTGGCAAATTATTAAAATAAAGTTTAACTGTATCTATTAAAATGACAGACAGCCATTTGAATTTCCTGTCAATTGATTTTTCAAAGTATCTTTTCTTTGTAATTACAATTAGTGTTTATATGTGCTTTTTTCGTATTTATGAATACTGTAATGCCCTGCAAATATGGATAAATATATACAAATATATAAAATGTACTTACCCACACAACTCTTTCCATGTGCATGTGGCTGGTATCCAGGGTAACAGTGACATGTGAAACCATTGTGTGTGTTCACACACTCACCGTGCCCACATATATTCCTGCCCATTTTGCAGTCATCCACCGCTGTTATACACAAACACACATAACATTGCCATATATAAAGAAAACCATAATGTGCATAAACCTATATTAATGCAAACATGCTATCATACACAAATTGGTAAATTATCAAAAGTCAAAGATAAATATTTTACAGTTAACCAACAGTTAACCATTAAAGAAGATGGAACTCACGTGAGACTTGCGTCGGGGTCCGTTCTAAAGAGGAGGTGTCACTCTCTGGGGGAAACCGCAAAATTGGAGGAGTCGTTGGCTTGGGCTTTATGACTGAACAGAGAATTAGAGATAAAGTAGCAGATAGAGAAAATAAGCAGTGAAACATGACACATTACAGCTAGACCTTACTTCCATTATCTGGGAATCATACCAATGACCTTCATAATAATAGCCATGCGCTACCTGTTATGCTACAGAAATGCACAGCATCCTAATTTTCAAATTGTCATAAAACAAGACAAGTGAAGCAGGCAGGAGAATTATAAAATTAAGTTACTTGGGACGCGAGGACCGTGCGTGCTCATTGGTGAGGGCTGCATGGGTGTTGTCGTCTGGGCGGGTACTTCCTGTTGACATGATGGCAAAATTAATTCAAAGAACTGTCCAAAGTAGAGGAACTCAGCCTCTAGTATTCAGCATTTAAAAAGACTTTTTTAGATTTCTGTTTTTTCCTGCATTAGTAGGAAACTATCAGACAGAAAAAAGAAGAATTTTCAATCTTACCGGATGCCTGAACTCTGAAACACAAACATAAAATGTATAATTCATTTATAAATAAAACAATAAAAAGTCAATAAAACTTTAAAATGAACTTGAAAGAAGAACTTTCAATCAGATTATTAAGTTATTCAAATGTTTGTACCAGTCTCAGGTTTGAGATTGTGTTCAATATTGGTGTGGAAGGGCTGAATGGACAGGGTGCCACGATAGGTAAGGATAGACATTCCCTTCCCTGCTGGACAGATCTTTTTAAAGGAAGCTGGAGAGGGACAGAGTAAATAAAAGAAAATTAGCATTAGACAGATAGACAGACAGTTATTATTGAGAGTGAATTTATAGATGCATATACACAGTGTGGACTTTCACACAGGTACAAACACACTCGCCTGTGCCGTCCTCCGGACATTTCTGACAGTTGCTGCCCCATGCTTTGCCCACAGTGCAGCAGCATATCTCCTGGGAAAGGCGTGTTGGAAGAGCATGCTCACATTTTCCTGCTTCAGTAACCATACGGAAACAGAGACCCTGCTCAACAGTTGATGCTATGAGATTAAAAAAAACATTCATTTAGTTCATTCATGTTTTGTGCTGAAAGAATTAATCTGTATTTTATTTTTACAATTGCTTATTGTTTTGTATATATAAATTATGAACTATCCTAAATTATAGATCCTCTTCATAGTATTTTTAACTCATCATTGGTGTTGGGATATGTCCCAAAAAAAACAACAAACTGGCTGTTATTAGACCTCTTACCAAAAAAAAACCAACTTGATCCCAGGGAATTAATAAATTATAGACCGATCTCAAATCTACCTTTTATTTCAACAATACTTGAAAAGGTGGTGTCCTCACAGATATGTTCCGTCCAGGAAAGAACTACTATCTGCAAGGTTTTCCTGGCAGGAAGTGTGGTTGTATCTCTCTTCTAGTGTTACTCAACCTCAGGGCAGCCTTTGACACTATTGACCACAGAATTCTCTTGAACATGCACAAAAATTATGCTGGCATAAAAGAAACTGCAATGCACTGATTTAAATCGGATTTATCTGACTGGTTACAATTTGTTGTTGTGAGTAAAAAGGTGTCACATTGATTGCCTTCCTGTTTTCTTTAGGCAATTCTCAGGTATTGCAAATGTATATTTCTGTTTTATCTTGTTTTGAAAAGGCATGTCTTGTTTAACATAATACTTGTCATACATAATTAACTATGTTAATTGACTATATGCTGCAAAGTCTCAAAGTATATACCATTTCAGTTGACTGTCTGGTTACATTAACTTCTCATAACTCACTGAGGTAGGTATGAGCCTTCGGATGCAATAAAAGGTATTTCTGATGCACATCCATTTCTTTAAATGGTTCAAATGTGCTGTAATTATCATCAGTTCAGTCATATACAAACCGTTTACAATCTTAGTATCACTAATTAGTATTACTAATATACATTTTATGAGAACAATAATATTTGCAATACTACAATGTATGTAATTCTCTGTTTTCTGTTTATGTAAAGCATATAGGCATATGTATATATGATATGCTAGCATGTCTGTGTATGTAACACAAAATGGAATTAGAGAGGGAATACATAGATATATATAGATTTATATATAGATAGTTTCTAATGTATATAAATATATTTATATTTTAATATATTTATATTATGTATATAAAATGATTGACATATTAATGATTATGTCTCACCTACGCAGCGTGTTCTTTCTGTTAGTACATATCCAGGCTTGCAGGTGCAGCGAAAACTTCCTTGTGTATTTAAACACTCTCCGTTCTGACACAGTCCCTGCATCATACATTCATTTATGTCTACCACAGCATGGAACAAGACAGACAGGGAGAAAACAACACACAACTGGTTAACTTTAATAATAAGCTTGTGACAATATGTAAAATATAAAGTTCAGAGTTATCCTCAGCTCTGTAATAAATATAAGAAGGACAAAGGATTTAGATTAGGTTCACGGGTAAGATTCAAGAAGGTCTACAATGGACTCCTAAAAAGTTCAAATAGCTCTCAAGTCTCTTTGTCTTGTAACAGCTAGTTTTGTAACTGATTTTCCAGCTGACACTTTTTGGGCTGTTAAGTAATTCTGCTGCAGTCAGTGATGGTGTAAATGGTTTTCCAATCATCCATGGCTTTCCTCAAGCTAAATTACCAACAATGAAAAAGTGTTTCCAGGAAAAAAGGGTTTTCTTTCCAAATTTCTGTACTTCCTGACATTCCTAAAGCATCAGTCTTCTATTGTTGTAGAAAGTCAGTGATAGCGGCCCGTAACTTCCTCTAGAACAAATGATGAGTGTTATAATCCTGATGCATTAAAAAATGTCAAAAATTCATTTGATCTTTTTTTGGGCCAAAGGTCTTTTTCAAAATTCATCTCAAGGCATTCAGTCTGGCAGCTAAAAAACTGAACTGTATTGGACTAAACCAAAGCTGATTCAAGGCCTGTTCAAAGTTGTCTTACTCAACAGGTTCTTCCATCAGTTGTAACAATTCAAGCAAATGCATGTTCTATCCGTTACCACCCTAAACAGTGTGCTGTTTATTTATCCAGAACATCCAATTCTTCACACAGTCAATTACAATCTTCATCTCTGCTCTCCTTGGCCATGCACTTCTGAGTTTCTTATTGAGTTTTTGGAAGCAAGATCCACTCTGTTCATAGAGGTATTGGCATACCTCAACTATGATGGTAAAGTAGCTTTTCAGATGGTAAAAGTTCTATTAGCCACAAAGGTTTTGAGATTATCATTCTCAACATACCATGGTGTGGTGAAATGACCTCTCCGAAATATGCTCAGAATTCCTCTGATGAATTCTTCACAAAGTGTAAATGCAGTTATTCGTTCAACCTTCTGTCCAACAGCTGGTGTAAGCGGAATTGCAGGGATTGCAATATGCTTGAAAACTCCACCCCTGGTTTTCCTATAACCAGGAACTAGTGTTCTTTCTGACCTCATAATTTGAAGGAAGGATGCTATTCTTTAACCATTAGCGCTTGCATTTGAGAAATGTTTTAACTGAGAAGAGCATGTAGCATATTAAAGGTCTGAAGCATCTGCTTGCAGTAAAACTTGACAGTTGTTCTCAGTCATCTTGCACAATGTACAATTTATTTGCCTACTGTTCCGCAGTCTAGCTTCTCCTTCAATGGTTATCTTTAAAAAGGCCAAGAGAGTCATAAATGGAGCTTTCATTTAAATAATCTGATATGATATCTTCCTTGTACTATTATTCTGAATCTATCCAGTCCACTGTGTTCACTATAATCAAATCTGTCTCCTAACTGGCAGAAAAGCCTTGGCTTCTGTATGTCTCTCTCATTCTGAAATAAATTGTTGTCCATTACTTCTGTGAAATCGTCCTCTGAGCGATCAGTGTCTTAGCTTTTATCTTCTGATGTCTGTCTTTAAAATAAAAATAGAACCACTGGGGCTTAAAATCAAATACATTCACAGGAAGAAAAGCACAAGTCAGTACAACTAACAAAAGTACTTTCTGTGTGTGACATACGACTGTGGAATTTCTGATGCTCCACTCATTATTACTAAACAACACAGGAGAAAGTAGGGTAGGAAAATGCAGTGTGAGATTATTTAATCAGTAATTGTAATGACAACCAACTTATTTACAGTTTGTTAAAATACATTACCTTGGCAATGAGTGCTGTTGAGTCTCTTGTATCCATGAGGGCACGTAGAGCCAAAGTCCTCTACTATAGTTTGGTGTTTCCCAGCATCTGAGGGAGAGAGAACCCAAGAGAATTAATATCCATTTCCCCTGGCAGAGGTTCTTTGGTTGTTTCATTAAAGCAATAGTACACAAAAATGAAAATTCTAACATCACCATAACAGTAATCAATTCATCATATGTGCAACAGGCACACTGTTCTGAAGCCATACAGCAGCTTTGTGTGAAAAACAGACCAAAATTGAAGTGGCTGTTCAATGACAATTTTGAATTGCACTGAATTGCACTGAATTGTATTCACTGTCATACCATAAACATTCTGCTAAACTCTCTTCCTGTATACAACAGAGTAAGTCATGCAGGTTTATGATGACATCAGGGTGAGGAAATAATGATGAACACATTTCATTTCTCTGTGAACTATTCTTTTAAGCCAACCACCACTATGAAACATCAAACCAATTAGAAAGCAAAACAAAGCTAAATAAAAATGAGTGAGAGACACTTGAGAGAAACTGGTCTTGTTGTGTGCTGTGTAAATGATGTGGTATTTGTGTTTGTGTGTGTGTTAAAGAAAGAAGGGCTGAAGTGGGAACTTTGCTCTGAAGCTGAGATTTTTTCTTCGTCTGGATAAGAACATGTGAGAACAGAGTGACTTTCCAGAGAAGTGTTAGCCAAAGCCAACATTTTTTATTCTTTTTTCCATCCTTCACTTTTGTCTCCTTTTACTGCAAAGGGTGTGTCATCGGAAAATATGGTGATGTTGCTAAGGCACGAAGACACTTACACACACTCAGACACAAACACTAGTACAAACACACATCTGCTTACACACAGAACCGTTCATCTGGCCGAGAGTTTCAAAAAGCAGCAGACACAGTGCACAGGGCCATCACTGTCTGACTGAGCTCTGACAAATCAAATGGATTACCAGAAAAAAATAGTGGAAAAAGAACATTTTTCTTCTAGCCCATATTGAACTTAGAGACCGTGATGACACATTTCCCACCAGTGAAGCTATGACAGGGTAAATTTATAAGAAAAGAAAGACAAGAAAGAAAAATAAATCAAGCAGTAGGACAGTGAGTTGAACTGTGAGTGGTAAGGGATAAATGATTGGTTCTGGATTTTTTTTAGGTTAGGAGCAAGGGGCTGTTTTGGCTCTCAACACACACTTTAGTCTTATTATGACGGCAAAGACTGTAAAAGCATCTTTATGAGACAAGCTAAATAACCGAAAGTGACTTAGATCACAGACATCAGGGAGGTGCTGTAAAATGAACAAATGGTTCACTTTGCAAGGCTAAATATTGTCAAGAAAAACAGCTTAATTTAATTTTTTGGTCTAACCTTTTAACCGAATGTTTCCACATATTAGTCTTCTTCTTTGAAAAGTATATACATATATTTTCCAATAAGAAGTCTTGGTGCAGAATTCTGAAGTTCTCAATTTACCTGGCAACATGATTATATTTTCCTTTGGTAGTTGATATTGGTAGTTGGTATTGGTATATAGATATTAGTAGTGGCTGTCACATGTATTAGGGTGAAAGTTGTCTTTAAAGAAGAAGAGTGTAAATTAATTGTCATGCTGTGTTTTCACAGAACTGGTGTAATGGAAATGTGTTTTTAAATTGTACTTACAAGGTAGTAAAGGGCATTTGTAACATTTATTTTGGCCCCATGAATTGCCCACACTGCCACAGCAGTCTTCTTGATTGGTCAGACCAGGAAGAGGGTTACTACTACACTACAAAAAGAGAGTTTTCTAAAATTAGAAATGAAATCCATGCACACATCATACTATTTGTATTATCTTATCTACTTATGTCACCCACAGCCTGTTTGGGTGTGGTTTCCTGGAAGCACCTCCCTTTGGGCTTATGTGTCTGTGGAGGAAGGCGGGTAACAGTCTTGGGGCTGTGAGGCTTGTTCTCTGATTGGTCAAAAGGATGAATGACAACTGAGGTGTCTGGTGCATGGAGAACACGGACATTGACCTGCACTGGATAGATGGATATAAAAGAACAACAAAGAGATGAAAAGGGAGGGATATTAAGTTGTTTTTAAATCATAATACTTATGTCTAGAACAGCATTAAAGATTTAGTTCAATAAAATTCTGTCATCATGTACTACTCACTCTCATGTCCTTCCAAACATATATAACATCTTTTTCTGGAAAACTAGAGGAGAAATTTTGAATAATTGTCACAGAGGCTGTCAGGTTCTAATATTGTTATCTAAACATCTCAACATGAGGTTGAATAAACAGAATGACAGAATTTTCATTTATTGATTAACAACCCCTTTAAATATAATTATATGATTTTACACATTAAAAAAGTACAAAATAATATCACTATTCAGAAATTGCGAGAGTGAAAATGCTGTATGCACCAATTACCTTCAGAGGAGTGATGCCCTCCACCCTGTGACAGAGGCAGAGTAAACACAGAGTGAGTCTGTGCCAACTGCTGTCGCCCACCTGTTCCGCCTGGATCAGACAGGCTCTGGGACTCAGGCATCATCTGGAAGGATTAATCAGGCTCTTAGATCATGGAGAATATACATTCAGCTGAACTCCACCAGAATTGATTGATCCAACAGAATATACCTGTCAAACTACGCCCCCTCTTTGCTGAAAAATTACTGGCAAACGGGAAGATCCAACTATTACTACAATTTTTTGGCTTATCTAATCAAGCCAAAAATTTAAAATTTAGTTTCCCTTTAGTTTTCTATATATAGTCTGAATGGCAAACTAACTCAAGCTGTTTTATTATCATTTAATTTTTTAGATGATAACATTTTTTTATTATCATTTTTAGACAAGATCTAAAAAAATTTGCATCTACACAAAAGCCTAAATGACATGATACTGTACATAAACTATTGTATTAAATATATGTATTTTTTTCAATATATGACAGATTTTTGTGGAGTCTGTACCATTTGTTTAGTATCAAAATGGCAACTTGGAAAAGTATTGAAATCGTCCTAGCAGGGCAGTAGCTACAGGGCTGAAAGGTGGGAACAATTCTGGGGGCCCATAACAATTCAATTAGTACTGATGTAGGAGTCAAGAGTAAAATACAACTGAGTGCGGAATTCCTACCTATGGCCCTGTTTCCTAAGGGTAAATTTTACAAACACAACAAAGTGAGCTGAATGAAATCAACACCTGAAGGGTGTAGACAGGCTGCTTGTTTCCACGAGAAGCTTGTGTTCGAAGCGGGAATTGGCAGAGGCGCCCAGTGAAGCCTGGTGGGCAGAGACAGTGTGTGCGAGTACTGCACACTCCTCCATTCATACAGGTAAGAGGACATACCACTGTAAAAAGAGTAAGAGTACAGATTAAGGATATCATAGATTAAGAACACACTTGTGTTTCACATTTCACACATTCAAAACTATAAATAATGGAATTAAGCACACACGTGCACTCTCCTACACACATACTCTCAGATCAGAACACAACAGAATCAGTATAGACTAATTGTTTATGAGAGAAGATGCTTTTGCAGACTGCATTGATCATATTTAAACTTTTACTGTAAAAAATCAATTGAAACATAGAGTCAGACTATTTGATTTATGTGTTAGACTGCGGTGTGGTTAGAATTCTCTTATGTGGGCTGAAATATCAAGCCAGGCTTAACCAGGTTATTTTGGAACACTGGCACAAGTAACGTTTAATAACAGCTCATGGTGGTTTCAGATGGGAAAATCCAGTGTCTATTTATTTTTCTGTTCTGTTCTAAAAATCTACTCTTTAAATTATTCAGCAGCAGCTGAAAGGCAGCAAATGGCAAATGTAAAGTTCTGTTACAAAACAGCTGATTTTTTCAATAGGCAGCAATGATAGTAAGCCTGAAAAGACCAAATATTTAATATTTTAAGAACATGTTGTATGTTCAAAATGTTGGGTAAAGTTAGTAAATAAATCAATACATTAAAAATAGCATGTAAATAGCAGGTAAATAAACTTTAAAAAAAAATACAATAATCAAAAACTTGATACTATGGCAATACAAGGGTTGTTAAATAAACATTATATTTTAGCAATGTTGCATACTAAGCCTTGACAGATTAGAGATCCTCCAAATCACATGCTACCATAGAAAATGTATACTGTATACTTAATAAGTATACTTGTATACTTATAACATCTTTTGTAACATCAAGGTCCTAATTTAAGACTTTAGGCGGTTCCTATAGCGGTTCCTGTAGTGGTTCCTGTTGCGGTTCCTATAGCGGTTCCTATCTACAACAAAGCTCCTGGTCCCAAAAATAAAGGACCGTGATTTAATTACAACAAATGTATAAATACTGTTGAAAAGTAATTGCCCATCATTCTGCATGTAGAAATAATTTAAAAATTCAATATTTAAGAAAAGCAAGCATACAAGCTGAAAATTCCTCTTCTCTTTGTACTATAAACAGCAAAGATCCTGAGAACAACTTGTTGAATTCTTTATATCCACACTCTTAAGCAGGAGATAATACAAAGAAGACAAATGTACTCTAGAGTATGATCTTGTGTGTCTGTTTGTATGATCAGTCTGGCAGTAGCAGACTGTGGCTGGCCTTGTCTTGTAGCTTCATGAGGTGGACACACGGAAACAATTATAGCTGTATAGCTGGCTTGAGTCCGTCTGTGTGCTTATGACTACCACCCACACACACACTCTCACTGATTTAAAGGGATAGTTCACCCAAAATTTCTGTCATCATTTATCACTGTCCTGTCATCTAAACCCAGATAAATGTCTTTCTTCAGAACACAAAAGTGGATATTTCATTAATATCTGAATGGGGATTCCATACAATGTACATTATGTCTCACTTTAATACTTAACAATGAATCCGAGAAAGTGAGTGCGGCTTGCTGATGATTTTCCTTTCCATTTACTTTCCAATGCTGTGAGGGTAAGTAAGTGATGAAAGAATGTACATTTTTAGATGAATAATTGTATTAAGCTCAAAAGTATGGAAGTAAGACTTCTACTATACTCTATATTATTTACTCTATGTCAACTGCATAGAAATAGAAAGACACACACTATATATTCTATATACAGTATGTCAACTGCATAGAAATAGAAAGACTTGTAGTGTAGAATTTAAGAGAATGTGTTCATGAGATAAAAGAAACACCTGAAGAAAACAAACATAGATAACAAAGGTACACAAAAAACTAACGTTCTACAAACCATGAATATCCCTACGCTGTAAAAAAACTGCCTTAAATTTTTAAGTTTAATCAACTTGGCTATACAGGTCATTTCAACATAAAATTTTAAATCTTGACTGGTATAATATAAAAAATAGGTCAAGCAATTTTTCAACCATTTCTTAAAAGTTACAGCAACTCAAGACCAGTCAAGATTACAAAGAGTAAGTTGAAATGACTTGTGCAGCCAAATTGATTAATCTTAAAAATGTAAGGCAGCAAAGTTTTTTTACACTGTAGAAGCAGGAAAAAATTGTTCATTCTTTTTTCTTTCTAAGTTCCTACTCTCTCTCTCTCCCTATCTGTGCACAGTCAACCTTTACTGGTTAATGCATGGCTTTGACAGATTTTCTATCTGAGTTTCTGTCTGTTAATCTGTGTTTCGATGTACATGTGTATGTATTCATAACTGTATGTATGTTTGTTTGTGCATGACTGTGTATATGTGAGTCTGCCTGCATGTGTAGGAATGCCTCAGTGTGTCTATGCTTGCACAGTTAATTGCAGTAATCCAGACAAACAGTGGTTTCAAAAACACAGCTTTAGACTTCACTACAACATTAACTGGCACACATACACGTGACTTTCTCCAGCAGTGTTGAGTTCTCAAGTCGTATGGGACTATCACAGTATATCTCAGACCTCTTAAAACCTAAATTCTAGTGTATGAAAGCAACAAATCTACCTTAGTCTAGCTTCCTGTCTATATAATATTTACTTAAAACTGAAAGATAAATTCTTACAAAATGTTTGTGCTGATGATTTCAGAGGAATCTCAAGGAGTGATCTTTGTCTAAGCCAAAGAGATGGCTAATGGATTTAACCAATATTTTTATATCTGTATCTGTCTATGAGTGTGTGTGTGCGTGCGTGTACAGGTTTTCTTGTAAGGGCCAAAAGTTTGAAAATGTCCTCACAAATATAGCATGAATTTACATGTCTAGAAGGATATTCTAGGTGTTAGTAAAAAGGTCATAAATTAGATTTGGGATAGGAAATAGAAAATATCATTAGCATAGTGTGAAAACATTGGAAGTCCATGAGATGCATTCAATAATAGTAAAACAAACCAGTGCATGTGAAGGGTGGAGTGCATATGATATGACAGTCTGTGTGATCATTTTCAGGGGGTTAGTCAGGGTGTGTCTACTGTGCTTGTCTAATCCACTGCCTGTCTGAAAATCACTGTATTTAACTAGCTGATTATTCCATACCATCTTTTTCACACCTCAGTATTAGAAAACAAAGAGCGGAGACAGCAGCAGAGATGTATCCCATATTCTGCTAGTTAGATTTGTAATCTCTGGGTTTGATGATTTGCTGATCAGAGGAAACTGAAACGTTTGCTTTTGATTTCTCATCTAAGAGAAACAGCCCAGTCTCTCTCTCTCTCTAATTTTAACAATGTCACAAACTGTACAAAATGTGTTAAAAAATACATTGTTTATTGTTTCATGCATTGTTTAAATACATTAAAAATTGTTTTATTAGGCTATTGAAATGACTGCAATATACGCCTTTAAATGTGCCCAACCCCAAAACTATTTGTAAGGGCTTTCAGGGCTTTCTCAGAACTTATATTATACACCAACTTATGCACCAATGATAATTATACACCAAACTACTGGCAATAAAGTATTTTCCCAGTATATCTAAGGAAATAACTTTTTGTAATCTTTTACAGGTTGGGAAAGCAGGAGAAAAAGAAAAGAAAAAACTGCAGAGTAAATGACAGATAGTGGAAAGGGGAAAAAAGGAGACTGTTTAAAACATTTACACATGTGTTTTAGATGCCAAAAAAGTGAACTGTTTCCCATAATGCAGCAGTGGCTGAGCGGGAACTAGACCATTCAGTGTGTGTGTGTGAAAAGCGAGTGAAAGAGAGAACAGTGTACAGTGTGGTACAGTATCATTGGTACAGTGGTGTGGAAGCAAAGAACCTTTTTTCTTTGCTTCCAAAGGCACATTCCTCAGATACCCTGACTCAAAGGCCAGAAAGCTCAGACACATAGAGCACTGGCTCTCCTGGACAAAAAGGCTCATGACATAACCACAGACCACTGATGTTTTTATTAATTATTTATATGGGGTATTTTGTGACCATTCTTCCTGCTTGTGTGAGTACATGTTTATTAGAGGTTGCCGTGGTGTGACTACACAACTGCCCAGCACTTTTTTATTTCGTTTTGGCATTTTATATTGCATATAAAACACCAAAAGCCAAACACTGTTAAGAGGGATGAAAGTATGGTGGTGGTTATACTTCAGTCATTCAAAGCCCAAAGACAGGAAAACAATATTATGAAGACATAGGAAAATATATAGGAAGAAATATATAATTCAAGATAATAGGAGAATTTATAATTTAGACATGTTTTCTATATGTATTGTCAGCTGTGACTCTAAAGTAAAAGTGATAATAATGGACAGTTTGGGATGCTCTTTACAATAACAGTACAGGACAGTATAGTACAGTGCAGCTCAGCATGTCCTTATTTACCCCTGCCCACCGTGTCACACAGATGAATCTGTAGTCATGAATATATGACCTGCAGCGTTATTTAACTTCAGATTAATAGGTTTAAACACCTACACGAGTGTGTGTGTGTCATCTGCATATTTACAGTGGAATACAGTGGATGACAGGACCATTTCAATTCAGAAAGGGAAAGAATGAACAGCCTATAAGGGAAAATGTTGTGCTTTTATACCATTTAATCAATTGTCAAATCTCAGTTAAGCAGAAATGCTTAGATGTACTGTAGTTGGTGGATGTTTCTTCACACAAACTAATTGTGGGCATGAGGCTGATTCAAAATTATTCTGCACTTCTGTTAACAGTCCCTCTAATATGCAGTATCCTTAGTAGCACAGTTCTTTGTTCTTATGTACTGTGCATTTGGTGATCCACTATTACTCGGACCACTTGGTTTTCACAGTGGTCATTGTTTATTGCTTCTGACTTTTTGGTCAGTACTCTTGGCTCATTTAGCTGTTTGGTAAGAACTCTTGGCAGTTATACTTTCTTGACTCTTTGGTCAGTACTCTTGGCAGTTACACATTTTCAACTGTTTGCTCAGTACTCCTGGTTCTTTTGTCTCTTTCGTCAGTACTCTTGGCAGTTACACTCTTTTGACCATTTTGCTAACAAGACTGCTAATAAACCAACAAACCCTCCATCTAAATTACATTAACAACTTAAGACAAGGCCCAGGAATGTTCCATATCCTAATTCTGTTTCTTCAGAATCTTGTGAAACTGTGTTTTGTGGCAAAAATATAACCATTTTAATGTTCACAGTGAGTTTGTCTAACAATATGTTATCATCAATATTATTTGTGTGTAACTACATAAATACAACACTTACACAAATATTAACAATCTAATGTGTATAGATGCCTCTCATAACATTTTCATCTATTACGGTATCTACCATAAATTTGGGTGAAATCCAACCTCTCAGTATAAAGTCATTACCAGCACTTCAACATAGCAAATATATTTTAACTTTGGTCAAGCGTCAGACCTCAGCTTAAAATACCAGCTAAAATACTATTCAAAATAAATTTTAACTTTAGTGAGATTTTCATTAACAACCACAGTTAAAAAAAAATTAAACAAAATCAGTAACCTCTCAATGTTTACATTTTCTTCTATATTTTCTTACCTTTTCTTTAACTTGGCATGTAGCAAACAAGCCTTTTTCTATTGTCACACAGGAAGCCTGAATGTGTTGTAACCTAAGCAACAGCAGAGGTTCTGTGCTGTGTTCCCAGCAGATGTGAGAATTTAGGCAGCGCGGACGGGTAAAATGTGATGTCATCATCAGTGACTGACAGGTATTTGTGTATTTATGGTGAGCAAGAAAGTGAAAGAGGGACATTTAGAATGGAATATTATAGACAATTTTGTCTGAAGAGTAGGCAAAATCAGACAGACGCTACAAATGCAAACTTTTAGTAATATACACCATGTCTCTAATGAAATGAATCACTGAAAATTGCTTTTATTTAAAAATATTTCTAATTTATATTTTCTTGGGACATGCTCCTGTGAAATCTTGAATCATCAAGAGAGTCTTAATGAGGTGCTTTATTGAAATGCCTGTGCCAGTGTTTAACTGGACTTGCAAGGTTTAGTCTGACTGAGAAAATGTTGTTTTGGTGTCTCTGTTTGCATGGGAACCAATGAAGGGGAAAACCAGAAATGTTGTACCAAGCCCTGGAATAGAGGGGGTCCCTGCAGTGGCAGATTAAATAAAAACCGAAGCCCAAACATAACAGTTGGTCCTGGGTCATGTCATTCTTTCTGACATCCCCCTACTGTTATATGAGTTAGTCTGTGGAACTTTGATGTTATGGAAACAGTTATATTTAAAACTCCTGGCCTTTTTCTATGCTGTCTTGAGAATGCATTATGCACTGAACATCACAAAGTGACAATAGTGGGGATGACATACAAATACTAAGGGGAAAGCAAAATCATCAAGGTGGCCTCTATTATCTTGCTAAAAATATTGCCTCCTGCTTCTCAGATTTTAGTCCTGACAAACAGATTCTAAAAATCTCACGTGTCCTCTAGAGATCTCAACAATGTCACAAACTGTGCTCAGATCATAGTCTGCAAAATTTTAGTTTGAACACATCAAGTTCTTTTAAGACCAGATTTTATGCAATACCCATTGTATAATTGTATAACACAATGCTCTTGCTGTGAGCAGTTTACTCATTTGTTTCTAATTTTTTGGGAATGCTTATAAAAAACATTTGAGACAAAGGTGACCTTTTAATGAAACATAACTGAGAACTTCATTAAACTCTTGGTAATAAAACTTTCCACTGGGTATACTGGTGCTAAATGCTTCCTACCCTAAGCCTTTAGATGTTTTGGTTATGAATAACTAAAGGCTAAGCCACCAGTAATAAATACACACACATATTCCTCTGCTCTGCTTTAAATAACTGGCCTCATTCTCATAGTGAAAAGCACTGCGTTTACTCTGAGTATACCAGAATGCTTGTTCAAGGGCCTGAGATTCAATATTGCCCTAGAAGAAGTCTCTAAGCTGCCATCTCTCTCTAAAATCTATACAGTGTTCCTTTATCACTTTCCAGCAGCAATTTTTGATTGGTGTTTCAAAGTATTTGACTAGCAAGACCAATTATGCAGATGGCAGTCCCATTCTGCTCTGATATCTGGTGGATGGAAAAACTAGCCAAGGTTCATTAGGATAATGTAAAGAAACATGGGAAATATCTCTAATCTACACACAAAGGCAAGAGTCGGAACACCAAAAAGATGGAAAGAGAAAAAGAGAGAAAACGACAGGGAGATCAAGACTGGGACAGGCTGAAGAAAAGGGAAGGAGAATGAAAAAAATGAAAGAAAAATGTTGTCCTTAGTTAAACTCATACTGTGTGTGTGGAATGAACCCAAGGTAATTTTGTGACTCAAGTAAACGAAAACACAGAGTATAACAAAAAGAGTTTGTGTTTGTGTGTTTAAAAAGAATTTCAATATGGAAATACAATAGAGGTTGACGTATCAGCAACTAATAACCACTGCAACTCAAACTTAGATGACCAATGACTCACACACCCACAAACACACAAGGATTGGCATTCTTCTGGAATGTTTGACTGGAATTCTGACACATTTTCCATTCTGAAACAGCTCTTTTGTGAATTGCTAGATTTTCCGTGCTGCACAGCTTTTGCAAGCCAGAAAGCAATAAAGCCAGATTAGTTCAAAAGATCCTGTGTGTCTAGTTACGTAACAAAAATTGCTTTGACTCTCCTGAGCTCTTTTTGAGCTTTTTTGAACTTTTGTTTGTGCTCTACCTAAAACACAACAAACACTGAACATTATAACCTACACTAATAAGGAATGGCAACAGACTAGAACTTTAAGTACAGTTAAGTGAGTTAAATAAAGAAATAAATAAGTCACCAAAATAAGAGAAAATATGTGGCGTTTGCGTGTGAAAATGAGGCGGTGTGTGTGTGTGAATAAGGACAGAAATAGGCAGTGGGTTGTCCTGCTGTGGCATTCTGGCATCATTCTGGGCACTCTGTGGCACTTTGCTGAAGTGGAGGATGGTTTGGGGTTTACACACCTCTCACCACAGAACCCAGATCCTGGCAATGACAGACAGAAAATGGGTGACACAACAACAGAAACAGAGAGGCAAGGCCTGCATGGTGCTTAATAAAACTGTCAGTGTGGAATTCTGAACCTTAAAGGATATGTCCACCCCGAAATAATCATTTTCTAATAATTTACTCATCCCCATGTCATCTAAGATGTTTATGTTTTTCTTTCTTCAGTCAAAAAGAAATTAAGGTTCTTGAGGAAAACATTCCAGGATTTTTCATCATCTAATGCAATTCAATTAAGCTAGCAAACGATCAGTCATTTTCAGAAAAAATAAACATTTATATATTTTTTAACTACAAATCGCCTTGATTTGGCTCTGTCATGCGGGGTGAACATATCTTTTAATCCTATTCTTAACTGAGACGACATACAAATATATATACTATATACTAGCCTAGTGTGAATACTAGTGTATTCACACTAGGCACTCTGAACCACCCCTGAGCATGTTTGACCTCCTAAGCCTGGTTTGTTTGACCAGTGTGATTGCTCTGAACCATGCCTGGGCGCAGTTCATTTAACCATGCTCTGGCCCGTTCGAAGGGCACAATCACACTCAGGCATGGTACAAGGCAACTGTACCTAGTGTGAGTTAACCCTCTGAGTGCATTATATGAATAAAGCCACAGAAACTAAGTTCTAGAAAATGTGATATGTGTCATCTTGAATCAGGCCTTAAGGAAAAGATTACATGCTACCAGAACTTCATGCTAAACCTTTATGGACAAAACTTTGGCACATAACTTGTCCTGCATTTGTCGTTAACCAATGAGTAGGTCAAATCGACCAGCTTATTGTGGAGAGGTGTACTAGAGACAAGTGGGTGACTCTCATGCACACAGAAAGACTTTGTGTGAGAGACAAAAAGAAGACAGAATAAAGTGTCCATGTTATAGAGAGATCATGTGTATGTGTGGATCAGTTTCTGCCTACATTGTGGGAACCAAATGTCCCCACAGAGATAGCAAACCTGAAATCACGATGCCTACACTGTTACCCCATAAGGTTAACAGTTTTATAAACATACTAAATAAAGTGTTAATAAAAATATTAAAATGCAAAAAGGGTTAGGTATGAGGGTTAAGACTATGGGTAAGGTTAAGTGATAGAAAATACCATTAACAATATAAAAATAGAATTCACACCATAAAAATCCCCACCATGACAGAAAAACAAACGTATGTGGGTGGGGCGGATGGGGGGTGTAAAAAGAAACCATTTTTGAGCCTTTTAAGAAAGTCAGTAGGTGTGTGTAAGCAAACACACCAGAGGCACCGTTTCTGTACTGTTGACCTCAGTAAGTTTTTCCCTCTCAGGGCATCAGAAAGACACTATATACATGCAAACTGTGGAGCATGTATCACATGTTTACAAGTCAGAACCATCGTGAAAGCATTATTCACTTCTGATGTACATTATTCAACTTACAGTGTGTTTCAATTAACTCTGTCAAATCCAATGACAGAGCTTCCTACAGTGAAGCAGCTTCTACACACTGATCTATTTAAGCTCTTTCATGGTTTATACCACAGTCAAATTCCTCACACCAAGAGGCCACCAGCAACTGCTTGAGGTTTATATATGTTGCATTACATGTGTGAAACTGTATTGTTGCACTCTCATCAAGGCAACCTCATTCCACACACTATGACATTATATCTTCTGTGGAACACAAAAGAAGATATTTTGAAAAATGTCTCAGTGGTTTTGTGTCCATACAATTGGAAGTCAATGTGTGCCAATCATTGGTTTGGTTGTTAATGTACTTGAAAATATAAACATTTGTGTTCCTCAGAAGCAAAAAGTCATAAAGGTTTGGAATGTCATGAGGTTGAGTAAATGACGAATTTTATATTCCTTTCAGCTGTATGTGTGTGACTCCATCTTGTAGCCTTCCATAAATGCAGACTTCACTTAATAGTTAATTCGTTTCCTCTATGTTTATCACATTAATTTATTTTTGGACTGGACTCCTTGAAAAGCATGTGGGCATCCAGCAGACAAAATTAGACAGTAAGAGGAGAAAGACTGAGACAGAAAAACAACACACCAAATGAAACTACTGAGATGCAGAGCTGAAATAATAACCACATTCATCACACCTCTGGTGAAAAACAGTCAAATGTGTGCAGGTAAACATACCCAAACACACTAGCGCACTAGCCTTTGAACCATATCAGCTCCACGCGTTCTTTACTTGAAATAACAAGCTTGTACACCAATCTGCGCAAAAAGGGTTGCTCTGTCACGCACAGGCACAAACTTTTGATTCTTGCGATGTGCCGTGTGTACGTGCGTTTACGTTTTATATACAATGTGAATATAGGTGGGTGTTTAAGGGCAAAAGAGAATATGTTTATGTGCTTGCGTGTAATTCGGATCTTGCTTCGTAGACTTCATGGCACCATGCCTTACCACATCCAATGTGATACAGCTCAAAGCGAGAATTACCCTGCCAACCAGACAATATGCAGAAACCATTACGACGAGATATATATATATATATATATATATATATATATATATATATATATATATAGATAGATAGATATATATATATATATATATATATATATATATATATATATATATATATATATATATATATATATATATATATATATATATATAGATAGATAGATATATATATATATAGAGAGAGAGAGAGAGAGAGGGAGGGGGTTATTATTTAATTTCCACCTCACGTGCCATTGTATGTTACCAAGACGTTTGTACATTAAGGCCAGTTTATCTGTGAGAATTACTGAAAAGCGCGTTTTTTTATTGTTACGTGGCTGAGTAAAGTAGTTTAACGTCAAGAACTCGTTTTGGAGCAACTAGGCCATTGGCGAATAATAACTGATAAACGAATAATAACCGTCCAAAAACTTTTGCTTACCGACTCTAAAGCCAGGCCCGGTCAGGGTATCCGCGGACTGACCGTTTTCCCCGATGAGGGTCGTATTGTTGCCCTGCTCGCAGGTGTCGTGACACTGGCCCTTCAGGCAGGTTCGTTTGCAGATGAGCGGCGCGATGACAACTTTGAAGCGCTCGCGAGTGGACGCGCGCTCGACGCACAGAGCCAGACGCTGGAACGCGAGCCAGACGAGGAGCAGATGGGAGAGAATCAACGAGGGCATGCTGGCATCCCTCTGTGCCAACGCAGGACACCGCTGAGCATTCACGCCACCGCCTACGGTATATCCACTTAAAGCCTGAGCAGATCTGGCAGTATCTCCAGGAACGACCGCAAAAGCCCTTTTGTCGCTGGAGCCTTGTTTGGAAAATGTACGTAGAAACTCCCTCTCTTCTCCCAGGCAGTGCTGGCTACGAAAGTCCTCTCGCAGAAAGTTTCACTGATGCCTTCCTCTACCGTTTTATTAAAAAAAAATGTCCGGTTCAAAGTATTAAAAAGGCACGGTATCCTTTCCCAAGCAATTGGGGACATTTTTCAAACATTTTACATTTGAAAATGCTTTGTATGACAGACTTAAAACTATTTTCTCGTAAAGCCCAGTCTGCTCGGTCGCTGCCTGGATAGCTCGTGTGTGCGTATCGCACTTTGGGAAACTTTAGGAGGAGGAGAGGCAAGGAAAGAGCCAATCCAGGGGCGGCCGCCCTGGCGCTCGGCCAGAGCAGTACAGCGGCGGTGCTCAAAGCGGTTTGGTTGTCGGCGCTTTTCTTCGTCACCCCCTTTCCCATATTCGCACCTATCTAGTGCTCGATGACAGTGCTGTACCCAGTTGTGCGCGATCCCAGGCTGCGGTCACGGTCAGTTCATACAAAAAAATGCAGTAGCAACGACAGCTGCAGAATCCCGAACCACCATTTTTACAGAGGCCAGACCGACTTATTTGTATTAAGTTGAAGTAGGTGTACCTGAGTGGAGCAAGCGAGCATAACATATTTACCACAGGCGATTTATTACAATTATGCATTTTACATGCAAGACTCACTTGTTAAAGCATGTCAAATGCATACCAAAATGCATCACAGAAGTTGCATATCTCTGAAGTACCTTCCAATAACATACTGAAAGGTCCTTCCACTGTATGAACAAAATCCCATAGGTCTATTAATTTATTCAGACTTTACAGTGACTTTAACAATCCTTGTTGCGCAAATTACCCTATGGTTACAATGCTTTTTTAATGAAGTAAAAAAACTTCGTCAATAATTATAAGTTATTTTGAAAGATTGAAAACTATTTGTGGTATGGCCCTGATTTTGCTCACCCTACTGGATCAGCTGCCCACATAAAACAATTGATTGTTTTCAAAGCAAATTTTTATTTCAAAGAAAAGAATATTCAATTTAACCTGCAACCAATTTAATGTATTTCTGTGGCCAGATAATGGAAAAACCAAATATGGGGATATACCAGGTTTGGAAATTTGACCCAAATAATGAAAACCGCAGAGAATGTGATTTTGGAGAACATGTGTAAACAAGAACGGAGACCATTAAAATGAGTAAGATCAGCCAGTGGGAAAGAAAAACTTAGGGCAGGATGATGGAGAGGCAAAATTAGCGAAAGTAAGTTGAGTCACTTCCTTTAAGAAAAGTGAGAGTGTTTGCTTTCAGTCACTAAGGAAATGACTGCATAAGAGTTCCTCACTCACACATGCGTACACACAGGAGAGTTCACTGGCAGATCTTACATTTTTGGCTACATAGAGGCATGCAGCACCAAGACCTGCAACAGACATGCGCAGTTGCTTCAACACACACAGAATTTTTATGCAAAAGCACACCTACAGAGCACTATCATGTGACTACAAAACGCAAGCTGTTGCACATCATGTCAGATTACATTAGGCTTGTAAATGGCTATACCAGTTTACATTAAATGGATAATTCCAGAAGTTCTAAGCAGTTGTCTCTAAATCTTTTACTGTTTATTTGAATTTTATGAATTTCATTAAACAGGGCTTTTTAACAACTCAAACTGTATGACACAATCTCTACATATCCAGCTGCATCAGCTTTTGACAATATATTTCATATAACACTATTAAAACTGGCCACATTTAAGACTACATAAATGTGTTTTTAAGGTGACATAAGTAAACATCTTTGAATTTTAAGGATCTTGAGCACTTACAGCAACATCATACATGATCAGTTCTGTCATTAAAACATAATGCATTGTATCAGAATCACTTAACAGTCTCTCTAATAATTCAGAGCATTGGTATGAGTATTCAGGTCAACAGATTTTACCCTCAGTGTGACATTAAAGTGGTTGCTGCAGTGTGGAGAGCAGGGAATGCGGTCTGGATGCAGGGTGTGTGCTCAAAGAGCTAACTGGCCTTGACTTACGTCATAGAGACTATAACATGGCCGACCGGTACATGAGTCACATTAGAAACAAGAGAGTTCTGACCAAACATCCTCATGCAAAATGGCATTTTTACTGCGGAATTCTTTGTGAAAGGGATTGCTAGAAAAGTGTGACCTAAACAGCTAGTTAAAGCTGATTTAATGCAAGACAGTTCTGAAATACTGGACATAATTGAACTGGCTGGCATAAAGCTGGTACCATATATACTAGCCAATTACATTAAAAAAAATCTTTCTTTCATGGAACACAAACGCATTTTTGAAGAATTTCCTGACCATGTTATTCTATACAAAGCAAGTGAATTAGGCTATTGTATGGAAATACTTTTTATATTATATTTATAATATTTATTGTTATGTTTTTAATACCTGTATGGTGCTTTTGTGGTTGTAATTCTGGATGATGGATGGAAATATGGATGAGTGATCAGGATATTCTATTGATTTAAAAATAACTTTTGAGTTTAACAGACTTTTTGGATGAACGATTTCTTGCACTGTTGACTGCTCACTGTCGTCGTCTTAATATTTTTCTAAATGTAGCAGTTATGTATTTTTTCAAGAATTTGGTTCATTCAAAAGAAGAGCAGTTACCATTTCCTCTGTTGTGATATCCTGTGAGTCAGACAGTTCCCCTCAACCTGTCAGCAAACACACATACAGAAAGACCTACACACACAACCAGTCTACATAGAACATAGATCCATCATTCTGAATATATCAAGTATTTTGAGTGAACTACTGAAGAATTAAGGATATCAATGAGACCAGTGTGGAAAGGATATGTTCATGTAGGAGTACCATTTGGAAATATCAATCAACATACTCAGGAATATTCAAGTAGAGATTTTATGTATCAAAAAAGTTTAATCAGATTTTAATGAATACTATTTTATCAAAACAGGCCTGTATTTAGATATTTTACAATGGAGAATAAATGTTAACATTAATCAAAGCTTATACTGCAACTTAACATTACAAATAATTACTTCCATCTGGCTCTCAGTATTCATGATGGGTATATTGTTGCAGACCAGCCCAAAATACTGGTCTTATACTAGCACTGAAAGTTATATCTTAAAAATATATATCAGTAATTACAAACACTATTAGACACCCCATTTGAACAGTTCCACACATTTACTAGGTTTGATGCCTTATTTTTTTTAGATGTTAACTACAATTTTTTTTTTTTTTGCTTAACTCTACTACAGGTGGACCACAACCTTCAAACTGCAACAACATATCTAAATTCAACATCACATGTGGCTACATGAACAAATGTATTATTTAAACATAGTGAATCAATTAAATTATCCAGAGTTATACTAAAACACTTTTGGATCATTGTCACACAGATGTTTCCAGTTCCTGACTTGCAATTTGTAGACTAAATCTATTTTAGTTTAATGTACAGATTATACAACTTCAATGTTCAAAATGGCATTTTACATGATATAGAAAAAAATATCTTTTAGGAAAAAATAAAAACACTACAGGTGTCGTGGCCACATAAACAGCCTTTCAGTATTTGGAGGACAAAAACTAAACAAGCACGTTAAACTTTTACACTTTCACTTTTCGTCCAGTAGAGGGCACCACTTATCTGACGCTTGCATGTTATGCCTCCAAAGAACTTAATTATTCATAACAATTTGTGTAATTTCACATTGCTACATTGAATATGTTATTTAATTTTTAAATATTATAAAATGCAGATGAATTGATGAAGACTCTGGCAATCACATTTGTGATTTTTAATCAACACCCTGTGAGATAATCTTGACCCTGTTCACTACATCATTCAAATGCTCCCTAATTTACTGTTAAACTGAACACAAGGCTTCAACTGAATGGACATACTAGACTACAACCTGCAAACACTCCACAGAAAGAAATGGGTGAATAACCATACTCACCTTTGTTTAAAACAATACTACATACTGCAATACTAATTTTTATGTACATCAGTGTGTGCAATAAAACCATAATTAAGGCTTTAATGTGTTCATTTTGGAACGTCCATCATTGCTCTTTATATAACAGGCATAGGACAATAGGCCGCAATAAAATTATTACACTAATGACAACACTTATAAGTAACAGATATAATACCCTGTTAGTCTCACCAAGCTATTAAAATCCCGCTGAATTATAGTATTTTAAGTAACAAAAACACTAGATCTCAGAGGGTTTTGTCCAGGCATATGTGATTTAAAGTGTTCTTGAAATGGATACTTGAATGGAGTCAATTAATCACAATAAATTGAAGTTATATAACCCTATTTGAAATAACACGCTTGCTGTTATGTTGTAGGTTTCTAAGTCCATCTCTTCATGAGAAAGTTTGTTTGAAGAGTGTTTTTGGTCCAGGACAAGGCATAACCTCTGTCACACACTCAACACCACACAAGGAAAGACAAAGAAAAAAACCAACTACAAGCTGACCGCTTTGCAATAGTCTTTGCAAAAGTCAGATGTTCCTTTTGATGTAAAACCAAAACCATCTTAGTTCATTTTACACAAATGGTGTTGGATTACAGTGCCTGTTCGCTTATCTGTAACCCTGTGTTGCCATGACTACACACAATCCACCACAGGCTCCCCCTCATTTCCCTCCTCCTCCCACATCCCAAATCTCATATCCTCATCATCTATAGAGGCCCCATCCCCCTCAACCAGACCGACCATGCCCATCGCTTCATCTGCACCTGGCTCCCCTTGATGGGCACGGAGGTGCTTCCTCAGGCTGGCCGGATCTTTAAAGCCACGGTGGCAGAGTGGGCAGCAGCATGGCCGTTCCCCTGTGTGTATGCGCTGGTGGTGTTTCAGATGCTGCAGTCGGCTAAGACGTTTCCCACACACACTGCAAACATAAGGTTTTTCACCTGTGTGTGTGCGCCGGTGTTTCCTCAGGCCATCAAGATGCCGAAACTGCGTTCCGCATTCAGAACAGGTATACGGTTTTTCGCCAGTGTGAATGCGGAGGTGAGTCTTAAGAGCCCCTGACTCACGGAAACGCCGCCCACACACAGTGCACGGATAAGGTTTTTCTCCTGTGTGGATCCTCAGATGCTTTTTCAGGCTGGAGATCAGACGAAATGTCTTTCCACACTCCAAACACAGGTGAGGCCGTTCCCCAGGCACTTCACCCATCAGCTCCGAGATGGAGCGCCGTGTCGGCTCTTCTGGAGATGAACCGTCCACCCTTGGGCTCCTCCTGGCTGTTACACTCATACCAGGGGCATCTCTCTGGGATGATCTAAGCCCAGAGGGTCCCTGGGGAGAAGAACTACTGGAAGAGGGTCCATTGTGAGGCCTGGATGGGGGTGGTGGTGTGGGTTTGGAAGGGTGATGGTGCGAATGGGAACCTCCTTCTTCCTCAGCTACGTGGACAAAGGCCAGATCACATGAACTCTGTGCAGAGTGTTCCGTTTCTGTGGGTGGCTCTCGCACCTGCATGCACATCTGCCCAGAGGAAAGACCCTGTTCTTCTTTAACAGAGAAGCTGGTATGCGGGGAGGGGTTTGGGGCTCTACTGTGTGAGAGCCGTCTGCTGTCATCCAGCATCTCTCCTGTAAAACAGATAACACATTTATACATTGGTAGGAAAGCATCACCCTTATGAAAATGAAGTGCTGCTACTGCAACCCCAGTTTAACTATTCTATGTGTTAAATCGCCACAAATGTTTTATTGTCTCACTATAGTACCCATTTTTATCTATGATATTTGTTTTAAAACTATGGTGACAAAAATGCTATTTAATCTACCAAAAGCATGTAAAACATTTTTATAGTTTTATTATAGTGATGTAATGAGTATTTTAATATATATAATCATAAGATCAGAATTGCAATACATTTTTCATTGTGTTTCACAGAAATGAGATGTGTATTACATTTTCTTTATACTGTGATAGAAAGTCTGTAATGCAAAAGAGCAAACAGACCCTCTAAATTATAAATTTATATACATACTTATAACATATACATAGTCATGCAAAACATCATGAACTAGATTTCACCTATACTGTTTAGTTAAGAATTGTACAGAAGTTAGGGATAATGGTGACTGTGTCTCTATGCAACCTTTTAGCTTTGTCACATTCTCTAATGGAGGTAATGTGATTTATTGGCACATCAAGTCACAAAAGCAACACATGACCCTATGACAGCAAAGTTTAGCGTTGTCTTACCAGTTCGGTTAATGTCTGAGCAGATATTAGACGAATGGACAGATATAGGGTCATAAAAACTGTTTGTCACCGTGCCATCCGCCTGAATGGAGAGGTGGCAACTCTTAAATTCCTCTCTGGAATCAAAGCCGTGTATGGCATCACCCAGAGCGCCACTCAACTCCGGTTCACCTCCAGCAAAACAGCGCGGATCCGCCTCGGGTGGAGTCCGATGAGTTAGCCGGCTTGAGTTCAGCGGTCCACCTGTGGTGTAGCCGTGATTTCCCGTCATGGGCGGGTTACCAAAGGGACCCTGAAGCTGGTCGATTAATTTCTGTGCGCTACAAAGACACTCCTGTAACATTTTGAGCTCTCTCTCTGAAACTTCGAGCCGAATCTTCAGTTTCTCATTCTCCTGCTCTTTGGTCAACAGTTCCCGCTGGGTTTCGGACAGCACGGCCACGATCTCTCCCAGCAGAGTATCGACGGCGGCGGACAGAGTGGACCGGATGGTCGGACCGAGGCGAGTTCTAAGCGTGGAGATGGACATGTTTTTGTCCCGTATTGTGTTCTGCATGTACTCAGGCTTCTCTGTCTTGTTTGACGAGTTGATTATAGTTTGCTTACGGTGGGAAGTACTTGCTGATGAACTGTTTGTTGGTGTTGGTCCTGACACTTGGTTGATTCTTCCAGACCCGTTTTCACCGTCGTTGCGCTTTGAGTTCATTGCGGATTATTGTATGTCAGCGAATAAGATATGTATTTTATTGGTTACTGCTATGATTTATTGATGTTATATAAAAGGGAATGATCATACTTTACGGTGCGACAATGATTTATAATTACCCAGGAATGCAGATTCGCGACAGCAGCCACCAAAAGCTACTCTAGCATTGTCATTAGCAAACTAGCCCACATATACAACTCGAACATTTCACTGACATGGAGTTAGTGAAACATCGATAAATAATCGCACTGAACGATCACAACGACAGTATTGTTAATCTGCGTTTTTTTTCTAATGGTTATCTCGCTACACGCCACATCCAGAGTCTTCATTCCACGATATAAACGCTGGGGTAAGTCCTGACTTTTGATTGGTCGAAGACGCCGTCGCAGCATAATGACATTTTAGCACGTAAACAGAGCGCATATAAATGACGATTTGTAACTCAGAAATTGTATAAACGTTTAATAATAAACGTTTTTTCTATATTTGCTATTGTTTGTATATCATCTCGTATGGTACATACACAGATTATTAGTTTACACAAGAAACGTTAACTGATGCAATACTATTTAAGAATTAAAAGGAAAACATTGTTTTTTTCACTTGTTTTCAATTAACTGAAATTCAAAACGAATTGTATATTAAGTGTAAATTGCTTTATAGAAATGAAAGAATGCTTTAGAGATGTGTTACAGAAAAAGTCTTTAGAACTCAAATTGCATCGAGCATGGTGATTTGAGTACAGAAATGGGAATTATACAGGTGAAACTCTTTACATGCAAAGCAAGATAGTTCAAGCTGTGATTTGTCATAATTGAGATGATTATGGCTTACAGCTCATGAAAACCCCAAATCCACAATCTCAGAAAATTAGAATATTATATGCAATCAATAAAACAAGGATTGTACATAGAACAATATCGGACCTCTGAAAAGTATAAGAATGCATGCCCCTTTTGCAGCAAATACTGCATAAATATCAGCTTGTGGCACTGGTGAGGTGTTATGGAAGGCCAGGATGCTTGAATAGCGGCCTTCAGCTCTTCGGCATTGTTCTGTCTCATGTCTCTCATCTTTCTCTTGGCAATGCCCCATAGATTCTCTATGGGGTTCAGGTCAGGCAAGTTTGCTGGCTAATCAAGCACAGTAATCCCACGGTCATTGAACCAGGTTTTGGTGTTTTTGGCAGTGTGGGCAGGTGCCAAGTCTTGCTGGAAAATGAAGTCAGCATCCTCATAAAACGCGTCTGCGGAAGGAAGCATGAAGTGCTCCAAAATCTCCTGGTAGATGGCTGCATTGACCCTGGACTTAATGAAGCACAGTGGACCAACATCAGCAGATGACATGGCTCCCCAAATCAACACAAACTGTGGAAACTTCACACTGGACTTCAAGCATCTTGCAGTGTGTGCCTCTCCATTCTTCCTCCAGACTCTGGGTCCTTGGTTTCCAAATGCAAACTTGCTCTCATCAGAAAAGAGGACTTTGGACCACTGAGCAACAGTGGTAAGACGCTTCTGACGTTGTTTGTTGTTCAGGAGTGGCTTAACAAGACTCTAGCCTCAGTCCACTCCTTGTGAAAGTCCCCAACACTTTTGAATGGCCTTTTCCTGACAATCCTCTCCAGGCTGCGGTCATCCCTGCTGCTTGTGCACCTTTTTCTTCCACACTTTTCCCTTCCACATAACTTTCTATTAATGTGCTTTGATACAACACTTTGGGAACATTCAACTTCTTTTGCAATTACCTTTAGAGGCTTTCCCTCCTTATGGAGGGTGTCAATGATGGTTTTCTGCACAACTGTCAGGCCAGCAGTCTTTCCCATGATTGTCTACTGAACCAGACTGAGAGACCATTTAAAGGCTCAGGAACCCTTTGTAGGTGTTATGGTTTTATTAGCTTATTAGAGTGGGACACTTTGAGCCTAAAATATTGCACCTTTTCACAATATTCTAATTTTCTGAGATTGTGGATTTGGGGTTTTCATGAGCTGTAAACCATAATCATCTCAATTATGACAAATCACGGCTTGAACTATCTTGCTTTGCATGTAATGAGTCTATCTCATATATTAGTTCCACCTTTTAAGTTGCATTACTGAAATAAATGAACTTTTGCATGATATTCTAATTTTTCGAGTTTCACCTGTATATCTATTGCATTGCACAGACACAAATTAATTGCAGAGACTCGTATTCCCCAATTCCTTGTGACATTTACACATCCTGTAAAAGTACACTGCTGTTATTCTGATTTGTTGTATTAATGATCAAGTTACTATTGGTCTAGATGTCAAACAAGTACAATCAAAATCAGTAATGAGTCATTTCACAGCATAAAACACATGTGGGTTGTACTCAAACAAAACATATCATGATGTTTGTGTAAATTTAAAGACACACTTACAGCTCAGGGGTTGAATTTATGTATTTATGCATAGACCTAAACTAAACTCTAATGATTAATGTAATGATAATATGTTATTTCAGTCATGTGTTATAAGCATTTACATACATTTTGTTTTATCTCTTGACCACCAGGTAGCGTCGCCCCCAAACTTTGCAGGTCACCTCAGACAATAGTAATGATAAGCCATACCAAGTTTCTTACGCAATACGCAATTGCGCCTGTTAAATACTGCATTTAATGACAAAAGTTTACAATGGTCGACACTTAAAATGGTCGACCATGGATAACTGGATATTGTTTGACTTGGCATACCTCATTGAATCTAAAGAGACCACTCTTTTGAAAGTTTTCATAAGTTACAAGCAAAAATAACAATTTTTCACCTATCTGGACCAGTAGGTGGCGTTGTGATGAATGGTTAGGTATGCTTTCTTAGGTCATGCCTGTGATGGCATGTACCAAGTTTTGTCAATACACAAATGTTTTGCAAAGATACAGCTTATATCCATTTTGGCATTAAAGCCATGAAAGTCATTGAAGCGGTATACAAGAACGGTTGAGTGTATCAGAACACTTTTAATAACTTTTTGTTTTTCATTATTGTCTAGATGCTATGTACAAAAGTTTCTGCAAATCGGAAAATCACCCTAGGAGAAGTTCAAAAAAGGAGTTTTTTGGAATATTTAAACTGGTGGAAACATTTCATGATGAAAAATGATGTCATAGGGCGGTTTTAATCAGCATGAAGGAATCAGAAAAAAAATTATTTCTAGAACTTATGAGTCAAAGGTTATGAGCATAAACATGAGTGAAATTGTAGACAGTTGGTGATGCCAGAGGGTTTGAGGTAGAGACACCAAATCTGGTCCAGTAACATTTCAGACTGTCCTCTATTTGTGTGCCAAATTTTACCATACCTTTTACCATGCAGTTCTATGAGCTGCCATAGACTTCAAGAGCAGAAGAAGAAGACTAATGGATACAACGGGGTCTTTGCCCCTTCAGGGCTTGACCCCTAATAATAAGAAAGCTTACATATACAACAGGGGTCTCAAATAAATACAGAACTTGTGGAGAAACGGTACATCAGTACTGTACAAAATACAGTATATTAACGTACACTACATGTTAAAAGTATGTTAAATAGTCGTGAATCCTCTCCAAACTGCTTCCACAAAACGTAACATAGATTCTAGAATGTGATGAAATATGATGAAGGGTTACAGTATCTCTTTAGTGGAGGTCTTGACCAAATGATAGTAGTTATATTCATTGGTTCCATATGATCTCAAGTCATCTTCCAGACTCAGTTTTACTTATAAGAGAGGAACACGATTACTTGATGATTCATTTTTCTAGACCATATTTGACACTGGTCACTGGTGTGACTGCAGTTCGTAACCAGTGAACCTCCCAATGAAACATTCTAATTCTGTCTGTACTGGCTTTGAAGTTTCAGTTTTAGTGTTAAAACCTATGTGCTTACACGCTATGTGCGTCAGCATTCTGTAATCCTGTACTTTGTGCTTGTGTGGCTTACCACTTCCTGGCTAAACTGTTTTTGGCCATAAAAGGGTAGGTTTAGAAGTATTTATGTGAAAAAGTGTAAACATTTTCTATGAATTCAAATTGTTAATGAGTAAGCATGTACAGGAATCTGGCATGATTACTGTATTTTAATTGTAAGGCTACCCCATACCCTATACCTAAACTATAACATCGTTTAAAACAGCAACAAACAATGTATTACTCTTTGAGGGAAATTTGGGCTAAAGCTGAACTGAATTAGTTGGCTGAGGTTAAGTATGTTAAGAGGTATCAGATTGTTAGCTACACTGTAAATGCAGAACAAAGAAACAAAGTGACACAAATCAAATCTGCTAGAACTAGAACAAATGATGTTTACAAAGAAAAAATTTATTTAGTATTAATATTAATGTCAAGTGATACCAGTTCCCATCAAACATAGCTTATCAAGCATAAATTTACACAAAAATATAATAAATTAAACAACACAGACCTGTTGATGTTACAGCATGTTGATAGTAATTGTTACAATTCGGTATATACTATATAAAAAGATTATATTTCAGTCATAATGAACAAAAGCATTTTAATGCAGTTCCTCGGTTTGACAACTAAAATGTCAGAAACAAAATTATAGTTTACAATGTTTCTAAATACTGGTTTTGTTCTTACAAAGTAATTAGACTTTTCAACAACGTATAGTACTTCTATTATAGCCCTTTATCATGTTTTCCTGGTTTATATGGGGTTTATAAATCAGTTTTTTGTACCTGGCATGTAGGCTCTGTACATAATGGTATTAAAGTAAACCAATTATTAATTAAAATGTCTAAAAAAAATCACATAGCCAGAATCACAATCACTTCAATAAGTAATTAACTTTCCAGCAAATGAAACAGGAAACTAAGTATTTTCTCTGTCTGTTGCATATTATTGTTACATATTTTTTAAAAATGGAAGGTTACACAAATTCCAAAGAATATGAAAAACCTAATATAGAGAGAGCAGACCAGACTTAGTTGAGGGATTCTGTTTATTGTTCTAGAATGATTAAGAGAAACAAAAACAAAGAGCAACTGTCTTTAAAGAAATGTTAGTAAGCAGGTATTTATGCACTGACGGTTTTTGGTGGCTAGGTGCTGCTGTTTGCAATCATTTCTGGTGATCCTGTGGTAAATTAAATATTTGAAATATTCCTGGAATCTCTAACATTTTCCACAGCCTGGTCAAGAGACTGGGCTGTAACTCCTTTATGTTCTGTGGATCTAAATCATGGATTTTTAGAAATGGAACGTTTTAATTGTCAAATATCCTTATTTATCTATCCTTAAGTGACACCAGCAATTGTCAATGAAGTTCAGGGATCAAGAGATATTGTTAAAACATGGTTTTAGTCTCCTCATGCAAATAGTCTTCAACCCAGTTTTTAAATATGTGATGGATATTTGTTATTTCTCAGATGCTTTTTCATCCGTTGTAATGTTCAGTTCATTCAGTTCAGTTAAAGTAATAGTTGACCCAAAATTGCCATCAATCACCCACTCTTGTGTTATTGCACCCATATGATTTTCTCTCCTCTTTGGAATGCAGGAGATGATTTTTGATGAATATCCAGCTGGGTGTATGCAAAAATGTCAGAACATGTTACTCAATAAACTCAATAAAACACCCGAGTGTCAGCAAGAAAACGTGTGCAGCTTGCTGATGATTTTGCAGTGCTGCAGTTGGTTTTAGTGAAAATGTGAAGATCTGAAAATGTCATATGGGTTTGGAACCACATTAGGGTTAATGAAAGTAAATCATGACGGACTTTTCATGTTTGGGGAAACTGTTCCTTTAGTTACAGGAATGATGGAGGATCTCAGCATGGGTCCATGTAATCAGACACTCCTAAACTTGCTCACAGGAACACTTGTGGAGACACCGTCTATTTGTTTAGATAAAACTTGCATGGAATACATCCTGTAGCTACCATTTCTTAGCATTTTGTTTTAGAAAACATAAAATATAAGCTGTTTATATATAGTAAGCCATTTAAAAGTATGTTCAATAATGTGTTCTGACAAATCTGATGTTTAAAGGAAAATAAGATAAAATAAAAAATAAGCCCACAAAATACATAAATTCAAAATTTTATTTTGCAAGATAAGATGTCCTCAGCAAACACTTTTTTACTAAAAGTGAACAAAAGTAAGTGCAACAATAACAGAAATCAACAATCCTAACAATCCTATTTAATAAAAAGCATTGTTTACTTTATTTATATATAGTATATATAGTTTATATATAGTTTTAGAAACAACAAATACAAACGTCCCAAATGTCCCCAAAGGAAAAATCTGTCCCCAAAGTATGTATACAAACACACACGCAATAATTACAAAGGTTTAAAGTGTGTTTGTAATTTGTGTGGTGGACTGTAAATAGTGCCTGTGACTGATGTCAACACACATTACTCTGCAGTTTAGGTAGACATTGAGAAGAATGTGCTGAGTCACTCACCCACCTTTTCTGCACCCCTCTCCTTTTTGTTCTTGTTCATTGAGTCATTCACACACTCACTGTCCCATCAGTTTGTTTATTCTGACATCCTGATCTTTATATACACTGAGATAATGCAAAGTGCACATTTGACCACACACACATTCAGTTTCATGTTTCTTACTTTTCTGTCTCTCAGAAAACGGCCTCTGATCATTTCTCTATCTGTGTAGTTGATTTCTGCCGTTTTGTGTGTCTCACCAACAGCAGAACCAAAAACAGCACCACCAGAAGTCCCACCACACCCCCTATAATCCCCAGCTTCAATGTTAGTCCAGTGTCTGAAGTTTGGGGTTCGAACGTGGTGCATGATTTGCTCTCCTTTTCACTAACCCCAGCATTATTCACGGCTTCTACACAAATATGCGCACCAGCTGCCACACTCCCCAATACAGCCGCTCTCTTCTTGTCCTCCACCTGTAGCTTCCTCTCCATCACTTTATCTTCATCTTTGCTTTCCACTCGGACAATGTAGTGGGTGACTATGGAGGTTGGAGCACACCATTGTACCACAACCCCTATGCCATCCTCTTGAGATACTTTTACGAGGCGTGGCGCACTTGGTGGAATATGAGATTCGCTCAGCCCAGGGCACAAACATCCCATGGCATTTGCAAGAACCTTGCAGGGTTCCTGCTGCTCCACACACATGTCGTAGAGGCAATAATTGATTTCAGGCTCTTCAGGCTCTTCAGAGTCAATAGGGGATAAGCTTGGAGGCTCCTCGAATACATCATAGTAATCCGTCGTGCCTCCAGAGAGGCTAAAACGGGGTCGAGTGGCATTCTTAGCTAATGATGTCACAAAAGAGTGGCTGATGATGAGGAGAAGGATGAGAGCACGTCCACACACCATCATGATTCCTGTTAATACACATAAATCATTCATATCACGGTCATGAATGGAGACCAGACAGAGGATAGTACACCATACTACATAAAGAATAATACAAAGCTGCTATCGTTCCAAAAACCTATTTTAATGTAGATTTGTGAGGTGCTGAAATCATTACATTGTTGGGTAAAATATATTGCTTTAACTGTCTTGCAATCATGAATCTTCACATATTGCATATTTAAGATTTTTTTTAAGCAAAAGTAAAAGAAGCATTAAGATATTTTAGCACTGTGACAATTGATAGTTGAAGTGAAAAAATACCATTACAGAAAATCTAATAAAAAAACAACAATTTGTTAGTTATATATTACATATATTACATAATATATATTATATTATATTAGTATACATATTAGCTAATGCAACTAATTTTAACAAATGGAACCTTATTGTAAAATGTTACTAAACTCATCAATGAGAATAATGGGAATTATAAAACATATATATCAAATACCCAGATGCATTACATTAATAGATATTTATGGGCTGTTTCTTTAATAAAAGTGCTACTATGTTGTAACAGTTTATCAACACAAGATTAAACCTTCAGTTTAACTTCACTATTATCTCGGACACAGGAAGTTTGATTTATAGTAACTATACAAAACTCAGAAAGGTCTCTACAAATATCAATCTGACTGTATTAGGTCACACTAACAAAAGTCATTTTTGAAGTCACTAACAAAAGACAAATTAGGTATACATACATAAAAAACAACAACTGAAATTCCACAGTAAGAAGAAGTGAAATAAGATTATGAAAATGATGAATACTAAGGAAACAGTCAGTAACCTTCAACCTGCTTGATATTGCTCATGTGACAGTCTTAGGTCTAATTCTAGTGCACATTATCTGTTTTAGACCATTTGCATTTATGCAAGATAAGAGCTGCACACAAAAACACAAACCAGCCTTCTAAATCACTCTATTGCAAAACAAATCAGTGGGCAAATTTCTAGGCAAATGTGAGTGGGTGTGTACTGTATGTACCACTTGGTGTCAGCTGCTCTTGGTTAAGATAATGATTAACATTCTTTTGCTGAGTAAACTTCATTTGAATCAGAAGTCATTAGCAACGGTGTGTGAGCAGCATTACCATATGCCAAAGGAATGCACGTTTTTTATAAAGTTGTATTGAGGCTGTTTGTGTTTGCTGTCAGCACTAGCTGCAAGGTTGACGGATCGAATAAAGTTAAAGATACAAAGATTTTAATCAAAACGAGATGTTCAAAACTCATTTTTACCTTTACAGATGCTCAGTCGCCCAAGAAGAATTGTCCCACAATCCTAAAATCCAACTAAATTTTTTGATTTCCTCTTTCCTCTCAGTCCTGTTCGAGACAGTCTTTATAAACACTCTCTCAAACTCCCCAACAATCACCTCCTTTTTCTTCTTACCCCATCCCCCTCTCTTTTTCCAATTGCTCCACCTTTTCTCAGTGAATAGGCTTTCTGGCAGTGTGTGTGTGTGTAATATGTGCAGATGCTAGTCTGCCATGAATCATGAGGTCAGAAACCTGCACACATACATGCAGTCATTCAGACTATAAGAGCTGGTGTTGAGTAACTGAAGTATGAGGCATCTATGTTACAAGTTATTGACATTCCATGGATATATTAACATCATTCTTTATATGTATATATATTTTTAAATATTAAAGGGTCATGTGGCAAATGAAAACATGTTTTCATGCTTATTACGTTTTAAAATAGCACAGTTGCCTAAAACATGCCAATGGCTATTGAATTTTAGACAAGAAGGTCTTTATTTCTTGGAACGTTTTGTGGACTGCATCTCTGCATATAATTCAGGAGAATACTTCAGGAAAAAACTTCATACAATACCAAGAAGGAGTTTCCAATTCAGCTGTGTATAGTTCAACATTGAAACATTTCATGTGTATATTAACCAGTGTATATTTGGTGGTCAACTAAAGAATTCTAATGCATTTTTGAAAACAGGTCTGTGTGTGAAACATGTCAGAAATTATAAGACATGTTATGTGGTCCTCACTAGTATTAAAGGCCGATAAACTGGTAAAATCATACAATACTTAAAATATCAATAGGTTTGGGCGAAGGTTATGTTTGGGGAGGTTAGGTTTATAGAGACAGAGAGGGATGTTGTTGGTTTTGATCGTAGTGAAATCAGGTTTTTTAGACTGTACAATTGTATACTCTGAATGATAGAATGAGTCAAAGTTTATGTCAAAGTTCATTTCATTCTCACACCTATGGAGGCTTCCTCTCAGTATCCGCTAACATTTAACCACACATACAAGGTGTGTCATATATTGTGGTCTAGATGTTTTCATCATACAGTAATTTTTGAGTCATCAAGTTCATTAGACAATATGAGTTCATCAGACATACACAGACATACTTTAAATGCTAATTCAAATTTGAATATTTAAAATGAATTTAATACTACACTGTAAAAAAAAACTTTGCTGCCTTAAATTTTTAAGTTTAATCAATTTGGCTGCACAAGTCATTTCAACTTACTCTTTGTAATCTTGACTGGGGTGGAGTTGAGGTAACTAATAGGAAAGGTAAATAAAGGTTGAGGTAAATAATTGGAAAATGGCTTAACCTATTTTTTTAAGTTCTACCAGTCAGAATTTAAAATATTAAGTTGAAATTACTTGTACAGCCAAGTTTATTAAACTTGAAAATATAAGGCAGCAAAGTTTTTTTTACAGTGTTTTTACAATTTAAAAAGACATGATTTTTTATGTTATGATTCAGATATTAAGAGAAATGTTCCAAACAATTGCTATTTAGTATTTATGTAACATGTAAAGTTACATTTTCAATGGCCACCAACAGAGAAAGATGATTTTTGTAGCCAAAGGGTACAGTAGTTACAGCTAAAAACACGGACTTTTATTTTAAACACTTTTATAACTAACCAACCCAACCTTGACCCCTTTGGTGCCTGCAGAGATATGTAGCGACAGACCACCTGCTGTTGGGATGGTTTTCCTTTGAGTTTTACAGTTTCAGAGGAAGAATGTTCAGAAACACCGGATAGATGATCCACTGATAATACATACACACACAATCCCACAAGAATTTTGAGGTATTAGATAGTGACAAATCCAGTTTTGTATTCTTTTAGGGTGGATGTTTCCTATTTTTTAAGGGTCAATCATGAGTTAGAAAACTGAGGTCTCTTTCTGTGTTCCATGACTGCTCTGATCACAGGAAGCAGACCTCTTCTAAATACATTTAAAACCATCTGCTGGGGGAAAAAAAAGCCCTGGGATGGACTGGTGAAATAAGTTTTTTGTTTCAAAGCCTTCTTGCTCGTATACAGGGATCAGGAGGACTGGAAAGACTCAACTCAAGCTCTGGATTCCCCTGTGAGCCAGTCTACAAAGTAAGTATGAAGAGTATAAACTCCATGACCGGAGTTGCAAAGATGGAGAACAGGAATGTATAACAAAGTCTAGATATTTTAGAACAAATCTAGAACAAAAGTAGATGTTTATTTTGGTATCAGTGGCACAGTCTTAGTATCAGTGGAAAAGTCTTTTCCCCTTTCATTTAGCTAGGCTAATAAAATTCCAGAGTTTACCTGCTGGATCTCTAAACAGTTGTTAACTGAACTCAGACATGCCCTTCTCAGCTTTTCCTCTCTCCCCTTGGGATGACAGAAATGGGATATGTCTATGCTTGCACAACAATGCATAGCTAACCAGATCTGATAAATCAGATTGCTTTCTGCATAAACTGAATTGCCGACCCACTGTACATGTGTGAAGCCGATATACTCTGACCAGCCTTTATAAAATATAACGTTTCCTTTGTCATTCCTCATTTGTACATTAAATGTTGTTGTGCCTTCACAGACTTGTCCTAAAAAAAATCCTAAAAATACATGTTTTTTATTTTTTATAATAAACATGTGTTTTTCAGGGATAATCACTTGGGAATATTTTGTGTGGGAACACCGGACATATGGCCAACTAGGGACAAGGAATTAAACATGCAAGAAATCTTCAGGACTTTGATCTGGCATCACTATATGTTAATGATTAAAATCACAACACCACAGCAATATGATAAGAATGAATTTGTTTATTTGTCTATTTTAAGGTCAGGGATTGTTTTGTGGATGGAAATTTTTAATTTGTAGAACAACCCGATCAGATTTTCTCTATGCAATTCATTCGCAGCCATTTCACATTCATAAATCTTAGAACATGGCTCTTTTTTCACCATCAGTCTTCTACATTAACAACATAGCACCTCTTAACCTCCTTACTGTATCTCTTTGGCAACACATGTCTAATTGTAATCCTTCCTTTCTTCTCTGTCATTCCCTGTTTCTCTTCCTTCTCCATATCCAGTCTGTGAAACATCTGCTTTCCAGCTTTACTCTCTGTTTCCCTCACTCCATCACATCTGGCAGTCATTAGCTGGTGTGCTGAAAGCGCAGCTACATACATAAACAAGCTCACATGTCATATGTTCTACTTGACCTAGGGTGTGTCTATGCGTGTGTGTGTTTTCGGTGGGCAATTTATGTAAAGTGTGTTTATTTCTGGGAGTTGCAGGTGTGTATATGAGTTTATGTGCATATTAAAGGTACTGAGTAGAAATAGCTTTGGGTATGTTTCTTAATGACAAAATGTTTTGGGTGTGTTATTAAATGCCTTGCTAGTCAGTAAGTTTTGGTTTGTCTTGTTTGGTCTATAAAGTACATCCTGTTCCTATTAAACAGCACTTACTGGTGTTAAACTGGGGCAATGCTGTGTGTCATCAAAGTTCTGACACACTTATCTGCCCTTTGCTACATTCACTGTAATCACTGTACATTCACTATCTATGCATCCATTCATCCATCCATCCATCCATCCATCCATCCATACATATTTACTTACAGTATTACCAAAATAAAGGCTGTGGTTGCATAACACATTTAACACTCATTGGTTGTAGCTCAGTAAATTGAGCAACAGGCAATTCCTGAAAGTTATCAGCCTTAAAACTGTAATCTGATAAACTGCAGGCCTGTCCAGACTTTATTAAGGTGGCTAGCACCATCTTGTATTCACCAAAAAAGTTAAGCAAATGGCATGCTACTGTTCCAAGATGTAATATACTGCACAATTAAACAACTATTTTATCCTCACAATATAGAAACAAGTAAAGTTTAAATTGTTGTCATTTATGACCTCACTATTAGCTCAGCTGTTTATGGTGAAATGAAAATTCACTAAAGTCAACAAGGTCTCTCTTTTTCACAGTATCTCCTGATGATTGGTCATTGGTCTGTTATTTGAAGGGAAAAATCTGGTGGAAGGGCTTATCAAATTTTTACAGTAAGCCACAATAAACCTAACAGAAAGAGACAAAGAGTAAAAGATGTCCACAGCTAGGCATAATGTGGGTGTATGCGCTAACAGCTGGTGTTTTATTGGAATATCAAGTTCCATCACACACCAAACACAGGTTGTGCTGAGCAGTAATTATCTCATTTTATTATCCGTGCATTGGAGTGATTCATCTCTTAAGGGAATAAGAGTCAAAAGAGGCTAATTACAACATAGACAAAAGCAGTGGTTTGGCTGGAGAAAGTTATTTTAGTCTGTCACTGAGTGCAAACACACAATGGCTAACACAGCTAACAGGATTAACACTTACCAACATGTGTGTAATACTACAGGGCTGTTATTGGGCTGCCATCAGACCACTAAGTAAAATTCGGAGCATTTTCTTTCTTGTACAGTCCAATCCAGCCATAGAGTCCATTTCCTGTTGTGTTCAAGAAACTTAAATACTTCTCTTTACTGCAGATGGAGGTCAAGTCATTGTAATATGTCCTGCAGTCTGAGCAGTCTGAACACAGCAATAAATACATTAGTAGACAAAGTAATGCAAAAGATAAAATAAATGGGACCAAAATTGCAAAATTGAAAGCAATGCAAATCTTGCAAAGATGTAAAGAAATTTTGTTGTTTATTAGGGGCAGATAGGAAAATAATCACTGCTGGATCAGTAAAACTCGTAAACATGCCCAAGAAATGGGGGATACAGAGAGAGACACACACACACTCTTTTAGGTACTATGGCAAAATAAATAAAATACAAAGATCAATAGTTACTACAAGAATAATTTGAAAACCCTCTGATAACCTCTGATGGCCATCTTGGTATGCCCATCCAACTTAGGGACTGTTTGACTGACAGCCAAAATCATGATCTAAAATCATCTGGTTTGTGGTGTATTTGCTACAGAGGATATGTCTTTAGGATATATGTGTGAACATTTTGTGATCTTTGTCAGGCAGGATAAGCGATATGTAGTCATCGTTAAGTGGAATGTCTACTGCATCATCTTGCTCGAATCACTACCATGCATCATCTTGCATAGCGAAACCATTAACCATGGTTTTCTTATAGTAAGTGTAAGTAAATGTATATTTTTTGGCGTTTTGATTATCGTTTGTATAACTACAGTTTACGTACAAATGCCATGGTTATAGTTGCTGTAGCATTTCCATGGTTTCACTATAGTAGTTAAACCATGTTTAATTATGTAAGGAGTATAAATGATTGGAAATAAAGATTCACATGTTCATATGCAATCAGTGTTATTTGTCTAAAGATGTCTGAAGGTTTTTTTTTCTGATGTCTTTTTAACAATGATCAACAAGGCAAACTTTGCATTTACTTTACAAAGCATTAATTTGTATTTAGATTTCAGAAAAACCTTGTCTTTTGTAATACATATGTTGGTGTCCTGTCAGTCCATTGATCTAATGTGTTGTCTACTGTAATGAAGATGAATGTAGCTCCCTCACACTTTAATCAGCAGTAAATATTCCTGACTTTAAATACATATCCATTTACATGCATATAACATTTGTGTTACACGAATGTACAGGGAGTCTTCAGATATTAAAAACAGTGACTTGTTAGATGATGTTTTCTTGTTAAGCATCTCCAATGAACTGAAAACAATGTTGTTTAAAGCTAGCCATCTGCTAAATGAAGGAGCATCAGAGCATCCATTGTTGATCATGATATAAGTACATATATTCCTGAAAAGGTTCAAAAGTTTAAAATAATATTACATCTCTTGTGTTCTCCAGCTCTCTTGTGAGTTTCTTAAAATATGTTTGACAGGCAACTGGGTCTTATAAAATATCAGCAGAAGTAATAAATCCCATTCCATGATTTGTGGCAGAAGCTAATACTCTTTATTTTTCATTATGATTGTCTTTGACATTTGAACACTATGTGGGCAATTTGAAGACTCATTTCACATAGACATACATGGCAAGCTTCTAATGACCCGAGACAATAGTGAAATCCAGCCATACTTTCAGGGTTTAAGCAAATGACGATCAGCATGAACGCATAAGTAAATAAAAGCTATTATGCTAGTGCCTCATGCAAAGCTTGTTGCAAAGTTAATATTACAAGCAAGAAAAGTAACAGAAGTCTAACACTTTTGTCCTTGTGTGCCCTTAATAGTGCCAGAACATTCAGCATCAGATCAGTTATTTTGACCATTGCCAAACAAGGCATCGCCTAGGGGAGGTCTACAGGGAGTGTGTGTGTGTGTGCCCCTTTAAACATTCTTTTTGCCCTCAGAATGTGATTGTAACCAAAGGGGCTAGTGAATATTTTTAAATGGGCCAAATTCAAATCATGTATACACAGCCAAAATCAATTATGGCAGCATGTTGATAACATCAAATCTTATTGGTTTTTGCATGTCCTGTGACTAAATTCTGTGACACAGCAACCATTTGCAATTTTATGTTATCAATATTATCAGTCAAAAGTTACAGGTAAAGCTTTTATATACATAATTTACTGTAAGGACATTTACTGCTTTTAATATTATCTTTCAGCAGTTTACTCACATTGCACCATTAGACAGCCAATGGGAAGGTTTTTTCAGCTCTTAACATCCAGTTATCTGAAAACTGCAGATTATAGGCCTTGTGGTTTAGGGATACATCATAATTTCCTGCAAGCTTGCACCATAAAGTCCTGCAAGCTTGGAATTTAGGGTGGATTTGACAGAGATCAAATATCAGGCAAATGTAACCAAATATTACCTAGTTGATGTTTTCTGGAAAGGGCAGCTTTCTTTTGCCAGAAACACATGACTGCTGCTAGATATGATATCTCCAATAAAGTCTACTAGATTTTGAGGCAAAAAAACAGTTACTGTGTAGAGTGATCTTTGACCTTACAACAGTAAATCATCTACATTATGCATTATGCTCATTTAAATAGACAGTCCCCAGTTTAAAGATAAGGTGTTTCAAACTTTGCCTCTTGTGCCTCCTGCTGTCCTTACCAACATGCATTTTCGTGTTTGGCCAACAAATGTCACTTAGTTATTGGTTGAAAAGGTGGTTAAAGGATAAGGTGGGTATTATTTTCTTTGTCAGATCATGAATTGATAAATATATGAAGAATACATAGAATACATAGCACTGCTAATTACTTACCTCTATGTCATCCAAGATGTTTATATTTTTCTAACTTTAGTCAAAAAGAAATTTAGGTTCCTAATGAAAATACCAGGACTTTTTTACATCTAATGCAATTCAACAGGGTTCATCATTTTGAATGTCCTTTAGTTGCAGAGTGTGGAACAGAATGTAAATTCTATTTATCAGCCCTGAGTTTGGGGACGCACATCACAGAGCAAGACCAAGGGGAACATTTGTGGATACAAAGTATATACATTTTTATTTTTTTACAACAATGACTAATTGTTTCACTAAACAAGACCCTTATTCATTGGCTAGGGTTGAGAGGAGCCATTTGAAGCTAGATTGAAACTTTATTTCGGACCTTCAAAACAGACCTTCAAAAAAACCATTAAGCTCTCCATTTAAACAGATATAAGCACTGCTAATTATCAACATCTCACCTGCAAACACATCAAAGAACTATACTTATTAATCACTGGAAAAATGTGAAACAATCCACCAATAAAATCATCATAAACGCTTACACACACATATATAAATATATATATATATAATAATAAAAAATATTTAACATAAATAAAAGAACAGTACTACATATTAACAAGGCATAACTAACAGTTTTGTAAAAAGTACCGTTAACACTGTTAGAAAATGTACATCACATAGCTTATGAACTAACCTGGTTAAGCATATTTATTACAGTCACTAGATTATGAACTAAAACATCTCCAGGCAGAAGTTAATATATATTAATAAAGGCCAGCAGTAAAATTCAGTATTATCTAGATAGAATGAACCAGGTCAGTCAATACAAAAAAATGTTGGATAAAAAGCCCAATATATTCATTGTCTATTCCCTATTACAAAGCAGGCAACCTCAGAGAAAATAATTAGATCCTAATAAATTAATTTCACATTTTCTGTAAAACCTGCCTTTCATTCTTTTCTTCTGTCTATAAACATTTGGTTAGGAAAGTGGAAACAGATAAACTAAGTGGAAACACTTCAGTTCACTTTTCCTCTTCAGTGAGAGCACATGACAAGAAGCATAACATTACAGACATCCACAATAACATTCTCACCCTCCTGATCTGTTTCTAAGAACTTGATTTAAGAAACAATGCTAGTCACCTCATCTGGACTGTAACTTAAAATGTAAAGATGTTTTAAGCAAAACATTTCACAAGACGTTTGTTAGTGTAACAAGTCTATGGTTGATGTGAAGTACACCTGTGGTTATTCTGCTGGAGCAATTGTGTCTATGTCCATCTCTGTCCAGCAGATGTTCATATGTCAGCGTGGTATTTAATGGGTGTTTCAATCAGCTTCCTAATCCTATATTGTGAATTAGTATATCCATGTATAGAAATTATGTAAATGACTTCTGGCACTGGTAAGGGACCCATGACTCATTTTCCAGCTACACGACTAGGATTATGTTTATTTGTGATTCTTATTAAAAGTACATATGAAAATATTATTATATTTCTGTAATAATTCTATTACTAATTCTGTTACATATCTGTGCAACATTTTAGGCAAATTCATTTTTATTATATTAATTATTGATTTTAAATTGTAATTAGATCGTGTTTCTGATCTGTCTAGTGTTTAAAGAGAAAGATTTCATTTGTTTTTAATTGTAGTGAATGTTGTTTTTTCAGACTGGACAGTTTTATTACTCTGAATGACAGAGCAAGTCAAAGTTTACATCATTCACATACTTACAGATGCTTCCTTTCTGTGTATGTGCCCCTAACATTTAAACACACATACAAAGTGTGTCATAGGATTGTGAATTTTTTCAAGATACATAAATTTACTAATTTTTGAGTCCTAGTTTGAACTCTGCAACTGTGTAATTAACACCATGAATTCATCAGACATTTTTCAATTGCCATCAACAGAGGTAGTTTTTGTAGCCAGAGGGTGTAGTTATAAAATTTACCAGCAGGGGCTAACAGATTTATTACTAACTGCCCAGCCTTGACCTGTGGTGCCTGAGGAGATATGTAGTGACAGACCACCTGCTGATGGGATGGTTGTTCTGAGTTTTACAGCTCCAGAGGAAGAGTGTTCGGAAACACTGGATAGACAATACACTGATAATACATATACTTGCATATGTGCTTTATGGGGACTCTCCATAAGCGTAATGGTTTTTAAATTGAGCTAGCAAGAAAGTTTCTGGCAAGAAAAGTTTCTGGCACCTTTCTTTAAAGGTGTTAAAGAAAACAAATGTTGAAATGCAAATAAGAATTAGTAAAGCAGAGATGAAAGGTGTAATCTGGGAAAGCATCAGGCAAATGTGGCAGGAAAGGTGGAATGGAGAGGAGAGCAGAAGACATTTATATCTTATCCAAAAGAGTATCAGAGTAAATAGAGTTGGCAGAGGGGGTATTGACGGGGTTAAGGTTGGGGCATTGTGCTTAAATAGGTAATTAAAAATGGCAGGGAAACATCAGTCAGGCTTGTGTGAGGAGTGTCAGGTAGAGGAGTCAGTGAAACATGTCATTTTGAATAGCAGGAAATATAAGATACAGCAAGAGATAATGAAAAACAACCTTACTTAAGAAATGCAAGAGTTCACTTTAAAAGCAGCTTTGGAAAAAAAAGTGCAGATTAGAGAACTGTTACCCTTTTATGAGAGACACAGGACTTTTTCACAGGATATGATGGTAGATTTTTTCTCCCATTGTCCCCTTCCCTCACCATCAAAGTTCAACGGAAGATGAAATGTAATCCATACTCTGGAGCAGGAGGTGGCGGTAATCCACCAATAAGATGGATAGAAAATGCCAACCTAAAAAAAGAAAAAGAAGAAAGAAAATGGATGTAGTGACGGATGTAGACAAAGCCATTTTTGTATTCTTTTAGGCTGGACTTTTAAGTAGATCTCATTCTGTGTTCCATGACTGCTCTGATTTGAGAAGGCAGACCTCTTCTAAGTACATTTAAAAACATTTGCTGGTGGAATAAACCCTGTGATGGACAGGTGAAATAATGTGTAGTCTTAAAGCATTTATTGTAGGCAAGGATCAGGAGGGCTGGAAAGACTCAATCCAGCTCTGAATTCCCCCTTCAGCCAGTCTTTAAAGCAAGAATGAAGTGTATAAACTTGATACTGGAGTGGCAAAGTATAAACATGTTAGAACAAAGCTAGAACAAAACTACTGTAGGTGTTTATGTAGCTCAACTGGTATCAGTGGCACTAACAATGCTGAAGTCATGGGGTTAAATTCCCAAAATACATTTATGTACTGATAAAAGCAATATTCCTGGCAATATTCCTGGCAATATTCAAAAGACATCTGAAAACACATCTCTTTCGTGAGCACTTAACCTCATCATAAAAAAAATCCTTTCCCTTCATTTCCTATCCCTCTTCCCTTTAAATCTCTCCCTTGTTGTAGCATATGGTACTCTGAGCAATGTCTGAAACTTGTATTATGAGCACTTATTGTGTCTAGTTGCCTCTTCAGGTTGACTCGCTTGTTGTATTCCGCACTTGTAAGTCGCTTTGGATAAAAGCGTCTGCTAAATGAATAAATGTAAAAGGTTTAGCTTGAATTCACTGTGAGTTATTTTGGATAAATGCATACATATAAATACTAGAGAAAGAGGCATATGCATAGGGACATTTTTGAGCTTTGAAATTTCGTTCTGGTCCAGCTCCCAAAGTTTTGAGAGTCCTCATGCCTATGTTTGTCCTTTAACTAGACCGCTATGCTAGAGTTTCCCCTCTGCTGGATCTCTATATAGCAATTAACTGCCCTCAAACATGCCCTTCTCAACTTGTCCTTTCCCCCCTCAGAGAAAAGGAATGAGTCTACACTTGCAGAAGAATCCATAGCTAACCAGACTGCAAATAAAGCTGCATATTGTACATTCTGAACACTTGCTTTTTGCACAAACTGAGCTGCCAGTCCACTGCACATGTGAGAAGCTGATATACCAACCTTTCTAAAATAAAAAATACAAATTTCCTTTGTCATTCCTCTTTTGTACATCAAGTGTTGTTGTGCTTTCACAGACTTCATAGATCCTAAAAATACTTTTTGTACAATAAAAAACTGGGTATATGGGCATGTAGGGACTGAGGAATTAAAACTAGTTTAATAAAAATATTTTTTCCCTGTGTATGTTTATTTTCCACCTTTCTTAATCTTGAGTAATACTTTGATCATGCATCACCAAAATTGTAATGTTTAAAGCGCAAAACACAACAGCAGTACGATAAGAGTGAAGAAGTGAATGATTTGTGGATTGTTTATTTGAGTACAATAATCACATTTACCATGTGCAATTCATCTGCAGCCATTTCACATTCATACATCTTACAATATTTCTCTTTTTATCCTCAGTCTCCTACATAAGTAGCATAGCACCTCTTGCCTTCTTTCTGTATCTCTTTGGCTACACATGTCCAACATTAATGTAATGTTGTAATCCTTCCTTCCCCCTCTGTCATTCCTTGTTTTTCTCTCTTTTCCATATCCAGTCTGTCACACACATTTGCTTTCTAGCTCTCTGTCTCCCTCTTTTTTTCACCATCACATCTGGCAGTCAATAGCTGGTGTGCTGAAAGCAGCTGCAGAAGGGTGCAGCTTCATGCATAAACAAGCTCACGTCCATTCGGACAGATTTGGGGTGTGTCTGTGTGTGTGTTCAGTGAGCAATTTATGTAATGTGTGTTTATTTCTGAGAGTTACTGTTGCAATTATGTGTGTGTCATGTACTGTATGAGCTTATCATGACAATAATCTATCAAAAACTTTTAGTCTGCTGTCTAATATATTGTTTTTTCAACACAGCAGTATATTTTTCTGTTCCTTACTCAGCTGGATTTTGCTCCTTCATATATATTTACTTACAGTATTACCAAAATGAAGGCTGTGATTGCATATGACGTGTAACGTTTATTGGTTGTAGCTCAGTGAATTGAGCAACAGGCAATTCCCGAAAGTTATCAGCCTTGAAAATGTAATCTGATAAACTGCAGGCATGTCTAGACTTTATTAAGGGGTCTGGCACACAGTCTCATTTCTACAGGTCATGGAGAGTGTAATCATGATGTGTAGTCACTATTGTATTTACTGGCTTTATTGTCAGTATAGCATTATTGTATTCCATCACACACCAAACACAGGCTGTGCTGAGCAGTAATTATCTCATTTTATTATCCGTGCATTGGAGTGATTCATCTCTCAAGGGAATAAGAGTCAAAAGAGGCTAATTACAACATAGACAAAAGCAGTGGTTTGGCTGGAGAAAGTTATTTCAGTCTGTCACTGAGTGCAAACACAGCTCACAGGATTAACACTTATCAGGCCGGTTCTGTTTTTGGAAACGTGTGTAATGCTACAGCAGTTTTGAATAGCCTCTTCCATACAGCACAGTGAGTATGAGTTTAAAATGCCTGCTATCTGTGATGTCATAAAAATAGCACTGCTGACCTTATAAACTATGACTTGGCTTGAATGATTTATTTTGACCCTGTTAACAGACAAATGCTTTTCAAATTGTTCAGATTTTACTGCACTAGCTCAAAATTTGCTTTCCACCAGTGATACGCAATTACATTCAAAATCAAAGTTTTGTTCCATATTTCTTTTCATGTAAACTGACTCATGTGCATCATTCAATTAAAGGTAGGGTAGGCAATTTAAGAGACACTAGCAATAGCAATCTAGCTTTGAAAGCATATGATTCCTCCCTCCTTTCAGAGTGACCTCCAAAGCCACGCCTCATCCAAAACATATACAGTGTGTGGAGGTATGCAAATGCATAGTTTGACAGGCAAGTAGGATATCCTATTAATTTATGCAGACTGAATGCAATGCTTGGATGAACATTTTATGGTCCTGCGCCTTCCACAGAAGATATATAAATATATTTAGACCACTTAGTGATTGCTCTCAGGATTTGAAGATACTTTCAACAAACATAACAAAAAATGCTATCCTGGCCTTAAAAGCATAAAATCCCACCCTCCCTTCAGAGTGCTCTCCAAAGCCACACCACCTCCCAAACATATGAACATGCTGATAATGAAAGATTGTTTGCGTGGCAGAGTGCCCAGAGGTATGCACATACATAGTCTGACAGGCAAGTAGGACATCCAATCAATGCATTCGAACAGAATACAATGATTACACTGACATGTTGTAGTCCCACACTTTCCACAGACTATATATTTGTATATAAATATATTTAGATCACTTTTATTTTATTTAGTGATTCCTATCAGGATATAAAATGGGAGGATTTCAATCAGCATAATTGTTTGCTGAAAACATTACCATATAGAATATGAATTCATCCACATTTAATGTTTTGCTTTTAATGTTACTATGAAAAATTGTGACACTACTTCTACATAGAAGTACTGATATAATTACAAAGCTGATTTGCATTAAGACAATATTCAAAGCATGAATTTAAACAAAGAGCACTATTATATTTGATATCTTAAATTTTGCCATAGGAAAATCATCTATACGTAAATTGTTTAAACAGTACACATTAAATGTCTTACATAAAGCAGCTCACAGCGAAGATTAACATTTTTAATATTTTGTTGTTTTGTTTTTGTCAAGATTCAGAAAGACATCTGCAATCATATTTTTCAAAATTCTAGAATTCTAGATTTTTCTAAACAGCATTGCACGAGGCACAAACTGTTTGATAACAGTAAATAGAACAGTTGGAAACCATTTCACCCTCTAATATTTGTTCAGCATTTATCAGAGAAAATAGTAATTTTGTAAAATCTTGAAAACTGAAATTTAAGGGGAAAACAAGACAAAATTAAATATAATTCAAATTTAAAATTAAAAATAAAAAAGCTTATAATAAATTAAATTCAGCTGACATAAGAATGGGTTACATTGTACTGTGGAGGGAACTGATGATGACGTCCACCGTTATTAATCATTCTCATCATGTTCTGTGTTTTCAGTGTTTTTCTGATGAAAGAAAAAGAAAGTCAGAATTTAGTGCAGATCATGGGCAGTAATCTAACATGCTGTTTCAACTCAAAACATCAGTTTTGTAACAAAACAAGGCATTGGACATTTTTTAAAGTTTAAGTTATTTCTAAGATGTTTGGTGCGGTGTGCACAAGTAAACCTTTTAATACAATACAAAATATAGTTTTTAATACCAAAACAATTTCTAGGTCAACACGCATGCCTAAAAACATGCATATGTTTTCACACTGTAATCTGCTTCCTCAACACCATTCTAAATAACCGGATGTAAAAGATATTTGTTCTCTTACATCATAGTAGCACAAGAAATTGAGTTTCTCGTCACAGTCTCTAAACTCCCAGCAGCCATCACGAAAGTTTCGGGCCCCACAGTGATAAGGGGAGACAGGACATGAAGGCAAAGATATCTGGCTGTCCAGAGTTTCTCCGTTTACCCAGAACCATGAGCTACCCAGGAAGCGCAGGCTTGTCCAGACATTAACTTCAGTTCCATTTACCATGTTATTGGCCATCATTAAATCATTCGCTGAGGTCAGGCTGGCCAGATCAATGTAGTTCGCCCTGCAGTACTCTAAGGCCCCCTCCCATGTTTTCTGCTCTCTCACTAGGATTAATTCTGGCACTCTATAGCAAAAAAACGGGCAGGTTGTTTTCAAGCACTCTAAACTGACCCAAGACCACAAATTTGCATGCACACACATCTCATGACTATCTGTAGTATCTTCTATCAGTAGTGTATATGTTACTGGGCTGCCATCAGACCACTGAGTAAAATTCTGAGCCTTTTCTTTCTTGTACAGTCCAATCCAGCCATTAAGTCCATTTCCTTTTGTGTTCAAGAACCTTAAATACTCCTCTTTACTGCTGATGGAGGTCAAGTCATTGTAATACGTCCTGCAGTATGTCTGAGCCTCAAACCAGGTCAGGTTTGTTTTCACATAAATGTGTTGTTTAACCAGGCCTGAGACTAGCTCACAAAGAGCAGCCAGTAGAAGCACACAGAGAGGAATCTTCATCCCTGCAAAAGCGAGTTTGAGCTTTGAGCTACTCTTGAAAACACAGCAATAAATACATCAGTAGACAAATTCATGCAAAAGATAAAATAAATTGGGCAATGCAAAATTAAATGCAAAGATTGAATGCAAAATTGAATGCAACAGTAAAGAAATTCTGTTGTGTATTGGGTGCAGATAGGAAAATAGTCTTTTCTGTGTTTATAATAAAATTTTATCATAGTTTTTGTAGTGCTAAAACTACAGTATCCATCGTTCATAGTTTTATGAAATGTATAAACTTATGCAATGTGGGGTTGGACAAAACTATTTTTAAAAACTATTTCAATTATTTATTAAAAAATAAAAACTATTTAAAAAAATGTATTCACATTGTTTTTGACAGTATTTAAAACTTGGGTTGAACTTAATTTGATTAATCCCATTTTGCATTGTTTTGCTTCTGTCCCTTTTAATTAAAAAATCATATTTATTAAAAAAATAAAAACTATTTAAAAAATGTATTTGACAGCATTAAAAACTTGGGTTGGACTTAATTTGATTAATCCCACTTTGCATTGCTTTGCTTTGCTTCTGTCCCTGTGTGCCCTCAATAGTTCCAGAACATTCAGCATCAGAGCAGCTGTTCTGACCATTGCCAAACAAGACAGGAACTAAAAGAGAACTAGAGGTGGTCTACAGGGAGTGTGTGAGGGTGGTAGTGCCCCTGTAAAGATTCTTTTTGCCCTCAGAATGCAATTGTAATCGAAGGAGGTAGTGAATATCTTGAAGTCCGCATCTGAGCTCATTTGACACTCAAAGTCTGGTTCGTTTGACCAGTGTGATGTCAATTATGCTTCAGTTATTCACTCACATTACACCATCAGACAGCCAAAAGGAACATTTTTTCAGACTGCATATGAGCCTTGTGGTTTAGGGACACGTCATGATTTCCTAATTATGTGGTTTAGGGACACGTCATTATTTCCTCGTGCAAGTTTTGAATTTAAGTTGGATTTGCTTTAAGATCGCACAGCAAGCAAATTTAACCAAATATCAACTAGTTGGTATTTTCAGATAAGGGCCAATCTGCTTCATTTTACCAGAAGCACCTGACTGCTGCTAGATATGACATCACCAGAAAATTCTACCAGATTGTGAGCCGATCCCTTAAAAGATGGAAATTTTTAGGGAGGTGTTATCAGCTACTGTGTAGAATGATATCTGGCCTTAAAACAGTAAATCATCGTCATTATGCTGTTATGCTCCTTTCATCGGCACTCCCCAGTTAAAATGCAGATAAAAGGTGTTTCAAGTCTTCTTGCGCCGCCTGCTGTTCTTCTTATAACCAACATGCAATTCCATATTTAGCCAACAGATGTCAGTTAGTTATTGACTGAGAAGGTGGTTAATATTAAGCTTCCTGTTAAATTAGATATTAGTTCTGTTAATTATCAACATCTCGCCTGCAAACACATCAAAGAATTATACTCAGAAAACGAGGAGACCGGTGGGACAAAAGGACGACTGACTAAACGCAGACATCCGTGCAATATAATCACTGAAAAATGTGAAAACTCAATCTCCCATATAATCACCATAAAATATCTATTTATATATATATATACACACACATATATATATATATATATATATATATATATATATATATATATATATATATATATATATATACTTACACACATATATTAATATAAGAATAGTATTAGATGGCAACATAGCATAATTATAACAGTTTTGTAAAACGTATTAATAACCCTGTTAGGAAATTATGAACAAACATGGTTAAGTCTGTTTATTACAGACATTAGATTATGAACTAAAACGTCTACAGGCAGAAGTTGATATATATTAATAAAGGCCAACAGTGAAATTCTGTATTATCTAGATAGACAGAACAGGGACACAGTCAATACAGAAAATTAAAAAGTGTGAACTCACTGTGCACACTTAAAGCATGCGGTATTCTCTAGACTAAAACAGTGGGGTGTTTCAGTTATTTTATTTTTTTGGCAGATCATGCATTTATGAATTACATATACATATACAATCTGTCCATTGTCCATTCCTTGTTACAATGAATGTGTTAAAACATTAAATAAACATCTATACATCTAAATAAATTAAGAAATTCATTTTATATCTTCTGTAAAATCTGTCTTTCATTCTCTGTTTGCCTTTGTCAAATATATATAAATAGAAGCAAAGACAAATAGATCAACTATTTCAGCTTGTTTTATGTAGCTTTTTCTATAGAAAAATCATGGTAGCCTTATAATGCAGTTAAAAGATTATGCAAGAAAGTTCATTGATGCTTTTAAATGCTGGAGAGCAGGTTATGTAACCTAAATTAAAATTATGGTGAAAACAATTTTGATAATATGTGACATACGTAATATAATTAATAATCATCTTATCTTCACAATCTTTAAATCTAACCAGTTTTCTTTTAATGTATGGTTATACACTGTGACCATCAAATAATGTTTTAGTATTGAGTTTCAAATTTAGAATTTCTGAACTTCAAGAAATGTTTGAAATTCAAAAAGTAACAAAAATACTACAAATACTTGTGTTATTCTCAGTATTACATTTATGGTGCAAGTAATCTGGGGTGTAAACTATTTACAGAAAAATCATTAAAAAGTTTGAAAAGTTATTGTTAAATATTTTGTTTAGTTTTGTAATTATTTAGTTCTTCAGTGAACCTTTTGTACTCTAATCCTGACTTGTCATCTGTCCCAATCTCTCTATTCATCCTTGTCACAAACATTACCTCACCCAGTGCCCAGTTAGTCCATGAATAATTGAACATCATTTTGTCATGCACAGGGTGGCTGCCAACTCAGCTAGTCCAGGGTGGTCTGCGTACTCAGTGCACCAACGACCAATCTTTCTTTATAAAATGGCAAATCATCAACAAATTTTAATATTCTTCTTCAAAGATAGGGTAGGCAATTGCAAAGAGGCTAGCAACAGCAAGCTAACTTTGAAAGCATAATATCCCACCCTTTCTTCAAAACATTCTCCAAAGCCACGCTTCCTCCAACATATGAAGGCATACATAGCTTGACAAGCAAGTAGGATATCTTATCATTGCATTCAGTCTGAATGCAATGATTGGACAGCATTTTATGGTCCTGAAACTTCCACAGAAGATATACAAATATATAAATTTATATAGACCACTTTACTTAGTGATTGCCTTTAAGGATCCATTTATTAACATTAGTAAACTACCCAATTAACAATAACTAACAATTAACAAAACTTACAGCATTTAACTAATCTTACTTGATGTTAATTTCAATATTTACCAATATACTTTTAAAATCAAAAGTTGTTAACATCAGTTAATGCACAATGAACATTTGTATTTGCATTAACTACCATTAACAAAAATGACTAGACGCTGTAAAATATATTGTTCATTGCTAGTTCATGTAGGGTACTTTGTTAACTATCTTGTTATTTTGTTAGCTATTGTGTTATTATAATGTTGTAATTCAGGTCAAATCATGCTTCTAGAGGACAGCTGGTCCCAAAAAGTTTAACACCTGTCTGTAATTGTCAAGTAATCATAAGGCCCTAAACTAGCTGTTCAGGTACGTTCGATTAGAGTTGGCCCTCCTGGAGCATGATCACCCAGGACTTAGGACTTGACTCTGAAGACTCTAAAAATTTGTTAGCTAAAACTGAACATCCATTTTTAACATGCAAGATCCTGTGGCATGTCTTAAATACATCAGCTTTCCCTCTAAACATTATTTATCTACCTGGTTTGGTTTTATTATGGTCTCAGCTGATATAAACAGTCATGTCACATGTCATAACATGTTTGTATCACGCTTTTGTAGTCAACACACCAAGGGCAGAATATCTGCTGTCACTTCAGTTCACTTTTCCTCTTCAATGAGAGCATATGACAAGAAACATAACAGTACAGACATCCACAATAACATTCTCATGTAAAAAACAATCCTAGACACATCACTTGGACACTTATTCCAAACTTATAATGTATGAATGGCACTGAATTATGCAACATTAAAAAAAAACATCAACAAGACGTCTGTTAGGTTTTCTAACATGGATATGATGAACTACAACTCAATTTGATGGTTAATGGGTGTGTCTAAATCAGCTTCCTAAGCCTAAGACCTTCCTAAGGTCAAGAATCAGTATGTCATGTGTATCATGTGTTTGGGCAATGGCAAGGACCCTGACTCACTGCACATTGGTGCACTGAAGATTCACTTTCCAGCTACTGATTTCCAGCCAGGGAAGGTATGTGGTCATCAATGCTCGCTGGTTTTTGCATTGCATTGTGGGATTGTTTAAGAAACTAACATGTTATTGCACTGGAAGGATTTTGTGATTGAAATTTTTGACCTTAGAATGTCAGACTACAATGATCTGTGTTCTGACTACTGAACTAGGAAGCTAAATTAAGACACACCCAATGTCTTTCACCTAATTTTTTACTTCCACTTAAGCTTATTTAGTTTGCTCACCTGAATAGTGTATATGATATCATTTAACACAAAAAATATAGGGTACAAAAGTTTCATCACTTCCAAAAAATAAAATAGAAATACTGAATAGAAACATTTATTTTTGTAATATGATTGACTCGGATTCATTGCACTCTGATGCGTTATAGTCACTAAACATTGGAGTATGACAAGTTTAAGTGCAGAGTTCAACTGCAGAATATCAGAAACTTGGAACAGAACCTGGTTTTGCCTCAGTGTGAGATATTCTGACACTTCTGAGTAAATATATCTTCTGTATGTATATAGCAGTACAGTGTGTGTCCCTGTAGTGTTGTCTTTGCCTAAAGGCTTTGGGTTGCAGCTCCATTACCAGGAGAAGCTCAGTGAACCACACCATCCCACCATCACAACAGAGGGATCCGAATCATTCCACCCTTGTCACGCAAAGATGCAAGAGTGAACACAGTGTTCAGAAGAGTGGATACAGAAACAGAAAAGACATATAGAAAGGTAAAGCATAATATAATATAAGAAATAAAGTTACAAATAACCTCAGTTATATTTTAAAGCTTATGACTAATCACATATCTACAACCTTAAATTCAGCTCTGCTTTGAGGATTTCATGACCAGTAATTCAGTTCAATGTTCAAATTCAATGTCATCAATGTCATTCAAATTCAATGTCATATATAGCACTTCTCACAATGTTGCATTGTTGCAAAGCAAACATAAAAAAGCTAAAAATAAAAAGATAGCAAATACAAAGGAAAAGTATGCTAAATACATGTCAACACCATTACAATGTATAATCTTAACATTAGAATTAATCTTGGTGATTATATTAATCAATTATTAATTCATTCATTATTTTAAATTCATAGTCTATCCTGACACTAACACGTTACAGAACCACAAACACACAAACACGCACACACATGTCTATCTGGGTCATTGGTAAAATTAGAGTCAATGAAGCCTCTAGGAAAAGTTTAGAGAAATCAAATACAAAGTATGTTTTTGTTGACAATCACTAAATCTCTTGATGATATGGTGAAACTTTCATGCGAAGGATGACAGACTGAAAGAGATAAAGGAAGAGAGAGATAGAGGAAGAGATATGATTAATGTAATGAAGTGGGTCCTAACAAACTCAAAACAGCTACTGGATTGCTCTATTTTTGGACACAAAGCAACTCATAAATGGTAGCACAAATTTGTTGTTGGCTGGCATTTTTGCTGTTTAAGTGAAAATTCTAGGACAGTTGTTTTATTATATTGAAAGCTTGAAAACAGAGGCATTCGTTGGCAGCTGTAACAATGACAGAAATTGGAATTTTGTATAACAAGTGTAGAAAATTGTTCTGAGGTTTTCAGCAAACGATACAACTGGATTGAACTGGCTCATAGGAAACATTTAGATGAGTCAGGAGTGTGATATCAAGCATGTTTTTAAGGATGCACAGGATTGAAAACAGCGTGATATAAATACACACTACTATAAATACACATTTGATGCTAAGCATTCAAATTGGGGCAATAATTTATCAGTCATTTTTAATGAAGTGCTCCCACCCTGAGAGTAAGGATGCAGAATTTCTGCTCAGTTATGCATATTATAAAATGTAACAGGGCCTTTTCATGCATAATTATTACATTCAGAACATTACATTATTTAATTTAACATTCATGTATATTTACATATTCAAAGACCATTTTGCTAATGAGGAAAATGTCTGTTAAATCTATTTTACTTAACTGTATTATGACAGTTTAAAATGCAAAATGTTTAGCTAAATATGACAAGTAAACATCAAACTCAAGCAATCAACCCTCACCCCAATGGAGCAGGTCAATCTATTATTAACATACCACCAGCTGTGAGATGCACTCAGATACAAGTATTCACCACATTAGCACATCCTCAGGGTAAAGTACAAATGCGAGTTCTGTCTGGATGAAAATCACAGACACATCGCTGTGATGTTGCTTTATGACAAACGCAAACATCCAGACAGTAAGAATCTGCCACGTATCATATCGTTCCATGACCTTTGCTGATTCGCATTACACAAGTCTAAGGTCATGGCACCTGAATCCTGTTATCAAGCGATAAAAAGGTCAAACTGAACTATATTTCATGCTTCATATATTATGAACCTGGTGCTTTACAAATCCACAGAGACATCTCTAGATTTCAGGACCTTGGCCTGACAGTGACACATTATACTATCTATTCTGAATAGCATTTATCACGTTATTCATTTTTAATGAAGTGCTGTATTCTGCTTAGGTGTATTGCATGCAGATTTTTTGTAATTTGTTTTTTATTCAGGCAACGATTTAAAGATAAATAAACAGCATCAGTTCTGCTCTGTGTCTGAAATTGAAACCTTCTGTCCACACTGCTCTATTATATACAATAAAAGTGTATATTAATTGGGCTCTCAAGCTTCAAAAAGGAACCAAAAGTATCATAAAAGTGGCCCATATATACAATTCTTGCACTATATTTCAAATTAAAGTTTGTGTAAGAAACACACGCTTAAGTCACACACTGTAAGTCTAACCAAACCTTCAAGATATTTGCACAGTACATTTAAGACAACAGAAAGAAGAGACAGCAGAGCAGCTTAATTGGTTCTAATGCATGTCAGGAACGCACAGATTTGAGAGCTTGGGCAAAAATAAAAATACATTTTAAACAACATTAAGGGTCACATTCTGGGTGAACACTTCCTAACACAAGGTTTCAGTGATGTTGGTTGTTTGCTTCTGCAGTGTCAGACAACTATGACGTGCATGTTTAAATCCAGACTCAGGTGTGGGAAATGGAATGAACTGTGCTGATTGTAAATACTGCAGTCTGTACTGAACAAGATAACAGAACTCCAGACAGCCAGAAACATGATGCAAGCAGAACCTGGGCTGAAAGGAAAAGGTTGCAACGCCACTCCTGAAGCCAGACAGTTCAGTGTGTGAGGGCGTGTAGAGAAAAAGATGCATTTTTTGCAGAATGGTCTGCAACAATGCACTCTTCCATGCATAGACACTTGTTTGTAAATGAAACTTTTTGAAAATGAAAATGAAGCAAATATAATAAATTAACATATGAGTACCAACTACACCATTTTACAGCCAGACAAAAAAATGTTGATGTTTTTCTGACCACTGCATGCATTGTTGCGGTCAACAAAGCTGCTTTGAAACAATATGTATTTAAAGCAGAGGCTGTACAAACAAAAATGACTTGAATACATGCATCCCACACTTTTTACCAATCACACTTTTGAAAAGAACAGAAGAGCATGTACATTTATCAGAGAAATGCAGTGAGGGAGGAAGAATAGACCTTTACATATGGCCTTGCTCTTCACAGTTCTAATAGTAACTGTATTACTGCCCACATTTTGTCTCACACACACACACACCTGCAATGTTTGTGTGTCCGCCCTTGACCCTGCACTTAGTGCTGTTTTCCCATGATGCTTTAATGCAATTTAGAATAACTGCTGCAGCCCCAGGCTAAAACGCCAACCACACCAGAAACTCCTCAAACACAACAAACAGACATACACTCAATGCAGTATTTGCAAATCAAATTTAAAAACTAATGCATGTGACACACACTGTCACACAAACTCACTATTCACTTCACTAATTTAAAGTAAGTGGCACACAATGGCCTATTTTTCAGTTATTAACCAATAAAAGGTACATTTGACTCTGGCTCCTGGGGCCACAAAGTGACTGTAGGCCAAACCCTGAGCAATTTAAAAGTTGTAATAGATTAGTGACCATATGGTTTGTCTAGAGGGCCTACATCACACACAGATGGCCCGTCACCTTGGAAACCTCAGCAACACCAGGAACAGACTGAGTTGAATATCTGAGTGAGATAGAATATTTGGTTTTAGAAAGTAGGTTTATTTCAGAGAGCATTTGTAATCACTTACCCATGCAATGAACCCAAAGCCTTTCAAATACAATATATAGCAAATGGAATATTAAAGCATCATTCTGTTGACATTGATTCTTGAATGTCCACACTTCTGTCCACAGGGGTGATGCTGACTAATTCTGCAGACTATGATAGGGTAATTTATTTAAACAAGCCAGGCACTTCTAATAACTGCTGAACTTCTCGTTCCTGAATCTTGACTGGTCAATACAGTGTACTGTAAACTTTAAAACAGACAACATGAAAACAGCTACAACACATCTGTTTACCTAGTTTACTTCACAGCCTCATTAAACCAGGTTGTCAGAGACTATAAAAGTTATCCTTCTGCTAAAGGATAATGCATTTGCTTACTAAAATGTACATTTAACGTGTCAGTAATATTTTATTATGCAGTTATTTTATAAAAGCTATACTGCCCTACGGCTGTACTATACTGTGAATATTACTGTGAATACTGTAAAATCCTTACCTGGGCTGTCACTACATTCATAATATAATATGTTGACTGCTGCTGTACAGTAGGTGCATCTCAGCTTTTAGAGAAAATTGACAAAGCAAATCAATCATTTTTTCTCAAAATTTTTATTAAATTTAGAAAACACAATTCTGTTAATGGTTCATAATAACAGCAGGAGTAGAGAAATAAAATCAGTAAGAGAGGGAGGGATGGGGGCTGGCCAACCCCTGAGTTTAAAACTGTTTCCTCATCCTGTGGTCAAAGGTCAACTAACCCATAACATAACCATAAGAGAGAATGAAGGTAAAAAAGTAAATGATAGTAAACAGGGTGACAGTGAACAGAAACAGAGAGAGAGAGAGAGAGAGAGAGAGAGAGAGAGAGAGAGAGAGAGAGAGAGAGAGAGAGAGAGAGAGAGAGAGAGAGAGAGAGAGAGAGAGAGAGAGAGAGAGAGAGAGAGAGAACAGTGAGGGGGTAGGCGACCTCAGATTAGTGGGACTAGGAAAACAGTTCTCATAGCAAATGTCTGGTGACTCAGGTAGAAAAGTTGAACTGCAAAGTCATTTTTGTTTCAAGTCAAGGTTATTCCTGCCAAAAGAGACAAATCAAACCCCAAAATGCAATGTTAAGATTTAATTATGCCCAACCATTAGAGTAGTTCAATTTTCTTTCTCATCGCGAAACAAATAAAGAAGAGAGGAAAAGGGGAGGAAGGACTTTCAGCATCAGCCTCCCTGAGGAGAGGAAATCAGGGATGAGGAAGAGAACTGGAATCATTTAAGGGAAGGGACAGGGGTTTCACCACAGACACCATTGAGACGTATATCAGTGGGGAGTGCAAACATTGTCTTTTTCCTGTGGGAAAAGATAGAGAAAGAGAGAGAGAAGGAGAAACGGAGAGAGAGAGAACAAGAGAGAATGTCTGCACAGGGATGGAGCTGCATTCATTCATCTGTATGTCTGTCAATCAGTCCATCCTTCAAGAAGATTGACCCTTTTATTCTTTTATCTCTCTTACTCTCTCTCCATCCATTCTCAAGGAGCAGAGAGAGGGGACTCTCGGCTCGGTGAGCCAGCAAGTGAGAGGTCCTCGGGGGGAAACACGGTCAGTGTGCAGGCCCTGATGCCACCAAGGGACTCTGGCAGATCAAATACTTTATGCCACTCGTCCTTCTCTGGGTCATACTTCTGTACAATCTCCACCATGCAGCGGTTGTTCCAAGAGTATCCACCCACCACATAGATTTTATTCTCGAACACGGCCACGCCCACATCACTCTGCCCTCTAAGCATGGCCGCGATTGGTGTCCACAAGTCAAGGGTGGGGCTATAGTACTCGCAGCTCAGCACATCATCGTAGTCGCTGGTGCCCCGGAAGTGGTTCCCACCGATGACATAAAGGCGGTCGCCGACGGTGCACATGCAGTGCAAACCACGTACTGTGGTCATTGGAGCCTTCTGAGTCCACTTATCAGCATTAGGGTCGAAACACATGAGCTCTTTCTGGAAAGTGTCATGAGTTATTCCACCTGCCCAACAAAATACAGGAAAAGTTTGCATCTTTTTTAAACACAGTTTAGGAAGCATTAGATCCCATTTACACCTGGTATCAAGATCCTTTGTAATTTGTCCAAAACGTTTTGTGATCTAATTACTCAAACCAAATTTGGAAGCCACATCCATAAATGTGGCTACATTAAAGCCACATAAAAGTCACATCCTATTTGTACTGTATATTGTAATCCGTCCCGGACAATGGTAGGCCATCTGCTTACTGGTTCAATAAAACAAGGGTTTTTAAAATTAACTGACATCCCATTGAAAAATGGGTGCAGATACCAAAGATATCATATCAAGTCTTATGCTGATATATCTGATATCAGTTCGAAGTAAAAACAGCTCTTGTGAAGCATGCACAGTTAAAAGAGGAACTCCACTAAAACTAACTGAGAATACTGCAGCATGTCCTTAGATTAAGTTTAAGTACTTTTCAGAAAAATAGTGCCGATTTAATGCACTCTCTTTCTGCTCCTGTCTCACCCGACCGCTTGTGATTGGAGCAACCAGAATGGATTTTAATACCAGGTATAAACAGGGCTTTAGATATACACAACAACTACTGCATAATACATAACATGCACATACAGAGAAACAACTCTCTTATGGTCTACTGATGACAGAGGCTGAATAATGCATCTTTTCAAACACACACACAGCTTCCCTCTCTCTAGTTCGTCTCAGCCACTGAACCAAAGGAAAAAAGACAAGACAAAAAGAAAACAGGACATGTCTACAGGGAGGGCTGAAAATAAAGAAAGCCATCCCATCAGGCACCTGGGCATCATCCAACCAGATCCTCCCTTTCTCTATCCACCCATCCCTCCTATTTTTGCCCTCTATCTCTATCCATCCCTCTCTTCACAAGAGAAGAGAATGATGAGTCACACACACAAATACAGTATCTTTCTTCCGTCATCTGTCCTCTTTGCTACTCTTTCAGTGCATTTGTTTTTCAGATTTGTCTTCTTTCACACAGTTCCAAGTGGGGAGGCAAGGAGAAAAAGCGAGGAAGAGGTGGCTTATGAAAAAGGATAAGGAGAGATGATGACAGAGATCAGAGGAGCGAATTAAGAGAACAACTGCAAAAAATAAAATAATTTCATGAACACAAATGCTCAATGTGAGTGCAGAACTTAAAAGCCAAATAACTCATGACCTATATAACTGACTGAGGGAGAGAGAGAGAGAGAAAGAGAGATGCAGGAGTGAAGGCACAGACACCAGAGTAAAAACAAAAGGATCAGCAGTTCCAAAAATACTTCTGAAGTAATGAAGAAAGAGTGTGTGTAAAAGACAGAGAATTTTAAGGATGAATGTAAATAAATGTGTGTGTCTGTCAAACATACATCACCAGCAAAAGAGTTACAAGTAATTACAAAATTACATGTAATTACAAAATAATTACAAGAACAATTACAAGTAGTTTGGAAAAGACGGTTTACCACAGATATTAACAACGAAACTATCATATTGTCAAAAATGAGTGTTCTGTACAGGCTGTCACTATTATCAGACAAAACAAAATACTGATCTCACATCATTTCACAGGAGAAAAGGTGGGGTGGGACTTGATTCAATTAGATTAAATTGGATTGTGAGAGGATGGCCATGATATTACTGGTTAATTTTCCCTCACCCATGTGGCCTTGTTAAAATTTTAAAAGCAAAGAAACATTGCTTCAGAGGTAGAAAAAAACCAAGTACAGTTAATATATACAAATAACAATTACAGTTTAGTAAAATTCAGCAAATCTAATATTAGAGTTTAACTTTCAAAAAGGCTTGGATGTTTGTAAGATGCTGTTGTAAAATACTGAATAAATAATTGTGTTTGAGAACCTGCACAGAACATTTTTTGCCTACAGTCATACTGTCTAATATACGGAGCTCATATCATGTTAAGCAGCTCTGAATGTTATTAAGAGGTTGCTAGAGGGGTGAATAAGAGTCAGAAGTCTTACACTCATGTGTATGGAGACTTTCTGTGTGTGTGTGTGTGTGTGTGTGTGTGTGTGTGTGTGTGTGTGTGTGTGTGTGTGTGTGTGTGTGTGTGTGTGTGAGAGAGAGAGAGAGAGAGAGAGAGAGAGAGAGATACCCCTCCTACATTTCCCAATGTTCATTATCACACAGAAACACACTCCTCTGATTCATGTCATCACTACATCTCCCCTCTCATCACTCTATCCCACCACCTCTCTCTCCCTCTCTCTGTCTGTGAGAAAGTAGGACTCATCTCCATAACGCAGGATTTGAGCTGCAATCCTCTGACAAGAACATGTGACAGCAACAATCTTACACAAGGCAGGTTAACACCCTGTGTGTGTCTATATAAATGATAAGTTAATTCATGCAGTTGGAAAGTGTGTTTGTGGAGCAGTTTGTGTATTTCCTCAATCACACAGAACTTTTAGGATTCTGTTTGTGTGTGGTGAGAAAAACCACATCCTGACTCTTAGGATAGTTCTTTTCTTGTCAGTCACACCTTACCAGAAACCTGATGTGTGAAAATGTGTTTGAGAGTGAGGATGAGAAAATTAGTCTAATTTTACTAGAAGACTTTTTCCCATTCCAGGATAATACCCTGTGGCACTATCAAATTATTGTTATGTTTTAGCATCCTGCCCAGCCTGCCACAGCAACACTGGCTCAACCAATGGTACAAGTTCAGGGCAGGGCTATATGTTTGTTGACCAAAAGCAGGTGAGGTTTTTTTTGTTACTTTTTGTTGCTATGTTTTTAACATCCAAGTCTGCAAACACTCATTGTTTATTAATATTTTTTTCACATGAAACATATTTCACTTTTTTTCCCCACAGTAAACTCATCAAAACTATGAAATAACACATATGTAGCTTTGTGAATTATGTGTCTAAAGACAATTTTAAATTAAATTAGTTTAAATAAATTAGGTTATATTCTAGTATATTCAATGTAGTTATATAATTTACAAACAGGTTTCCTTGACATTTTATCATCCAGTTTCACCCTGCTTCAGATAAAACGATGAGACATTTCAGTCAAATGTTTCCAAACATTTGACCGGTACTGTACATAAATATAAAACAAAAACTGCTTGTAAGAGTTACCTGAAATATACATGTATCCTCCATAAACAGTGCCTGCGTGTCCATAGTGTGGTTCATTCATTTTGGCCACGTATGTCCATTCATTTATTCTGGGGTTGTAACACTCCACAGTTGCTAGAAAAGAAAGAGGACATATTAAATATTACAAGAAACTGTAAAAATTACAAGACACAATTCAACAAGATGAGCAATAAGAGAAATAGTGGTAGAAATACATGTAGTAGAGCATGGTGCTTGCAACACTAAGGTTGTTGATTAAATACCTGGAAATATATACACTGATAAAAGATATATGTTGAAGTCACTATAAAACTGTTTGTCAAATGCATAAATGTAAACACAGGACTAGAATCAGCCTCCTGACAATCAGTCACAGAGATGAAGAACCAATTACTGTGAGATTCATACACTATAAACCCAAAGAGTGAATTCTTATTATATCGACCACTCACTATTTACTCAGTGTACATCAAAGAATATCCAAATGACTACAAAAAAGCTCTTAATGTTGTCTTGTGTGACAGCACATTATTAAAAACAGACATTTTTTTAATGACAGACAATTCAGTCTGTGCCATTGAATGATGCGACTGAGAGACAAAAAAAAAACATTAATTCACAGAATATTTGCCACACAATTAATCAGGTCTCAGGGCAAAAATGCCACTGAAAATGACCAAATTATCTGAAATGTGCAGGTAAATGTCCTTGTAGTGAATTTCTGTTTTTGTTTGTTATCTAACATTTGATATAATTATATGAGCCTTGAATAAAATAACATGAAATAAGACTTTAATGGATATTAGATCACACAGTGGAGAGCTACACAAGCTAACAAAAAAAACCAGACAGTTATTAGAAGATTTTCTTGTAACAACTGAGTCAATTGAAATGTCACACAAATGTGTTTGTTTTTTACATGCGATTCCAAATATATCGTGGAGAGGTAAAACATTTAAATCAATAATGTTTAATGGAAAAACATATTGGCTCCTTAAAATAACTGACACTCCCATATAAACATATCCATTAAGATCTGTCCTGTTAAAATCTTTAAAAAAATGACCAGATAGAATTTAAAAACAGAAAGTATATTAATGAAATGCACTGTATGAGAAGCTCAGGTTATTCTGCATTTGTGCAAAACCCTTCACAAAAAAAAGAGATGCTAAATAATATAATTTTAATGGTCTCTTCTATCTTTTGCACATTTTATTGAGATGCGTGGACAGTGTCACAAGTAATCTAGATATGCATTTTCTAAAAATCATTCACTTGGCATTTAAGGTTTGCTTCAGTAATACAGAGTTCCTACAAAGCATGTAATGTGTTTGCCATTCACACACATTGGGCTGTAAAACTGGGTGCTTTCAGAGAATAGGGTAAAAAATTAATTAAATTCAAAGCAATAAATTCTACATGGCCACCATGATGGTGGTCGCTATAGAAACCAAGACCATAAAGAGTCGACTATATTCTGATAAACATGAGAAAGGCTGGAGTCTGAGGGAATGAAAGTTGTATCTGGGGGGCTGTGTGTCAATTTTTGAGTGCTTTTTATTTCCCTCACTGTGGAAGTGATTGCTCACAGGTCCATATTCAATCCTCTGTGGTCTTAGCTAGTCAGGCCCTTGTGCGGCATGTAGGGTTTGTTATGTGAAAAAGGTTGTTTGTTGGTGTGTATAGGTCAGAAGAGCACTGGTCAGAGAGATGGAAAGGTTATTTTTGTATGTGCACATACGCATACATGTGGGCATCCACGTGCCTGTACATGTATATGCGTGGCTGTATTTTTATGTCCTGGCATTTCACTTTTGCTATTTGGAGCTGCCCTTGCATTTTAATTACCCACATTCCATTGGGGTATTCACACCACAAGAACTTTCACCTGTTAATATCTACCTTTGCCTGATGTAGTCATGTCAATACAGCAACCAGAAAAATGACTGTCAGACAAACATGGTGAAAGAGTTGAGGTCAATTAAGATTTACATATTTTAAAACCAAGATTTTTTCTGATCTCTAGAAAGTTGTACAAGTATTCATCTTGCTATGCGTTTCTCTGGAACATCACATATTTTGTGCTTAGTGACATAGCAACCATATGCTAACAACTAGCAGGTCTCACAAGTGATTTTTGGTACAACCAGAAAACACTGGACAATAGATTCTGTACCTTCCTTAGGGATCAGTCACTTGCTATAGTGCTTAAGCAACATCCTTTCGGTGGCACCACTGCTTACAAGGCCATTCTGCTGATAATGGAAATATCTAAGATTTTTGGTCCTTTGTCTTGCCTATAAAAAGATTTCATTTTATCTCATTTTTTATATTTAATCACAAAATTATCATTTATTATTATGATTCATCTAAACCTAAGTATTAATAAATCACAAGACACTCCTCCCAATGTTATATTCCTACACTTTCACACTTGGCTTTCATGTCAGCTACACGTCAGCTAAAACACAGCATGTCCTTTGGAAATCTCCCCCTGCGGTCACACTGAAATCTTTTCCAGACTCACCCAGCTCTCCTGCGGCGTTCCTCCCTCCCACGGCGTATAGATGTCCTTTGAGTGCGCTCAGATGAAAGAAGGTCCTTTTCTCGTTCAGACATGCCACCTGAATCCACTTGTTATACCTCGGGTCATATCGAAACACGGTATCCACAGCTGTTTTGCCTTTCGTGTCATAGTTACTCTGTCCACCGACCACGTATAAAAAGTTCCCAATTACTGCTATCCCGTGCTGGTAGCGCGGCGCATCCATCGGTGCCAGTGCCTTCCATTCATGTGCTTTCTCATCGAAAAGTCGTAACTCTTTACTTACAACTAGCTGTTGCCGTAGCACACCACCTAGTGTCACTAAATGAGTGTTGTCAGAACGAATCACTGTTCGTTCTGACTGCATCACCGGCTGCATGTATGGCATCATCTGGTAGTTGCTGGCTTCCAATAAGAGATTAACACAGGTATTGTCTGTACGCATAAAGTCGACTGTCTGTACGTGATTTATGAGTTCTGTCGGACTCATGAGCGGAAATCGGATATTGCGCATTAATTTGGCTGCATATTCCATGCGTCCTTCTTCGAAACGCAACCAGCGGCATGCAGCTTTAAACAGGTCCAGCTCGCTACAGTGTTTTAGACTGTTGGAGGAAAGTACAAATGCAAGACGTTCAAATGGAAGCTTGACAAACTCGCCGGTACCAAGTAGGGAGGGAAAATTCTTGAGGATGAAGTTGTTGACGTATTTGTCCACTTCAGTGAGGTTGTAGGTGTTGGCGATACGCCCCACCTCTACACAGTTATCCAAGGATACCTAAGATGAAGGTGGAGTTTCGTGTAAGTACTACAATGAATGTCACAATAAAGGCTGGCTATTGACACCAATGTCCAGATTAGACTGAATTCCAATTCAGATTTCAATGCTAATAACCAGCCTGCATGGTGTGGCTGTAGAATCTGCCTTTAACTTGAGGACATCTGTTGCAATGGCATGCTACTAAGTGTTTAGTAAAAATTGACACTCATCCATACTAGGATTTTCAAAACCAATAATAATCTGTATTTTGACCAGCCCTATTAAAAAGATTCATTTGAAAATGCGTGAGTTTTATCAGTGGCCTACCCCAGAAATAAGAAAGACTTTGCAGAAGTCAAGGACAGGCAGAATCTGGAGGAAGCTAGCAGCCTCTAGGGTGTCCTGCAGGTTCTCCATGTTGAGAGAGAGTTTGGCGGTGTAAATGAAGTCTATAATCTTCTTTAGCCCTATTCGATTCACACCATGCAGCTTTATACACATCAAATCCTGCTCTTTCATTCCACCTGAGGAGAAAAAAAATGACAGAGGGAGGGGATGAAAGCCAGAGGGATCATGGGAAACAAAATAAGTCAAAATACATACAAAATATGCAAATGAGGAAAAAGATGAAAAAAATGGAGGGAGGGATTGGTAAGAAAGTGTTATGAGAGAGAGGATCACAGGAAGGGTAAGGTGACAGAAACAACAAGGAGAAAGAGAAACGGAAAAGAGAGAGAAGATAAGCATGTCTTACTGCAAGCTGTCACCAATTCTCTTTAGCATTATAATGAGCCATTTATTCAAGAGCCACGTTTGAAATAAATCAAACCACTTTCATTAATTCAGATGTGATTTCTCAACTATTCAGAGGCAGAGCAAGAGAGAAGGGAAGAGAGAGAGGAAATAGAGAGCAAAGGATAAATGGAGCACAACGAAAATGGAGAATAAAAAAGAAACAAAATAGACTGCAATTATGAAAGTCCTGCAGTGCTGAAATGCTCAAGACACATCTGAACTGTGTCTGAACAGGTTTGACCTTTGATTTGTGTGAATATTACTGATCTATTTAGAGACAAACAGCAGTTGAGATGCAGACAGAAAGAGCACATTTCTCAGCTACATATTAAAGCCATATACAATCCAACTGTGAGCTTCCAGAGAGAGAATTTCCTTTAGAATTGGTTTGGTTCTTTCTCTCTGGCTTTGCATTCCCCATTCAAGAATTTTTAATAAACTCTTCCAGGGTTTGGTAGCATTCTGCATTAAATGACCTAATTATTATAGGAATATCTGAGGTGAAATAATGAAATGGCAGATTATCTTTGAACAAGCTTTCCAAATAACCCCCAAGCAAAACCCTTGCTTGTTTATCTTTTCCACCCCTCTTCCTTTGTTCATGAGAAACAAAAGGTACCTCTCAGAAAGAGACAGACAGACAGAGAAACAAAAAAGAGACAAAGAGAGAGGTAAAAGGAGGGAGAATCTGGAACATTCTGAGCTCTGAGGGAAAGTCTCTGTGTGACTAAATGAGACTCACATGCAACTGATATTGACACGAAGAACAGACTCAAAAAGCAACAAAAAATAAATATTTAAAGTGACAGTACTAAACAAAAAAGCATAACTGACAAATTAGTATAGTTTAAACAAAACAGCTTTCTCTTTATCATCTCAACTGAACCTCTATCTTTTTGGTCCATGACCTCTTACAAACTTTGACCTCTCCATCTCAAAATCATTGCTGTTTCCTTCTTCCTCTCTTTATCTCTTCCTCACCTGGAAACTGGCTTTATCTTACCTAATCCTTTGTTATCCTCTCTCTCTGTCTCCCCTCATTCTCACGCTCACCTGTAAACATGGCTTTAAAGTAGTCGCTGGAGGAGGCCATCATGGCACGGTGAACAGGAAACGCCTCATCCCCGTCTCCTGCCACCAACGTGACATCACACAGCAGGCCTTCTATCCTTAACTGGTCAAATCCCTGGGAGGGAGTAAGAGAGAAATAGAGTGAAAGAGCTGACAAGCTTTTCTGTCATGCACGTAATGAATTCACCAAGAAGGAAATAAGAATGGACAAAGTACTCTTGAGCATCTGTTATTACCGCCCATTAAAACAGTGTGAATGTTAAGGAGCGGTATCATTACCATTTGTCCCTTGAGCATCATTTTTGAATAAAAGATTGTGGGGTTAATTAATGAACATGAGGTCAGTTGTGTGAGGGGACTGCAGCAGAAATGGGCTCCCACGGTGAGGACAAGACATAATTAACAGGATAGAGCCACCATCCACTTCTTCTCAAGCTATATTAGTGCAAACCTCTCATTGACACAATGGTTTTCATTTGAAGATAAAGACATTTACTATACCTTTAAACCTAACCCTAACAGAAACCATTTCTGATTTCACTATATAGGACATTGTGAGAACATTTCCAAAATTTGCCTCTCACAAGTTTAGTCAAATGTGTACACACACGTGCACGCACACAAACACACATTCACATATGTGGTTTACGGGGACTCTCCATAGGCATAATGACTGTTACACTGAGCTAATCTCCTTTCCCTAACCCCACCCCTAAACCCAATTGTCACAGAAAACTTTTTGCATTTAAAAAAAAAAACACAACTTAGTATGTTTTTTAAAGTCAATTTTTTGAGGACAAAGGAAGTGTTCTCATAAACTATGTTTACATTGCTATACATGTCATTATACATGAGTCCTCATTAACCATATGAACCACAACACGCACGCACACCCTACACACACACGCACGCACGCATGCACGCACGCCTACACACACGCACGCACAGCCTACACACACGCACGCACGCACGCACGCACACCCTACACACACATGCACACCCTACACACACACGCACACCCTACACACACACGCACGCACACCCTACACACACACACACACACACGCACACACCACACACACACGCACACACCACACACACGCACACACCACACACCCACACACACACACACACACACACACGCACACACACACCACACCACACACACACACACACACCACACACACCACACACACACCACACACACACACACACATCTGCTGTCTCCTGTGCTCAATCTACCAGCATGTGTAAAACAAATGCCAAACATGTGATAGGACAAGATTTAAGCCACAATCCAATCTCTGATTCACCTACTAAAATTACACATAAGCTCTAAGCACGCAATGCTGTGCTACACCCACTGGACTGCAGTTTTACAGTCATGATACAGTAAATGCAGCAATGCCAACTGACCCTCTTTAAAGTCCTACCAGTTCAAATACTGATGCAAAGTCTAAAACTACAAGCTTAACCAAAGATGCCAATGCTAACACTAAGCCTTTGAATCGAATGTGTGATCTTACTATGAACTCAAAGCATTTCATGATGAAACGTTATGCAGGAATATACAACCAGAAATTTACATATGATCACTGCAGCTACATGCTACATGTTGGACTTCTGTACTAACTTAGTGTTCACTGTATAATGGAATTGGGAAATATAATAAATGACAAAAGACATAATAAAATCAAAAGGACTCCTACTATAAAAGCTGTCAGGTTTGTGCTTGCCTTTTATGTTGGTCTCTCTGTGTGTAAAGTGTTTCTGTATGTCTTCACTCAGGACAAACAGAGCCTGAGGATAAACATCCAATCAAATGATGAGTGCTGTTTATCAGGCAATCTCTTGAATCAAACCATATTTCTAACAATCAGTGATATTGAGATAAATGGAGGCTGTTATGCTTTAGGACACCTGAGACAGATTTATTTTTAAATGAACTTGGATCAGACATGATAAACAGTTGCAAAGGTAACTGTTCAGCTTCCATCCTCAATGCCAGGGTAGGTATGCTCATGTCAACACGATGGACCTTAGTCAGGGTAGAAGCAATATTTAATTTGACACAAATCCATCTAATCCATTTGTTGAACAGTGGTGTACCCTGGTAAAATCATTTAAGAAAATGTGTCTTCCTAAACTCTGGTTTGTCTGGTTGGTGTGAAAGCATTTTTCATGCAAGTCTCATTTAAGCCTATTCAATAAGGTCATCTGCAGTACAGTTAATATAGTTTGCAAATGGTACAAAGGTATGAAGGTCTCAACATACGAAAACGAAGTGCTATTGATGATGTACATTTAACATCTTTGCATGTTCTCAGTCACACTTATTGAAGTATTATGTGTTTCTTATGGCTGCTTGTCCTCTCGTGTCTGGAACGTTTTGGTAGCAAATTCAAAGGGACAAATAAAGCAGTGAGACCTGCACCCGAAGACACAGCATACTTACAGTGGTAAACCTCTGGTGCCTGTAGTTACAGTGGTTTGAATAAACATGTTGCTGAAGCAATCCTGCTGTATGACCCTCAATACAATGTAAAGAGATATGTGAGACTGAGGGAGCGAATCAAACTCTGTACTGGATAAACCAAGTGTGAAAACAGCCTGAAATTGTGTGAAATTTTGCTTGTGTGTGCTAAAAATAATCTATACATTATTTATTATTTGACAAGAAAATGATAGACACAACATGACTGTAACACAGTGATTACACTGAATGTAAACTTCAGATTGCAGTTTATAACAAACTATTTCTGCTCATAGCAGTGACTATTTTTAGCCTGGATTCTGATTATGTGTCTGATGATTGATGATAACCGTTAATGTCATTGTGACAGTAATCGATAATGTGACCTCATCATGGCAATGTCAACAAGCGATCACGCCAAGTGCATGTATATCTGTGTGCGCGTGTATACACTCTTTCATCCCGTGTAAACAAACAGCGAATAAACTTGCATGCATGATATACAAATGCCACAGTTTGGTTCTTATCATTGTTTTGGAGCTGTGGTTTGATTCAGTTCTGTTTGCTGTGATGACAAGGTTAATGGCATGGCACCAGCGATGCTGAAAAAGAAAAGGTTTTAATTTTTAACTTAAAAATAATACTTGAAGAAGTGTAAGGGGGAATTCCCCCATCAGAAGCTTATATGAGGGGATTGATGAATTTTGGGGAGGGGCTTGTAGGAGTCATTGTAGAAAGACAACAATCCCTGCATTTCTAGGAGGAGCTACTTCAGTTAATTCAGTGTTTTTGTATAGTGTTGTTTTGCAATTTGTATTATTTACAGTTGTTTAACAAAGAACATTGCCCTACAAACCATCCAGTAAACCAGCCCTAGGCATGTGTCATATTATACATTATTACACTATACACACTTGTTTCCCAGCACAGTGTGCTGCAATCATGTGTCGATTTGTATTTATAGTTGTTTTTGGAATATACTTGCAGAAATATGCCATTCATAACTACTTTGCACTTTGTTAAACTTTGTCAATGGCCATGTCAGTGCTCACCATAGTTGTGTTAAATATGGGCATTTTAAAGTTGTGAAAATGCATTGAAGATATCAACAGATTAAGTCCTGATAGAGAGAATCTTGTTTCTAAAACAGTAATTTATCTTCTGAGTGACATCATATATACAGTATACTAGAGACAGACAATATGCATGAAGGATGAATATATGCAAAAATGTGACAAATGTGCTGTAAGCTGGTAAAACATGGAGTCTGATTTAAATCTTTTTTTTTAAGTGTGGCTGTATTATGAGCGAGTGGTCATCACTCCAGCGCTGCGTGTTTGATTGATTTGAAATGTGACTGATCATTTTGTCTCCACTTGCTTAAAGTGGAGAAACCTTTAAAACTAGCAGCTTAACATAGAGCTCTACATTCGGAAATATGCAAGAAAGCGCTTCTTTACACACAGATCCCTGCAGACACATACAGAGACACATACAGAGAGAGAGATACAGAGAGAGAGATACAGAGAGAGAGATACAGAGATACAGAGAGAGAGAGAGAGAGAGAGAGAGAGAGAGAGAGAGAGAGAGAGAGAGAGAGAGAGAGAGAGAGCACTGATTCACTTGAGCTGATTATGCAATTACAGACTGAAAGAAAACATATTTATTTAATTTGTTGATTTGTCTGGTTTAATTCACAAGCTCATAAATGTTCAGGAAATTTATTGGATTATCAGATCAAAATAAATGTGTGCAATACCCACAATCCTGCGCTAAATTTAGGCCCTTGTGTATAATATTTAGAAAAAAAATACAGCTCTTATTAGGTGTTACCAGTGTACTAATTACTATTTAATCAAAGGTCAAGAAATTTTTTGTTTTTGTAACATAAGGTAAAGTGAGGTCAACCTCAACAACAGGTCAGGGCTGGGCAGCAAGTGGCGGTAAGGGTTTGGTACACCATAAGAGTACCATGATATGTACTGTGGTTGGTGTATTGTGTTTTTTGGTTTAATTTTGAATATAGTTACTGCACATGACTGAAAACATAAAAGAAACACATACAAACACATTTCCCACAGGCCGGGCTAACCAACACCTACAACATCAAGATGTACAGCAAAGGTCAAGGGTGTTAATATCTGTGCCAGTTATGTCTCAAAACAGAATTGTGAAAATAACAATTGCTAAAGTGGTTCCCAAACACTCCCCTCGTCTACCATTGGTACAGATGGTCCCCGCTCTGAATTCATGCCATTGGCTGAGTCAAAGCTACTAGTTGGTCAAACAAACAGAGCAATATGTTGTTTTTACCCAACAGTAGGGGTTGAAATATGACCTAAACTGTGATAATGGTATACAGTATATCAGGATATATCAGCATTTTGGTCTTGTCACAAAACCAAAATGTTGTTATTTAGTTAACAGCAATGCCATCAACATACAAAGGCAGGAATTCAGGTGGCCTTCCCTTACTGATCTGTCCACAATGAACCATTCACTGAATGACTTGCTTTGTTCCCACAAAGGCACAAGCTGACACGTCAGGTGACCTGCTGATAGGTGTTAATGAATCCTCTCATGGACTGATCATGATGATGATAGTGATATCTATACGTGTGAGCAAGACACACTGCCAGTAACAGCAGTGATAACCTTCACAGTCTCATACAAACCCACACAAACTCTCATCAGTGGCATGATGCCGGGCAGGCAGATGGTTATGCCCCACATAACAGCCACACAGTTTAAAAAGAGTCACAAAGCACATACTCGATATTGAAAGTACAGAAAATTAAAAACACATACACACACTCACCTGTAAAACAACTGAGCTGTGCGTGTTGCTGGTAAAAAAGCGTGTATTTCCTGTTTTTGAGGCCTGCAAGTGGGAGGAGAGCCCCATTTCACTGCATCCTAGTGACACCTTCATCATCTGAGCATCATCATCCTCCACCAGTGATCTGTCCATCAAAGAGAAAGAGAGAGAGAGGGTTTAATATTTTAAACTGAACTTTGACCTCATGTCTGAGGGGAGCATAGAGGACGTGGGTGTGTGGGTGCAAGTGAGAAAGTCTGGGTTAGGTGCAATCTCTAGAATCTTTTATCTTGCATCTGCATAAAAGAACTTGATGGAAAACTACCCAAAATTGTTTCTAGCACATTTATTTATTCTTTCAGATAAAGCTTTTTTTTTTAAAATAACATCATTTAATAATATCACTATATATTCCAAAACCTTGATGGTTTAGCTGATGTGAAACAACAGAACACTGTTTATTCAACAACTGAGAGAGGTGTACACATCCACACGTCCTTCCTTCTACCTCAACTTCTCATAATGTAACAGAAGTGAAAACCCTACAGTACAACAATTAGAAGCTAAGTGAAATAACAACCAACCAAATTAGTTTAATTTAAAAAGCAAACTTGAGGTGTAAATGTGTGTAACATGATCACTAATTAGCCTATTTATTACCAGAGTTGCCATTTTAGAGACTCCACAGGCAGACTAGTGATTTGACAGTAATCTTATATTATCTGACAGTTATCTTATTATATATATATTATTGTAACACTGGAGCAAGAAATGTAGTGTAATTAGTTTGTTTTAAGGGGAATGTTTCCAATGAACAAGCCATTATTCAACAACAATGCTGCAAAAATAAATTCAAATGTTATCATGTATTTTTCTGGCAATCACCCTGTTGCTGATCTTCTTACATGATCGTCAGCTCAACAGCAATTCAGCCAGAAATAATTTACATATAAAATAAACAAAATAATTAAATGGAGATCACCTGTGTGTGGACAAAGGGGTTGTGAATGACAAGTTACTATTGCGTGCCGGAACATATAAAAAAAATTCTTCAGACAACTCAGCAATAATTCAAAAGAACAAGACGGGATGGATCCAAGAAGATTGACTGAATCCAAGAAGATCCAAGAAGAGTGACTGAAAATACAATTAAGTGTAGTTATGTTAACAAGAAATGGAATGTGTGCATCTGTACTGTGCAAGATGACTGCAGAGGGTGGAAAGCCACCAAGAGACCAATGACAAATCTGAAGGAGTTATAAACACCAGTGGATGAGATTGAAGAGGTTGCACATACAACTGTCTCATGGGTGCTTCACCAATCATACTTTTTTGGGAAAGTGAAGCCACAAACACACACACACACACACACAACACAACATCTCGGCTAGTTTTTCACAGGACATGTAGGAAACTTTGAACCCAGCTGGAGAAAGGTTTTATAGTCTGATATTACCAAAATCAACCTTTTATTTTGAGTGTTAATTTGCAAAAAAAAAAAAAAAGGACAAATTAGAAAAGCCTCTAGAAATATTTTAAGCACTCAGGTTACTTGGAGGCAAAGCAAGGATGGCACCTTTAGAAATATGACAATTTTTTATATATTTTTTTAAATGTACCTATGAAAATGACTTAGTTTTACGAATGAGGATCCTGTACAAGGGAAGTACTTTGTAGGTCAACACAGCACAATAATTTCTATTTTATGGTTCTGAAGTGCAAAGCCTTTGCCTTGAAACCTCAAGCTTTATGGCTTTAACACACATCATCAGACAGGCTCTCTGGGTTTACAAAGTGACCCACCGCCCTGGATAAATTCCAAGGGAACACTGAGATGTTTCAGGATCAATCACTTATTGTTGTAGCATAACCTTGAGGTATGAGGGTACAAAATAAACAAAAACCAAACAGCACAGTATTGTGATACTCTTGCCACGATACTAAATCAATACACTTTACCACAGCAAAACAAATGTCAACTTTCCAGTTGATGTAGTTTGCATACAATGTCAAACTAAAGCTTCAATTTTTAAAAATATATATTGCAATACTCAATATATTGCAACAAACCAAGATCATACATACTGTATCGTGACCAAAGTATCAAAATAACATGCTAACTAAAAAAAACAGGAAGATTCCCAGTAACACCGAGCTCTAGAGGAAGGGTCAGGCTTGTCAAGGAATCACTACCAGATGCTGAGAAGGTTCTATGGTAAAAATAAAGACACTTAAAGGTAGACACAGTAACATGACACAAAGTACAGGCAGCTGATTGGTGCATTACCCTGTCAGGTGATAGGTTGGAGATGCAGCAAACAGAGAGTGGGTGGTCCACACCACAAACGAGTGCTGGTGGCTGCCAAAAACAACGAGAGATATAGAATCACTAAACACTGAGAGAACACGTGCACACACGAAACAGAAAGAAAAGTGTATGCACAGACACGCGAGTGACACCGGTCAATCAAACCACCCATGAATAACAGGACTGATAGAGTGAGAGAGCGAGAATGAGAGAGAATCACAAGGGTATTCATTCATTAAGCAGTTTAGATTTGTGAAGCCTCTAAATTACTGAGATAAATTAGATGATGATTGTTGTGAGGGCAAAACCAAATGGCAAGAGTTGATTTGATTATTAAACATTATCATTACATTAACATTAACAAACGTCTTGATTATTAAGGCTTGCTGATTGGCTCGAGACAGTCTTTAAGACAGACATAAAGACGTTACAAAGATGCTCACAGCCATCTTCCACCATACAAAGATGGGTTTAATGATCCAACAACCAAACATCAAATATAAAGTGATATACAACTTGCACTACACAAACCATCTCTAAGAAATGTCACACAGAAAAACAGTGAGACTGTATTTAGTGATGAGGAGAAAAAAATGACAGGGGCAGACAGTGATGTAGAAAGAGAGAGAGCAATAGAACATAAGCATTAACAGCATTCTTTAATAATTCAGTATTACGAAAGGACACCATTAAACAAGACAGGAAAACAGCTGGGCTGCCACCACACACACTCAGGTGGACACAGACCTCAACATATTCTGCTTTGATTAACAAGCATCCTTTTCAACTCTCTTGGACCAGATTCTTGCCTGTTAATTAGGCTTAGAGCACACACGCACCCACACGCACCCACACGCACACGCATGCGCACACACACACTTCTGCTCTCTTTTCTCCTGATTCAGATCACATCACTGAAAATCACTTCACTCACCCAGAACATTTACTCCTCAGAGAGGAGAATTACACAGCCACCTGTTTGTCTGATAATGCTAATCAAACAATAACAAACGGATAGAGAGAGAGATGACTGGTTTGATATTATAAAAAGTGTTTTTGCAGCTAAATATAACTTGCATTATGCTTTGCCTCCCTAGACTGTTCTTCCTAAAAGACAAAATCTAGGATGAAAGCTTGTGGAAGTATACCTGCTTCAGGAAAACTGCAGATTCGAAACTTTGATGTTAAACTGGTACGATGTTAGACTGAGGTGTTTATTCCTGTGTTCCTGTGACTCATAATCTAATAATTTATGTGAGAGTTAAAATATTATTACAGGCTAAATACATCTCAACCTGTGCCATACTGTCAATCACCATAGAAAGCAATGTAAACAACAGAAGTCTAGCAAGTGGTTTAGAGGCAGAAGGTATCAATATTGTCTCTTTAAGTGATACGATTTTCTAGATAGATAAACTATGTTACTGACGTAAAGATTTTTATCAACTAAAATATAATAACATGACTAATGCACCACTCACACGTTTGTCATCTTTGTCTTCTCAGCATAGAAGTGTGTGGCTGGTGCAAGAGTGCATGTAGGAGTGCATGTGTGTGGCTGGTGCGAGAGTGCGTGTGTGAGTGTGTAATCTGTGGGCAGAAATGTGGGGTTCATTTTTTTGTTGTTTTAATGCAGATTGAAATTTGTCAGATTTCCTGCCAGGGTGTGTGTGACTCACAGGGTGACTAGCAGCTCTGTGACACACTCAAACACAGATTTATACCCTGTATGAGGACATTTGAGTATTGATTGAAAGGGAGGTGATACAGAGACAGCTGACTGATGTGCTCAGATACTGACCAATTAGCATGAAGTAACAAGATAAAATGAGCAGCAACCCAGGCTGTGCGAAAGATGAGGAACAGAGTGCTGATATTTGACCGTACCAGCACAACTGTGAGTATGATTTAATTGACAGTTTAGTGTTTAGATTTAGTGACAGTTTAATTCTGACAGTTTCCTTTGACAGTTTAATGGACAATGGAACGGGTGTAAATAAACAAGGAACAACTGATTTACTTCTACATAACATATTTAATACTGTGTGCGGACCAAACTGTAGGCTACATCATCATACTAACAAGGAAAATACATTATTACATAGCTCTCTAAAATACCTTAAACATTAATTCTATATGGGCTAAATAATACCACGCTGTACAAATGTCAACAAAAACAGTTTATATCACTGCGGCTAGACATTTTTCCAATTTTCACAAAACAATTTTCAATGTTCAATGGCCACCTTACAGTGGCCATTGAACATTGCAAATAAAATCCCTTTGATGATGAGGGTGTATGGCTGTAAAGTGCATTTGTTTGTGCTCAAGTGTGTGTGTTGAAGAGCATTCACTCCCATGTTGCTGTACAGACCTTTTCTGGTCAAAAAATGTGTTGTGTTGGTTTTCAATATGTGAGCTGAGAAAGTACCATCCAACTCCCTGCCTTTGTTTGCAGCCAGCATGAAATCAAAGGGTTGGATATGGTTATATAAAGTTAATTAAGGCTGAACTTCTGAGTATTTGCTCTGTACTGACCAAAGGTCACTCTTGGAACATTTAAACACCCTTGACAAGTCATTTTTTTTATTAAAAGATGTGATACATTTGTAGCTTTCGTAAACATAAGAAAATAATTAACAAAGGAGCCCATGTGGTGATGTTTTTGTTTGTCATCACATGACCACTCTGGGAAGTCCAGCTGCTGCAATTATAAATTGCTCCGACCTTAAATTGGGTTCAAAGGAATTACATTTCATTTTTATCACACATGAAGGGAGATGAACACGAGCCATCTGCTGCCCAAGATCTGCATCCATTCTACCATTACAATTCAAGATTGTATATTCAATTTGTGTGAGTTTATGTGAGGGAGTGACTGTGGGGTGTAAATAGTGAATTTAATGTTTAATGTTAATAACATAATAATTTAATGTTATAACCTTGAAATAAACACACTGAGAAGATATTCCCATTATTAGACAGATTAAAAGTAATGTATGAACAAGGACTAAGCTACTAAGCTATGAACAAGCCTTGTTCACTTAGCTATGAACAAGGACTACTAAAAGATGAGCAAATATATCTGCTTTACTCCGTTTACACATAACAGCCCAAACATTCTCAACAGATTTAATGTAAGTTAAACTTCAAAGCCACTGACACAAATACAAAACTGCTGTCTATAACTGCTTCTATATCCGTCTTTTCTGCTGCCCTTATGACTCTCCAGATCTGCTATAATTTTGTTTTTAATTGTGAGAAAAATTGATGTCTTTTTAAAACTTATATTTATATGGTGTGTGTCAGTTCTGTAAAGGGAAAAAGATTTCTGCTGCCTGACTGAACAAATCCATGAGTACCTAAAGGGAGCTACAGTGCTTTCATATCCATTCCTTTCACTTTACACCATCTTATTTTCTTGGCATTCTTCTTAGTAAGAAATGTATTTATATAACAGCTTTTAAAAGGCTACAAAGTGATTTACAAGTATGATAAATATATACAATTCATGCAGAAGTTTACAGACAATTAAGTTTGGAAACAACAATAATGAAAAACAAAATGTGTGTTTTGGCTCTCTAACTTCTTGCCAAACAAACATTCTTCTCACAATCTATTCCTTTCCATCCCATATCTTCCATGTCTCCCATTTCCAGAGACTCTCTCTTATCTTCCATTCTTTTTTCTGTCCTCCACTCTCCCACCAATCCTCTATCCACCATCCCCTGTTGCATCTTCTAAGGTGATTATGAGGTGAAAATTGGATTCACGCTTTTCCTTTTGACACCACAAGGTTAAACAGATGTGAATAAATGAAGTCAGAGAAAAGGAGAGAAAACACAAAAAAGTAAAGGTGGAACAAAGAGACAAGGTGTGACAAATCAGCTGTCATTCTCGCTCTCCTCTCTTCAATCAGGTTAATGTTGGAGGAAGTGTAGACTCATTAAATGATGAATATGGTTTTGTTATTGTAACGTATCTGTGTGACAGTTCCATATTTCTTTGTTTTCCTGATATGACGCTCAGAGGCAGCATCAGAATGAGAATAAAACGAACATACAAAATAACAAGGAAGAAAACATTAAATCTCTGATTGGCAGGAGGACAAGTGACAGAGCAAATAAATTACTACAGCACTGAATTATTCAATATAAACCCATTATCTATACCACACTCACATGCAGGGTCCAAAATAAAATCAACTGGCAAGTAACTAAAACTAGCTACTTTCCAGTTGGCTGGTAACTTTATTAGGAACTGCAACATTACATGAAGGGTCCAAAATTAACTTTGGTAAAAACGATTTACTTGCAGGCAGGACAGACAAAAAACCCTCAAAATTAAAATGACATTTTCTCAATTTAACCACCGCTGGCAAATATGGCCAAAGTTAATTTTAGACCCTGCTCACATGTCATATTAGGATGTACAAGGGGGCTGTTACAGGCTGTGAACTATACTCTGAACTGTAACTTAACCCAATCTATTACTACACAATATAGACCACAATCCCATAAATAGATCAAGCTCTCAACATTAACTGAATCTAATAAATAACAAACAAATCAAACAAAAAATACTGTCAGAAAATTAGAGGTGAAAAACATTTAAAATATTATACTTTAACAATTTCATTACAACGTGAAATACAACATAAAAATCTCACCTCTACTTTCAAAAGAAACTCTTGCTCTCTTTTAAATGTCATTTTTATCAAATTTCATTTTCACTGTCTTTGTTTTACAAAGCTCACAAAAGCAAATGATCGATGAAAACCATCATATATCTACAAACCATGTTAGCAAACAGTTAGTGGCCACCTCCAAACATATAACTGATTGGGAGTGCCGTACAAAAAAAAAAAAATCTAAAAATCTAAGATTAACACAGAAGCAGTTTTCAATCTGCAGAGGGAAAGGCTCAACACATCCCTTCCTTTCATGTGAGATCACAAGCTACAGAAGATGAAGCTGAAACAGAAGGAATCTGATAGGAAAGGTGAACGTGAAGAGGATGAGCTACTGTCTTTTCTTTCTGACATTTCTGTGGGTTTGATGTTGAGACTAAAGCACATTAGACAAGTGTTGGCAGCAAAACAAACACCAACTGAATTTCCTGGATGACATTCATGCAGAAAAACAGGAGAAAACAGATGAGGACTGTGGCCTTAAAATTTCAGGTTGCACTTTGAGAAAGTGTACCTAGAAACAAGCCTAAGGTCCCTCTAGCAGCAGATGAGCACGGTTAAGATCTGCAACCACTATGTACCGCGTTTACTAGGGGTGTAACAATATACTAATGCCACGGTTCAGTTCATGTCACGGTTCTGGAGTCATGGTCCTGTTTGGTTCTGTTTGCTGTGGGGGCAAGGTTCATGGCATGGCACCCATAATGCTAAAGAACACTAGATTCACTTTAAACTTACTAATAATAATACTTGAAGACAGTAACTTTAGTGTATGGGAGAATTCCTAATAAATAAATAATAAATTCCCTGTATTCCTAATAAATATATGCATGTGACAAATGGAGATTATGGAGTATGATTTAAGTCTTTTTTATGAAAAGTGTTGCTGTATGAGTAAGCAGTCATCGCTCCAGTGCTGTGTGGTTTTTAACGCGACTGATCACTTTGTCTCAACTCAAAGTGCAGAAACTGTCAACAGCTTCACGCAGCAATCTGATCCCAGGACACGCGCTGAGATAAAGAGAGAGAGTGCTGATTCATTCCAACCGATTATAAAACTGAAAGATAAAGTATTTATTTAATTTGTTGAAGATCATAAATGATCATGGGAATTTCTTGCATTAAACTTGTGTGAAAGAAAAAAATCTGCACTATACCAACAATCCCGCGCTTTCAAATTTCAAGTCCCAAATTTTTGTTTGTTACCCAAACGTGTCTTTAGAAATGTGTGTGTTCTGTGATGGTGCATTTGCTCATCACTTTGTCCACTTAATCACTTGCAGTTTTCTGCATGTGCATTTTAGTGTGTGCACACCTCTCTCGCCTTACTGAGCGTGAAATATTCACTACAGGCAGCAAGTATATTTAGAAAGTGAGGTAACACTTCAGTAGTACACACACACACACACACACACACACACACACACACACACACACACACACACACACACACACACACACACACACACACACACACACACACACACACTAAATTAACCCCCACACATAAACATTAACTCTAAGTACAGGCACTACTTTCAGTGACAACACAATCGGTTGAAGAACCAAATCCAAACTCTCTCTTGCACCAACACACACGCAGGCTACAATTCTTAATAACTGGCCATGACATCCTGTTATTCTATATCTTCAGGACACCCCAAACACAGACCACCGAAATAAGAATGATTCATGTGTCCAAACAGCATCTCTCCTCCCATTGAGAAATACATAAACCACAGCTCACCCTGTAATCACCCAACCAGCCAAAAAACACAGCCAAACGAGTAAAAATAGACTGATATTTTTGGGCAAGGTTTAACTGTGAGGGCTATAGCAGGGTCGGGAACCCAGCACTGTAATTCACAAGGCCGAACCTAAATCTGAAAAGATAGAGAGTCACAATTCTCTATTGAAGGGGAAATTTACAGGGATTGTATACACGACACAGTTACGACCAGAGAGCAATAAAGAAAGAGTAAAAGAAAGACAGGAAGAGAAAGAAATCAGTAACACAATAATAAAACCAACTGGGGCATTTTCTTGGACCATGCCTGTGACTTTATAACTGAACTTGTAAAACAGATGAAGAATGATGCAGCCTATGATTAGTAAGAGAGACCAGCGCCTTAAACTCTTTGCTATACAGTTAACTGAAATTGCTTATGCAGTTGGTCATGCTTTAACTTTTACAAACATCTGCAGCATTTGCTTGAGAATAATACATACTGATATAATCTGCAGTATAATATTATCATATCATATGGTATGGCAGGCAAAAGCGTGAAAAAGTTTAGTTCTTTTTTTTAACACTTTATCCCACATCTACTAAACAACTTAATGTTTTATTAATGTAATGGGGATATTTATTTACATGAATCGATCGCACTGAAGATGTGTCTCTCTAGTGTTTTCTAGTCCACATTAAAAGTCAGTTGCACAGCGTTCATACGGCGTGTTCGTCTACTGAACGATCCGGAATAAGAAACAGTAGAACGAGCGAAAGCTCTGCCGGTTCTGTATCGTGTATCATCCAGCATCAGTACTGCATCCTCCAGCAACCCACCGTGCCCCCACCCGACACAAAACGCGCTTAAATCCAGGGCGCACGACACGTCGGGACAAAAGGATTGCTTTACTGTCTGTTATCTCAGGCCGGTTCGTACTACAGCTCATAAATCCGTCCACCAGATACAGGGAGGATGGAAAACGCGAGCACATGAAGGGAAATGAAACAAGAGGGGGGCATCAAATCCTGCATCCTCAGAGGATATACAACATCAAGTGTACCGCACGTTTAACGTTACAGATGTACGCGTAAGACAAATTTTAAGGCGCTGTGCATCTTTAAACTATGAATCAAGTTCCCTAAACGTTCACAATTAGGTTACAGAGATAAGGGGAGGGGGGAGGCGACACCGACCCCAAAACAACAACAGCATCCTTGGCGAATGAATAAAAAACAATGAATAAACATATTCGCCATAGCATCACTTTTAAAATATTATACTATAATAATAGCAACACCATTTCGCCTTAATATTACAACTACTTACATGTATGCTGGCGACAGCGGAGAGGACCTGGAGGTTTTAAGAACGGGCACGGGAAATTTCCAGCTAACGGGCGACCCGCTTTTCCATTTCAACGGCATGTTTTTCTAGTCACCACCTTTGAGATACAGCGCAAATGAGGATAACCTTAACGACCAAGTCCATGAAGAGACGTCCAGCGCAAGCTTCCATCCCCGTCAGCCCTTACCCCGAGAGAAGGGAGGAGGAAGAGGAGAAAAGAGGACGATCGACTGCTATATGAGCATCTGTGTTTGAGAAAGCGCTTCTGAGGCGGCTCTTCTCCAACTGAGACAGCTCTGTTTCAATTTCACGGGTGGGGTGGCGGAGAGAGCGCTTAAGGCTGAGCCGAGAGGTGAAACTCAGGTGTGCCCGAAACCGCGGCGAATCACCCCCTAAGAAAGACAGAGTAATGATGATGATGATGATGGAGGGGACGGAAGATGAAAGGAGGGAGGGGAGGAAAAAAAAAGCACCGCCGCGTCCGGTCAGTGCAGAGAAGAGACATGCGCGGTCGGTGCGCTGGATGTTCAGCAATAGTGCCACCTTGTTCAGATGTAGGCGGACTGCAGAGTGAAAGCTCAGGAAAGACTGTAATGACATAAAATACGACACGACTGCAAGCATGGTATACACCAGCCAAATGCTGTTTACCTAACAAATAAAAAAATCGCGACTGTTCATCGACGTTGTATTGTGGTTGTAAGAAATCACTGATGTCCATTATATGTATGGGAAAAAAAATCTGATTTATTCTTTAGTCTAAAGTATTGTGGTCACGGATCAAATTAAATTAATTATATTTAATAATAAAATTAATTTGTTTTACTTTGTTTCTGTGCTCTGAGATTTTTTTATATTTATACTTTATGTATACATTTTCTATTTTTCCCCTGCTTTTAGCCTTTTTCACACTTCCAGGTTTTTTGACTTCCGGATTTACCGACGTAGGGGTAAGCTTTCTAGTGCCGATATCGTGCCAGCTTCAATAAGAAATATATTATTGACTTGAAATTTGGTTGAAAGTTTGTTGACGCCTTTATAGTTACTGGGGGAAAAATACAGTTTTTGTTAACGCTATGTAATTGTAATTAGCAATGTTTTTATCGCATTTATCAATAACATCATAACGTTAGCTGTATGTATTGTTAATGAATTATTGTTAACGTATTATTTATTAGGAACTGACACAAATTGACAAATACCAATAGTGTATATATTCTTAAATTAAAAATTAATCTACATTAATAAAAATTGTAAAAGTCAGTTGGTAGTTCACAATATCTAAGGTATAACGCACAATATCAAAAAGTTAAACTAAATCTTGTCGTAATGTTATACTTTACTGTATCAGTTTTAACCAATTAACTAAGTATTCAGTGCTGCCAGCATGTTTAAATGTGAAAGCGACATATTCTGCCAGATATTATAAAAAAAAACATATTTCAGGTATGGGTTATGTCACCACAATACTTTAGGTGGGAAATTTATGCTATATATATATATATATATATATATATATATATATATATATATATATATATATAGCATAAATTATATGAGACAAGTCTTTGCAAAACATCAAGCCAGACGGCGCAAGCAGGGAACAAACTCTGCCGTGGGGCCCTTTTCAGACTGCCGTGACAGTACATGTCTTTCTTTTTTTGTCTACTCTTTGACATGACATTCGTTTCTATGATTAAATCAGTCTTTGTTAGAAGTGTTGACAGGATGTCAAAGTAGATACCATTTCACTTGTTCAATCACTTTTTGTATATGTTTATAAGAGCTTTGCTTTCTGCAGAATTTCCCATTACATTTCCAGTACCATTCAAGTATATTTCAATTTTGTGCGTTTAGTACAGATATACAGCGACACAGTATTTCACCTGGAAATTTAAATTGCAGAAAGGACAGGTGGTTAGCATATGTAATGACACATTTCGAGACAGCAGTATCATCTGTACATTTGCTTATGTTGTCAGACACAGATGCTGCAAACTCTACCAAGAGGTTGATGGTATATTCATTGTTGACAGTCTCTCTGAACACATGCTCAAAACGGTCCTGGTGCCGAAAGTGTGCTAGTCTGAGAACCAGTTCAGCACATTTACACCCACATTCCTATACAAACAAAAAAGGTTCATAAGAACACCAGCAAGTCACAAATCCACAGCAAGCAGTTTAAAAGTTCACATTTCCTGCTGTGGATCCTGTTTTAAGCTTGGCTAAGAGGTAGAAAGAACATCAGAGGACATCAGCAGGTTAATTCTCTCTGTGCCTTCATATCACAGGTCAGGTGATGCAAGTGACGCACGCACGCATGCATTTGAGAACAGCCGAGCAGTGTTTTGTTCATATGTGTACCTACTGTCAGACAGAGGGAGGTTTACACATTAGAACTCTGGTGAAGTATGTTTAAGTGAAGTCAATGTTTGAAAAAAGAAAGTAAAAATAACCTCACATTAAAACCACAATCATTTATATGGTGTGTGTGTGCAAAAATACCATTCCTCTTATTATTTATTGGACTTTGGTTAGTTAAACACTGTATAGAGAATATATAAATGACATTTCAAAAGGATACACTTAGCCTCTAGCTGTAAGCACCCAGCTCAGAACAGATGCTTCACTGTCTAAAGTGATATACTAGACAGTGAAATCTGTTAACAAAAACCTTCATTAGAGACATAATCAGCATTGGCATGCTAACGGACACAACAGCAAATTAACCACCCACAAAATTAAAATCAATGTTTTCCTTGACTTCTAATTCATCTCCCTCTCTAGCTACTATTGTTTCCTCATTAAGATATTACAGATAATGGCTACCAATTAGCGCCTGAAATAAGGGTAAGCCAAACAAGAAATTTTTCATTTAATTTTATTTAATAAAAATCTGGCATACAGGGCTGTGACATCAACAGAACCCCCCCCACATCAGAATGAAGGTGACATGAAAGAAACTTAATTTACTTTTCAAAACATGACACTGCTATTTAGATGGGACAGCTGTATCTGTTGTCAAGTGGGACAGTAGTGTCCTAGAGGCAAAGAGGGTTTTACTGAACCCTGGGGTGGAACGTGCATTATGAATGAGCATCATAGCGTGGCAGAGTGCCCTGGCTGGCACTAGCCACTTCAAATGTGGATCTTCATGAGACCAGAAAGGTGCACATTAACCACCTTACAGTCAAATTAAATTACTTTCAATCAAGTAGCTCAGGTAGATCCAAGGCGCACAACACACACACACACGCACGCACACAAAATGTCTTCAGTGTAAATACCTAAAACAAGACAATAGTCTCTGGATGATCTCAAGTTAGTCTGTGAACACTGTTTAGGTGAACAAACGTTAAGCAGTTAGCCCATATTTATATTAAACTGTGGTAATCAAACACTAAGCTGTACGTGCATCATATGACTGGCACATTCTTGTTTACTTTCTATCTTTCCCTCCCTCACTCGCTCGCTCATCACACACATACCCCAAAGTAATTGGCTGGCACAAAAACAGCTAAATCCATTACAAGAGCAAAACCCAGCTAATTATATTAGCAAAGCAAATAAACGACCAATAACACAGCCACAAAAGAGCGACTAACAAGACATTTGTTCTAGAACGCCTGTGTGTGTGACTTCACAGCGTAATATTCAACAGCAACAAATGAGATAGACCTATTTGTGTGTGTCTGAACAGTTGTGTGCATGTTTGTGAAAAGACAGTTACAGGTAGGAAGAAAAAGAGATATTAGTAAACTCACACCATCAGTATCTACCTGGCACAGATGGTGCTCCAATGACCTGAACAATCTGACATGGCATAATGCCTTTTTCTTCCTCTTTTATAATTTTCTCACGTGAGAGATCAAATGTTCTTCATCCTATTACATCCTACGCTCTCGCTGCCCTCCTTACCCTTTAATCACTCTATTAATACGTTTCTAAGAATAGACGCGACTCACATTTAGCACATAATTAAGTGGGTGAGGACAGAGGGGTGCGCATATTTAAGAGAGAAAGATAGAGATGCTATAATAAACCTTGCTGTCTCTACCATAAAATCTCTCCTGCACCCAGACGATTGCACTGAAAGTGTGTGTTGCGCAGTAAATGCGAGCACACCCTTCCTGTTCTGCAGCACATGTAGCCCACTAAACCCACCTAAGCCACACACTGCCATGGCTTAAACTAACTCACTTATAACATCTGATGCAGGAACATGCATTGCAAGCACAAATGTTGCATGCTTAGAAATAAGAGACTCAGACTAAGAAGGTGACACCAACCTTTGCTCCACTTTCCCAGAATCAATCAATAATCTAAGAAAAACTCTTTGTGCTTGCTTTTGTAATATTTGACGAAAATGAAATATTAGACTACATAAACATACTCAGGCGTCATAACTGTGATGGTAAAAATGACAAACGCACGGCAAACTATAATGTTTTCTTCAGATCTGTTTTACACACCTAACAGTGAGTTTTAAGAACTGTGTGGGCTCAGGCTAAAAACATGCTGCACTCAGCTGGAAGAGGATGAATACATTTTTGAAGATATTGCTGGGCTAACAATAATCTGTATGAAATCAAGGTAAGGGGATACAAAAATAACGCTTTCGTGAATAACGTTCACAAAATAACGTAATATAATAAAAATGCATTGCATAATAAAAAATGACAAAGGTACCGTTTAAAATTAAAATGTTAAAAATGTTTACATGTTTATTTATATCTTTTGCTTTAGTGTATTAGTAGGAAACATCAATGTAGATTTTGTATGCATTCGGTAAGAAGATGAACAAGCAGTTCTACATCAGATAGTATAGCCCACACAAAGATCTAATCTCACCATCATTGAGTCAGCCTGGAATTACATGAAGAAAAAAATAGACAGTCTAAATACATAAGAACTGTGGCAACACCTCCAAAATGCTTGGAAGTGTATGACAGTCATGTAGACACAAGAGACTAAAGGTTTTCTTTAAAGAAAAAATTGTTGACTCTTACTGCTATTCTATGTTTAGTCACTATGACATCCAGAAATTATGCAAAACATCGTACAACAAAGCTTCCATCTGAAACAAGCCTTGTCTTCATCTGTTGGCAGGCATGAAGGGAAAAGAGAAGAAAACCCATCAGTATGGCATGAAAGTTTGAATCTGACAGCATTTTGTGTCTGTGATCAAGGAAAATATTTTTGGCAAAGCTTAGCGAAAAATCCACAATTAATCCGCATTTGTCATTTTCAAAGCAGTAAGGAGTGAGAAAGTGAGAGAGATGCTAATGGTGTACTCACACTAGGCATGGTTGCCTTGTACCATGCCCGAATGAAAAGTTCACAGTTCCCCATTTGAATAATTATCCTCGTCATCATCAGTTTGAAAAGTAAAAAGTATGGAGAAACATTCAACATTCAAAAACAATCATCTCTGGATATTCATTGTAATCTCTATCCCATTATAATTTGACCTCTTCGGAAAGCACTAGCATCCTGTTCTGAAATGAGAGAGAACATTCCCAGTTCAAAGCTAGATGCCGTGTTCTGTAAGGTGGAAGAAAAGTAAAGCCTAAAATACATACTTTGAACATATGATTCATGCAACATAACATTCAACATCTGAAACACACTGTGATGCAACAAGCTAAGAGAGCTTTAAAAACAGCAGTGTGAAATCTATATTTCCTTAACAAAACTTATTCACACTGACTTAAATGCAGTTTCTACTATTCCTTCACTTCATCGCAACTGAGCAGAAAGTGCAAACGTTATTAGAGATCAGTTCTAACACTTTCTGACTACAGGAAACTGTTGCTATAGCAACCCCTACAAGTATGCAACAGATGGACAAGGGTCCAAAACATAAAAAGACAATCTGAATTATATCAGTGTGTTTAAGAGACTATAACATACAGGTGACTACAGAAGATAAGCTTTATACAGTCTGATTCATTAATGATTCAAAATTATTTGCCCACAGAAATGTCTAAACGGAGCGTGCCTTACAACCTTCTGCACCAATGTACATTTTTAAATGTAACCTTACAAAGAAACATACTTAATCACACAGTGATCCTAAAAGTATTTGTACACTTAAGCCACACTTATAACTGAATATGTCCTTCATTAGATCAGATAAAATGTCTAACAAGATGGTAAAATCAATATCTGGATACATGTTGATTTCACAGTGAACACAGCTACCAAAATTGTCTTGTGTTTTGTTGCTTGTCATAGCTGGACTGGTTGGGACAAAAAAATTCAGGCTTACACAAAGACTTTATTGCATTGTCTGTTTAGGACAGTGTGAGTTTAACAACCAGAACATTTTTGTATTTCTTTTGTCCTACTTTTGACCCATTTATTGTTTTACCATTTGAAACAAACTTTTTTTTTTTGAGTATTTTTTGAGTGAACTTGGGCTACCTTTCTTTTAAATACATGCCTGGTTTGACATCTTGTTACATTCATACATTCTTAAAAGCGACTTAAATGCCCAAATACTTTGTCACTTCTCTAAATGTGTCTCAAAAAGAGACATAAGGAAGACTGTTTCAACTTTTACAGGTCTCATAAATCACTTCTCAACAGAACACAGAAATAGCCCTGTCAATACTGTCCTACACATCAGATGACAAAGTCTTAGTTCAATAATCTCAAGGGTCTGAGTCATCACTTCAAAACACAAATCCACATGCCCACACACACGGCTGTTAAGTGCCATCTTGGCATGAAGAAATAGAGAGGCTGGTGTGTATAACATTTTAGAAGGCACCAGGTCAGCTCAGATTGTTTCTGTGGAATTCCTGCTTTCCTTTGTTTTTCTGTTATTTTCTGTTAACACAACAGAGATGAATCAGTCAGCCCTGGAGCTTTTACCATTCTTGCTGCATGAGCTGTGATGGAGCGTTGTTGTTTAATTGAGTGTTTAGTGTTTATTGTGATCAGAGCTTATGCTGTAATTCTGCTGTGATTTAGAGATCGCAGGCAAAAGATAATCATGCCTGACTGTAGAATACAGATAATGCCAATCTCGCATGCACGTCCTCATCTGCATGTACACGCTTCTGTCACACATGTGTGAAAGCTACTTGGAAGCAGGTTACTACATTATGTCATGTCTAATGTGTCCAATGTTGAGTATTTTTGGTAATTCTCTGAAAGATGACATAAACGTGACAGTGACTTAAATGGCAAATAAGTATAACCAAGATGCAAGAATAAATCTGAGTACACCTGATTGCACAATATATGTGTGGGACACAAGCACAAAGAGAGCTCACCACGTTTCATGATAGTAGCAATAATAACAGAAAGATATTAGTGTATTCTGCAATATCTGCATCAAGACATCTCCCACATGCCTAATTATGTCATTTGTGTTACTCATCCTAAATAAATCACACAAGAGGGCAATCTTAGAGACTAATGACTTGTCACCAGAGCAATTGTGGAACTCGAATTGGCTCACTCAGTTTTTGAATGCATCTGGCTCTTTGCTAGTTGCCATTTTGTCACAATGATCATTATTCCAGTTTAGCTTAAAAACTGTCATGGGACAACAGCATAACTAGTTCAGTGGTAATGATCCAATGATAATTTTATCCAACTAAAGAAAAAAGGCTTTAGCATCTGTAATGCATGCAAAAGTGTTATAAAAGGAACTATTTTAAAAAATAAACATCAACAATCAGATTGGTATTGGCCAAAAACTACAAATCCAAACCATGAGAAACTTGCATCATGAACATAGAACCTGATCGACTTTGCAATCAGTTTAAGATGGTGGGGTTTAACCCTGGTGGGGCGTGTGTAGTTGAAAGAGATCTGAGATCAGAGAAACTTCACAGCATGTGTGTGCAACATGCTTATGATTGATGCAGATGCACCATGAGGAGTTTACCCAAACAGGTGAGGAGTAAATGAGAATGCATTGGTCTCAGTACGCAGAGGACGTGTGAGGTATGAGTGTCTGTAAAAGTAAAAGATGACATACATTGCACAGTACCTGTCGTGTAGTCCAATGGACATGGTGTCTCCTCTATGCACAGGGTGGTCCATGCCCAGGCACAAAACCCCAGGACACCTGAGAAACACCAGCAGAAACAAGATGAGGAAATCATCAAAACAAAAAAGCTATAACTAAACTTTAAAAGTTATAAAGTTATGAAGGTTTAAAAACACAGTGGCCACGGATGGCTCAGTTGGATGGCTGACAGTTTTGGGATACACAGAATGATGTTTTCATGACTTTAAAGTTAAAAATCTAACTTTCTGTCATGTATTGAGCATTGTTGTTGCGAATAGTGTTGATTTAAATGTGGCACTACGGTAATGCTATCTAGCTGGCTAATATAAATAAGGCTTTGATGAAACTGCAAGAATGACTTAATCTTCAGAGCATCTGTAAGAATGGGTTGAAAATATGTTTGCATATTGTATAGCAACTTTATAATAGCAACTTTTATAATAACAGTCATGGAGTTACATATCTTTTCTTAAAAATTATTTTAAAATTATTTCTAACAAATAAAAGTATGTTGCTTAAAATAGCTACTTATCAAATTTGTGAAAGAATAAGTGAAAATGTTTCTAGGCAGAAAACAGTCTAATGTTCTAATCAGGCAAGCAGAAACAAAAATAGTTATTGTAGAGCTCTTCTTATAGGCTCAGGTAATTAAGTGACCTACTCTAAAGAGACCGGCGTTTGACAGAATGATAAAGCTGAAACACATTTATTGGAAGAGTTTTGTTTATTCCCCCTCTCTTTCTACAAGGGGGTAAAGCAGGTTTGTTGTCCCTCTCTGTCTCTGTGAGTATCTGTGGCTAAACAACATATGGCATTTCTATTAATATTTAGCTGCTCATGTTTTGGGGCACTGTCTGTCTGTCCCTGTCACCATCTGAATGACTTAGTCTTTTTTAGGGTAATTTTACATTTTTATTACTTATTTACTTAAAAATAAGTAATATAAGTGTTTTAAGTCACTTAGCCAACCAACGTAAAGAAAGAGAATTTCCTGCATGTGAGCTTTGCTTCCAGCTGAAGATGAGAATTTGACATTTGTCACACACACACACACACACACACACACACACACACACACACACACACACACACACACACACACACACACACACCCACACACACACCACACCACACCACACCACACCACACCACACCACACACACACCCCACACACACACCCCACACCACACACCCCACACCACACACCCCACACCACACACCCCACACCACACACCCCACACCACACACCCCACACCCCACACCCCACACCCCACACCCACACACCACACACCCCACACACACTTTAGAGCATCCTATGCAAGGCCTTTCAACGCAAACCATCAACAGAAACTTTAGCCTAACATGAAATCTAAACTAAAGGCTTTTTACCTATAGTCCTGATGGGCCACTGCCCTGTAGTTTAGTTAAGCCCTTAAGCATACCTGCTTATTGTTTTTAAGTAATCCTGAAGACCTTGATTAGCTTTTTTAGGAGTGTTTGAACAGAACTGAACTAAACATGCAGGACAATGAACAACTAGTAACTAGTAGAGTTAAACAACTTTGTTTGGCCTTCACTCCACTACACTGGATATTTTTCTACAAATCACACCTTTCCAAGTTTCTTTTATTTAATGAAACAGCTAATCATCCTAAAAACACAATTTTAGACCAATATGAATTTACATGCTTGTTCAGACTGGTTTATAAGTGCTAGTTTTGCACTTATATAAAAACATTTTGCATATAAAAACAAACAGCATTTTGAAATGGCATCTTCCACTGAAATTTGGTAATAGTGAGAAAGCTTATAGAACAGAAATGTGTGATCCTGATGGATTGAAATCCTTTAGCCAAACCAGAAGTTACTCTTTCCATTTTCAGGCAAAGGGCACAGGGGCATAAGAACATGAAAGCACAGCACCCTTAGCCTTACCACAGAAAGAATTTCAGCACTTCAATGGCTTACAGAATTTTTCCTCATTGCCTTGGCAACAACAGTGTCTTAGCAACAGACAGGGGTCAAAGAAGAACAAGGATAAGCTGCACTAAACAACCTGAGCATTACTAAACTTGATGTTCAGATTCAGTATTTTACCTTGTTGATTTAAAAAGAACCAACATTTAGAGTGTCTAACACAGCCTAAATGTGAATTAGCCATTCAGCCTTTAAAATCTGGGAAAAGAGGAATCTTCATAATCTTTAATAATAATTAGGTCCACAGTTACTCACTGTCATACTGAATGACATAAAGAGCATTTAAAATGCAACAACAAATGCAGTAAATCTAACTGCCTAAATATAAAGATCAAATGGTAGAGTATTCAAATCGGTATTACTTAAAATTAAAACATACAAAAATAAATTGCATCACCTGGACCAGCCTCTCTCAAAGAACTTGTAACCCCTTTCAAATTCAATGCGTCAATAGCTGTGCATAACAAACTTTCATTTAATCCAAAGTAATTTCACCTAACTGAAACACTTCCATAACTTAAGCATACAACCTTGAACAGGTTACACAATTATTAAAACAGAAGGAATACATTATCTTGTAATGCAATGTAAGATGAATGTGTATCACCAAAATGTGTGATTCTTTGGCAGAATAAGGTGAAAAGTAAAAAACTAGATGTGATATTGCCTTTAGTCATAAACACATTACTACGCTATGTGTGCTAAACCACAGCCCACAAACCACAGCCCACCAGAACTCCTGTCTGGTTTGAGACTACACATTTCAGGTTGAGCTGTGCTCTACATCATCTTACAGTTTAAATGTCTGCAATCTGTCTAAAATAATCACCTGTCTTCCAAATGAAACTTTAAAACTATTTCCTGGAATCCCCATAAGAGAAGCAGCTTATTACTTTAAACACAAAGTACTGGTAAAAATAAAATACAATTTGCAAAATCCTCTAAAGCCTCGGGCTTGATTATGATATCTTTTTGGGGAACAATAGGACTAGATATTCAAGTGTCATTATTACAGCAATAACAAAAAATCTTCAGAAGAGCACAGCGAAATCAGAGGAAACGATCAGAGAGGAGTTTGAATTACAGTTCGAACGATTACATCTTAATAACAGCATAAAGAAGAAATGGCTCTACTCTACAAAGCAGTGTGGAACTGTAGTTACAAGATCCAAAATTAGTATTCGAACTTCTATTAGAGTACATATGTTTGCTTTTGGTGCAATACTTCACAAACAATGTACTCCACTGAATGACTATTAAAAATACATAAGTGCCTTTGGTCATTTTAAACCATGTGCTTCCTTCCAGCTAAAACACACAGCAATAAATGAAACTGCCAGGACAATAAACAACACATGATGTCAGCTATAATAAGGTTTCAGTCAGAGGCCCCTGGTAGAAGGGCTTGTTTTTAGCCATCAGTTTTATGTTACTGTTGTCATGGCATATGAGCACATGTTGGCCCTTTCAGCCCCCAGCTGCTTCGAATCACACTCTTAATAATTGAGCTTAGATATTTTTTCACGCTCTAACAACTGGAGTAGATGCCCGCTGAGTATCCGGATGTCCTAAAATGAGTTTAGAAATTATCAAACGTCAGAGTGGGGTGTTTATGACAAGAGTTGTCTTGTTAGAATGTCCTTATTTGCTCATTTTGGCTGTCATATTCTTACATAATGCTTCCAACCCATACAAAAATTGATGTTAGATGCCAAAATACATGAAAAATATTAAATGAGTATTAAGAGAAAAAAGGTAAAACACAAACAATAAAAAAACACCCATTACCTAACTCCTATCCTAGAAAATGAATGCAGAGTAACTAGTGTCTTTAAAAATAATCATATAAATATTCAATTTATTGGTACTTTTTAATCAAGGGGCGTTGTGTTTGTAGTTCTCATTGTTACTTGAGGCACAGACTTGAGGTTGGAAACTGGCAAACTAACCACACACAAAACATGTCATACGCCCACTTTGACACAACAGACAGAGCTGTGATTGAGAAGCCTTGCTTTTGGTTTACACCAGTCTTTAAAAGCTGAACTCTTTTGTGAAGAAAGAACAAAACCCTGAAGCATGGCTCCTTAAATCGAAGCTCTGCTTCTGCTGCTACATTTAGCTTCAGCTCAAACCAAGCTACTTTTCGTATTTAATTATACGTGCATTTACGTATATGATACTGATATGTCAGTTTGCCAGGCATTATACCAAACCAATAAACTTTTAAAAGCCATTTTTACTTACCACAGCCTCTGGAACTGACCCTTGTTTTCTTCTTAAACCCCCAAATCCACTCTACTCATGGACCTCACTAAGCCCCTCCTTTCTTCATTTTCATTGGCTGTAGCCTCAAGAGAATATACGCCGTACGCTCTGCTAAATGGTTTTCTTAAATGTCAATCAATTCTCGATACTCAAAACTTCCGTTCCCAAAAGAAGTTCATGGCGCGAGGATAAGAGCAGCGATTGGTTGATTCTTCTGGCATCGGGATGTGAAGGTCTATTCGACCGTGATTTATTAAATATTACTTTCAATCATAATAATAAAAAATATCATTAGCTTGATAATAATGTAATAAATAATTACACATTTACACAAATAAACTTTGTTTAACATTTACAGAAAATTCGACAAACTTATATATTATATAAAAAAGTATATATTTTTAATTTTATTGTATTTGGTTTCTTTTTTTTGTTATGATGGACAACGGCCAGCCTTTAAAAAACCAGTTTTAAAATACCGTAGGCCTAATGAAACGATTTTTGTACATCTTTAGAATAGAATTTCTTGTTATTAATATTGATCACAAAAACATGTTAAAGCTTTAATATGAAGTTGAATATGAAGTTATTATTATTTAATACAATGATGACAAAGCAATTAGCTACTTTTCATAAGAAACGTGTCTCATTCCTTGAAATCCACAATGTCTGCTGATCATATTTGTTTGAATGTCTCGTATTAATATTTTTCATATATATTTACAATTAGTTTATGTTACATTTTGCAATTTTGTTGTTTAAATAGGAATGATCATCTTTGGCCATCTCCCACTCACCAAAATATTTTGTTCTGTGTTCACTTTGGAACAATGTTGGAACTAAATTGGAAATATGGAAATGTTTCCATTATCCAATGATGAAAATCTTGTACAGTAACTTGGTTTACTTGTTGCGATAGGACCCAGAATGACCCAAGCCTACTGCACTCTCCAGTGGATGAAAAGAAGAACAACACAACATCATTAATTAAATTGGCAGTGTGGTTGCGAGGGACTACAGAGTGACTATGGATTTTGAGAATCCACACACATATCTGTCTGTCTGTCTTTATTCACACATGCTATGTATTACTCATCACAACAGAAACTTCAAAGACACTGCACAAAACTGAACGCAGATCAGTCGTCTAGCGGTGTCTTCAAACCACGCGAGATTTTCCTACGAGACCTTGGTGGACGCGAGAGGACCTGTCACCGTTTCTCTTCCTCATCTCGGTTTGTTTTCGACCATAAATCCCGGTAGGAGTTCTTACCGTTATGCTAGGATCACTGACAGTCCGAATGGACGACTGCAGGGTGGTCTTCACCTTGCATTACCCGTAGATAAAATACACTCCATCCAGCTGATCCCGTTTAAAAAAAATATCAACTACGCCGTTTGAGATCTTGTATTTTAGGCCGTGTGTCTGTCTGCGTTGTCGTGCATTCAGGTGAGCGGATCGGCCTCTCCCAGCGCTCATGGCGTAAACACGACATGCGTAAATCCAACTCCGTGTCAGACATTTAGTTTCTTGTTTGCTTGTTCATAAGGGGTTGGAGCTTTTCCTAGCTTGCTAAAACAGGAGCAGTGGCGACGGCCTCTTTATGCAACCCAAGCTAAATGGCGTCTGACACCAGTGACACGGAGGAGTTTTACGATGCGGCGGAAGATGTCAACTTCAGTCCCTCACCTCATACGTAAGTCTGTCATTATGAATAAAAATATACATATTTTATTTGTGTATTTTGCACCTTGTGGTGTCTGTGGTCTGACTGGGTGAATAAAGCGGAAACTGTCAAAGCTGTCAACAGTTGCCCCATTTAGTTATGATTGAACTGCTTCTATACAGCTATGGGCAGTTTATTATGCGGATATTTAAAATCATATGACTTTTACACAAGCTTGAATAGCTCGTGTCTAAAATGTAGTAAGCTACCTACCTAGACAGCATTTTTGGCCAACATAAGCGCTTTGTGAGTTCTTGTTCACCCAGTTTTGAGACGTCCGCAAAAGACACGTACCATTAAGATGATGTGGCTGGGCTGTGTTGTTTGTGTTGGTGTTGTCACCTGAAATAAACATTGCTTAACAAAACCGGATGTATATACACTGTGTAAATGAAAACTGTACACCTGTAAAAATATAAATAAGTATTTCCATAATTATGCAGAACATAATATTAGGAATGTCTTTAGCTAACTTCCACCACGTTCACCTCCAAGTATGCAATTTTGTGAAGTGATCTTATTAGTCTTTTCCACTTCAAATTGTAAGTCACGTCTTTAGGACTGATGCTGGTTAGACAGGCAGTGTTTGTGTCACAAACATGACAGCTATTTTCAGAACAGCACCCAGATGACCGAGAAAAAGTGACTCAGATTCTGAGTGTTAACCGTGATCACAGAACAAATGTTTAGAAGAACAGAACTGCTCTTTTGTGTGAAGAAATGAGTCAAAGTAACAAATAATGTTAACCAGTAAAGGAAAGGTCCATCTAATCGTGCTATCTTGTCACATCATGATAGGGGGTCAAAGTTGTGTGTATAATAATGTTGTATATATTTAAAAATATATTTGGTTTGGTATTGAAGATGCATGGAAAAGTGACAGCTGTGAATTATTTAGATATTTATGTATGGCGGCTACAACTATGGCACAAACATTAAAGGGTCTTGGTGAAAGTTAACTTAGAGTTGCTGGTTAATGGGTGTGTTAAGAATAAGAAGGGCTTGTCTGTTCATGAATGCTGTGTCAGACACAAGCTTCATTTAATTAGCTCAGGCGTATTTATGTGACTTCAGTGTTGGGAGGAGCCCTAATAGCCACAGAGTTTGTTTTTGTACACACAAAGCCTTATTGACATTCACTAATTAGTCTAGATTATTCTTCATCCCAAACTAAAAGGCACGAAGGCTCAAATTCCACACACATTTTAAGCACCCATCAGTCTGAATGGGAAAAATACAGCTTTTTGTGACCCATGATATTTGTTTTATATGAATTCCGGGCTTAGGAATCTGTTTCTTAATCCACTATCCTTGTTGTTTATTATCTTTAGGTCACCTGCAAAGTTCGAACTTCCTCAACCCAGGGTAGGAGTTTACTATTTACACTTACACATGTATTTACCAGTTTCTGTATAACTAATATATAAGAGAGAACAATAACCAATTCAGCTTCTTTTGTATAGTATACAAAAGAAAATTGTATAGCAATAACAAATTCAGCTTTCTTTTTGACGTTGTAATCACATGAATACAGAATATAATGTTCTAGAGTTTATATGTATTCCAGTGTGTGAGACTGTTCTAGATTTGTTAAATGTTTTAATTAAACAGATTCTATTCGATTTTCATAGCAATATATATATAGTGTGTTTTTTATAGTGGAATTCTATTTCTAGGAGCCTTAGAATGTTCTTGACATCACTTAAGATTAGTTTGTTTAACACAATTATAAATAAATTATAAAATTATTTAAAATTACAATTACAATTTTGTACACTTAGTTATTGTTATACTTATAGTTAACTGTAAATATAGTGTCTGTAAATAACTGTAAATATAGTGTCTGTAAATATATGAAAAGAAAAGTGTGTGTTTGAGAATGTATGTTTTATATGGTTGGCTGTAGGGTCTTGTAGATAAGGTGGTACAGGAAGTTACTGCTGGATTGGCTCAGACAGAATCCCGTCATGACGATTCCCTTCAGGTGGGTTTGTCCATTGTGCAGGCTTCTCTCTTGTTTGCGGCTTTGTTGTTTATGCTCGCTCGCTCTCTATTTTTCTCATAATGGAACCCTGCTGTACTCTGTTATTTGCTGCTGGATGTCTGCCTAAAATGCAGATAATTTTTCTAAGTGGTCTATGTCCCTGCTAAAATAAGATGCATATATAGATTTGAAACCCTCTTTAGAATAAAACACATCCTCTCAGGTACATATGCAAGTTGGTTGTATGCCGAACTACATTGGTCAATAAATGGACCCAGAGACCACTGGTCATAGCATGGTCATAAGTCATTGATATTGTAGACACACATTCTAGACACAAGCTTAGGCCACTAGTGTAAACAAAGTTTTCATCTTCACTCACATAAGTTAAAGATAAGATAAACAGCTTCAGCTCCACTCTGTTATTTTGAATTCTGCATGCACACTACAGCACATAAATTTCATATGTCTGCCTTTCTAGATTATTGATAGTATTATAGAGGAGAGTCAGAAGAAGAATGGAGTGGAAGACCAGTTGTTGAGAAGAGAGGAGATGTGTGCAGCTTCATCTGAAGGTGAGAAGATTCTAAGAGCAGAAGGTTGTAGTTTTGAAGAAAACCGCGCTCCTGAAGTTGCTGTGGTACCTTCCGAAGATTGTGATCTGAATCCACATGATACTGGCCCCACTGAGCAGCTGCCTGATGTAAGACCAATGGAAGTGAGGTCACAGGACATTCAGGAAAGAGTGCCAGATGTGGCAGATGCTGCCCAGATGGGCCAGGACCAAGCTATGCCACCCCCTCCTGACATTATGAGCGCTTTGGGTCAACGGTCACAGCCCGCCTCCCTGCCCTGTGCAGAAACCCCTAAAACAGCAGACATTTTACAACAAGTTCCTATGAATGAACCAGATGGTCCTGGTCCTTCCAAACCTTCCAGACAGTTTACAGTGGAACCTGACATTGTAGCTAGCACCAAGAAGCAGCCACCCTCAAGGCCACCCCCACCCTCTGGGACGCCACCTCCTAGGCCGCCACCTCCTTCACGGCCTAACTTCCCATCTAGTAGAAACTCCCAGGAGGTAATGCGACCAGCCGGGCTTGAGGGTAGGTTTTTAGTAGTGAGCTGTTATTTTTTTATCTTTAAACGTATCACAGGTTTCAAAAAGATATTTGCATATATATATATATATCTTTAAGATAGCTATGTCTGGTGATTAACGTTTGTGAACATCTTATTAATGTAAAATAAATGGCCTGTGATTAGTCAGATGTCAGTCTGATGTTGTGAAATTGTAATAATCGGTGACTAAAGCAATACTGTGGCTTGTAATTGGTCAGTCTCTGTAGAGCCAGCAGACAAGCTGTGTGGATTGGTCAGCCCAAGTGCCAAAATGCGATGTATTCCTAAAGAACTCCAGCACTCCCTGGATCTTGCTAGCGCTACTAGTGGTGATAAAGTGGTAACTGCACAGGTTTGTAGTGGAATATAGTTATAAAAATATATACAGCACTCAAAATGTAAATATGTAAATAACTAAATATTTAACATCATACATTTGTGTACTTCTGTGTATGAGCAGGAAAATGATGAACAGGCATCCTGTCCTAGTGGAAATGAGACTCCTGGCCCACAAAGACCAAGATCTAACTCAGGCAGAGAGCTTACAGATGAGGTATGTTCTCTTTGTCTCTCTGAGGTATGTGTCTGTGCATGCTTGCATTAGTGTAAATCTGTATTGATAAATAATAGATAAACATTTGGAAAAGTCTTGTTATAATCTGTGTGCTTTTGTGTCATACAGGAGATTCTTGCAAGTGTCATGATCAAGAATCTGGATACTGGTGAAGAGATCCCATTGATCCAAGCAGAAGAGAAACTACCCACTGGAATTAACCCTCTTACACTGCACATCATGAGGAGAACCAAGGAGTATATCTCGTAAGAGATCTGCATTTCCCAAAATGCACTGCAAATGCACTTATTCTGGACAGCCAGTGACACACTTGAATCTAAGAGGTGGATGCACATTGTCTAAATGGGATCTGTGAAATATTTTGACACATTTTCAAAAAGACATAAGAAGTCTTACTATATTGATGTTATTTCATCAGTATGTGTGTTCCCTGAATCTAACCACAATCTTTGCACTAATAACACAATGCTCTACCAGTTGAGCTACAGGAACACTATCTTAGCTGATGTTGCATTCCTTGTGTGGTATCAAGGATGATTCTCCTTATGCGACAATCCTTATTTGCTTTGCTAATGCTGTGGGGCCCTCAGGCTGCAGGATTGAATCCAGTCAGTAATCCAGTTCTCCATGCTTTCATCTGCCCTCATTTTCAGCCAAACCGAAGTCTGTAGGACTGTTTTTTTTTCTATTTTGAAGGGAGAAGGCATGTAATCTTGTCTCTTCTCCTGATTTGAAACCACTAAACACAAGTGGAACATCTTGGCAGGAAGTGTTTTACAATACTGGGCTGGTAACAATTTTGTAGTTTCTGCTATTGTGGTTAATCTTAAGCATTTGTGTAGTTGGATCTGGTCCTAAATCAGTGTTGGTAGATTTTTGGCTTAACTTCAGGATTAGGTGCAAATTTTGAAAGGGCTTTAGAGAAAGCTCCTGTCTTAAAGCCAGCAGTTACGCCGCTGTAGAGTGGGATCTCACTCTTTCTCTTTTATCGGCAGAAATGATGCAGCACAGTCAGATGATGATGATAAATCCCAGCCTGCACTTTCAGACACAGATGGAGGGAAACTCAAACAGAGAACGTAAGAGATGGGTGTTTATTCATAACTGGAGTCATAATCTTGTATAATAGAGTCAGCCAATTACTTTTATTGAATAAATTGCACAATATTCTGATAACTTAATTTTTTTGTACTTGTTATTTATCATTAATATACCATTTTGTAACAAAAGGGACAACTTTTTATGTTTTTAAAAAATTTAATTTATAATTATGTAATTCATATATTATTATATAAACTAACTTAACAGACACAACAAACAAATACACAATTACAATAGAACAGAATGTATATAGTTTGTATATAGTCTGTCTATTTATCTGTTTTGTTCTCCTTTATTCAGAACACAGTTGAAGAAGTTTCTAGGTAAGTCAGTGAAGAGGGCGAAGCACCTGGCAGAGGAATACGGGGAGAGAGCGGTGAATAAAGTTAAGAGCGTTCGGGATGAGGTGTTCCACACAGACCAGGACGACCCGTCTTCCAGTGATGATGAGGGGATGCCCTACACCAGACCCGTCAAGTTTAAAGCAGCTCACAGCTTCAAAGGGCCCTTTGACTTTGATCAAATCAAAGTGGTGCAGGACCTGAGTGGAGAACACATGGTGAGGAGAGTGTGTGACCTTTAATGCTACTTTTAACCTTCCTCATGTGGGTTATTTTGTCTTTGTGAATTATTTACTTCATTATTTAGTGGTTTGGCCACTCCTAACAGCCTCCCTCTCTCTCTCTCACTCTCAAAAGTCAAGACTCAAATAGCTGTATTGGCATGATACAAAGGCTTTACTTAGCCAAAGCTTGTGAAAATTAAATAAACATAAATACTCTTTGTCTCTCCCTCTCAGGGTGCTGTCTGGACAATGAAGTTTTCTCATTGTGGAAGGCTATTAGCCACAGCAGGGCAAGATAATGTAGTTCGGATCTGGGTTTTAAAAAATGCCTATGACTATTTCAACAACATGAGAATAAAATACAATACAGAAGGTAACCACATACCGTCTTTATATAAAGGCTTCTTTTCCATTATATTTTGTACTTCCTATACCTTTAATTTCTCACATTTTATATATGTGTGTGCATAAAACAGATAATAAGTATATATAATAAGTTTGGGAAAAATGTCAAAAGTTTATGTCAAAAGCAACATAAATGTACACATTTGTCTTTTAGTACACAACACTGTGGAATACTTGATTTCTGATTGGTCAGTTGTGATATTTTCTGTGTTTTGTATTATGACTACTGTCATCCTTGGACTGTTGGTGATAACCAGTATCTTGACTGTGCTTGTTTCATGTCTCTTTTTACTTTTCTGTCACTCTTACATAAGTTAAATTTTCATGAGAGTTGAAATTAAGTACATTTTAATGTTCACGTTTATTAATTTATTTTGTAGGTATCAGTGTAACAAGTGGGATAATGTAGTCATGAAACCTTGTTTTGACAGTGCTTTATGCAACCTTCATGCATATTTTAAAGTGTCACGTCTTGTTTCAAATAGAACAGGAACAGACAAAAAAAGCGCTTACATGGCTAAACTATAAAACCACTGAAACGTTACAGAGATCTGTCTTGAATGGACCTGGTCCTTCAAGTGAAATGTATTGCTAGACCTAAAATTACATTTAGACAATGAATCATTGCTGACTGTGTAGTTTAGGCTGAGGTTATGTTTGTCTAGGAAATATACACAGCAACTGAACATGAATGACAAGAGCTGAATTTCAGTCCATCGGATATCTGCAGTCAGAGCTTGTGGTGTAATGAGGCTGAGGCTATGCTCTCATATTGGTGGAGGAGCAGAGACACCCGTAATCACAGTGTTAAACTATCAATTTGTTTGTCTGAATGCTTCACATTCAGCAGTGTATGAGGGTAATTAGTCTGTCTGAGGTGTGGAAACAGAAAAACCTGTGGGATTATGATGGCTGCAAAAAAAAAAAACTTCATATGCAGTTTGGAAGTGAACTGTTTCTAAAGACTTTATTTCGCTATTTCTCTTAGGACGTGTATCCCCGTCTCCCTCTCAGGAGAGTCTGTGTTCTTCCAAATCAGATACTGAAGGAGGGGTGAGCTGTTATATTATCTTTTTCTTTAATTTGGAGTTCATACTGATACATGATTGCTTAAAATGATTTGTAGATAAATGATTTGTAAAATATTTGGCTCTCTTTTTCTCGTGCTGTCTCTTGCCCAGTTTGCAGCTGCAGTGGAAGACGCAGACACTGAGGATAGAAACGTGCCTTTCCGACAGGTTCCTTTCTGCAAGTACAAGGGTCACACTGCTGACCTCCTAGATCTCTCCTGGTCAAAGGTGAGAGATCACAAACATCAGTGTCCACTGAGCCTCTGTTCAAAAGCAGTATATGAACAATAATAAAGAATTAAAGGACAGTTAAAATTAAAATGTAAATTGTCTCTATTTGCTACCAAGTCATTTAGATTTAGAATAATATGAGGCTGAGTAATGATAGATTTCTTTTTTTGAGTAGAACTACTTTCTCTTGTCATCATCTATGGATAAGACAGTTCGTTTGTGGCACATCTCCAGGAGAGAATGTCTCTGCTGCTTTCAGCATATAGACTTTGTCACAGCCATTGCGTTTCATCCCAGGGTGAGTATGTGTCCATGGGTGTCTACAATGGTTTTTCATATGTCAAAGGTTTATGTGTGTGTGTTTTAATGATTACAACTTTATCTCAGGATGACAGATATTTTTTGAGTGGTTCTTTGGATGGAAAGCTGCGGTTATGGAATATTCCAGATAAAAAGGTGGCACTGTGGAATGAGGTAGATGGACAGACGCGTTTGATAACGGCAGCAAACTTCTGCCAGAATGGAAAATATGCGGTTATTGGCACCTATGATGGACGCTGTATTTTCTATGACACAGAGGTGTGTATTTGCTAAGTATGACAGTGAATATGTTTTCATTCATTTTCTCTTAAATACTTCACCCCAAAAATTAAAATAAAATTTATGCACCCCGTGTCATTTCAAATCTGTATTTTTCCATGGAACACACAAAAAAAGACTTTCTAAAAAACTTTAAATTTCAACATACAGCTTTAAAGCTGTATGTTGAAAACTTTATCTTCAACATACAGCTATTAACACAATAGTGATCCTGGGACTACTTCTATGGTTCAACCAAAAAAATAGTCCACATAATTTGTGTGTAATGACACAGTGATCATTTTTGGGGAACTGTTCCTTTAACAGGAAGAAAGTTTCCTTGAACTACAGCAATATGGTATATTTTAAAAACAAACCATAAATTGTTGATAATTAATTCATTATCACTTCTTTCATTATGTTCTGCTTAGCGCCTTAAGTATCACACCCAAATCCATGTTCGCTCCACAAGAGGCAGGAATCGTGTGGGCCGCAAAATCACAGGTATAGAGCCGCTGCCAGGAGAGAACAAGGTGAGACAAAAACAAGAGGCAAATGTTCTGTGATAATGAGAATCAGAAATAAAAATAGAAACAGACTGACAGAAAACTCTTTCATTTCAAGGTGATTGAGTTTTCAGTTGAGACCGTAGGCTGGACATCAACTTCTCAGAAGTGTTTAAAATCAAAGGTCTTTTCCTCTGCAGATCCTGGTGACGTCAAACGATTCTAGGATTCGCCTGTATGACCTGAGAGATTTGTCTCTCTCTATGAAGTATAAAGGCTACGTGAACAGCAGCAGTCAGATCAAAGCCAGTTTTAGGTGAGAAGACAGTCAGTTATGGCCATTTCTGATTTTACATTTTTATTGAAGGGTTAAATTGTTTTAAATCTCACTCGCAAAAAGAAATCATTAATATTTCACCTGCCCCCCCTGAAATTCACCCACTAGCATAGCCATTTTGAGATATTTGTTTATTTAACTTGCTCTATATTGTAATTTTTTTGTTCTTGTAGCCATGACTACTCTTTCATCGTAAGCGGCTCAGAAGACAAGTATGTGTACATCTGGAGCACATACCATGATCTGAGCAAGTTCACCTCTGTACGAAGAGACCGCAATGACTTCTGGGAAGGAATCAAAGGTAATATATGATGTGTTAATAATAAAACATTAATGGATCATATACAGGGAGCAGCTGCAGTTTCACACTAAGACAGTCTGTGAGCTTCATAGTTAAATGAAAACGCCTGAGGAATTATTTGTTTTGGCAGTCTTTGGAATTCTGGAATGCTTGTTAAACTGACTGAAGGTTATTCAGCCTCCATTTTAAGGCAACAGCAAGAGAGATCTTTGATTGTATAATCAGGGTCTTAAAAGATTTTTTTTTCTGCTTTGTAGCCCACAATGCAGTGGTGACTTCTGCCATTTTTGCCCCCCATCCGGATCTTATTGTGCCTCAGGAGGGAGGAACAGATAAGCCAGACTCAGATTGTAAGAGTGACAGCACAGATGATTCTGAGACCATCCCATCAGGTACTGAACATAACCGTGGTGACCAGTATTGTCACAGTGTCACAAAAATATTCTTTATATTGTAGTAGTGTGCAAAAGTGACACCTTGTCTTTTCTTCCTCTTTCTCAGGAGCACTGAAAACAGACCACTCTGAGGTTTTGCTCTCTGCTGATTTTACTGGAGCCATTAAAGTCTTTGTCAATGTTAAAAAATACTGAGTGCTTGTAATAAACGGAACACCCAGCAAGTATATGACATGATTTAAAAACTCTCAGACATGATTTGGACAGAGCTGTAACAGAGAAGATAAAAGCAGTGCAGGTTTACGTCTGAGCGCTGATTCATTGACCAATCAGCTGCTGGTGAGTGCTCTGAGAGGCGGAGATTATAAGCCCCGCCTTATGTTCAGAGAACAGGGACCCAGGAAGTTGGAAGGTGGGGACAGTTAAGCAGGGACAGATGTCTTCACAGCTGAACACATCTTTATCTTTCTTTTACCTTTTCAGTAATTTAATTTTATTTGGAGATGAATAGTGGTATTATTGCATTGTTGTTGTGTATACACAGGGCTTTAAATTGCACAGATCGATGATGCCATTTTAATGGATGAGTGAAGCTGCAAGCCTGTTTGGAAAAGGTATGGATATCAGAGTCACAGGTGGTGAACCCCCCAAACAGTCTTATTTTTTCCTGCACAATCTAGCCCTAAAGTCAAGTGTTTTCCAAAAGCAAGTATCGTACATTTCCAACATGAGCACTAACTAAATTCATTTCAGTTCAAAGGTCTTTGTCAGTGTTATTTTATGTTGTAAAAATAAATTTAACCTGATTTTTTGTGTATAATTCCATCAATCAAAAAATGATTGTCCTATGTAAAGTGTTTTAATCTATGTATGCATTAAAACATTACATTTTTAACTGGTGTGATTTCTTTGTCTCCTTGTCTGAACCTCAGACACTGACCATGTTTATATAGACATCGTTTTCTCATTAAGGTCTATATTCTGAAAAAAAAAAGTTCACACACTCCTCAGCTGTTACCTGTACACATGAATTTAGTGTTCTGTGCATAAGACAGGTATGTGCTCTTTTATAAATGTTAGATATGGCTGTACTCGCCGCTTATTACGTTGCATTTTAGTAATCTTGGATAAAAACTCACTCATTCAGGTCCCTATTAATACCACAGAAAAAGTCCAATGAATTGCAAAATGTAGGTCAAAAAACTGTTACAAAAGAATAAATACTGATAATCTGTTTGCCTTAGCTTGATTTTTCTACTGTGTCTGCACAAATATGAATAAATGTTTAGTTAAATTTGAGGTTCCAAACTAGGCAATTGGTTTGAAGTGTTAACAGGATGCATGAGCAAACTGAAAATGACCAAATATTCTGATTAATAGAAGAATACTGATGTGTATATAAACATACTGACACCACTACAAATACTTTAACTATAAAGTGTTTTATATTATATTTAGGGCTGTTTATAACACAATACAAACTTTATACATAATGTTTACACCAACACATTTTTCCTTCCACAATTGTTTTTATTGTTAAGGTTGAGGGTGGAGGGGCCTATCTCGCAGCAATTATTTTTTAAACACTGGATTTAAAACAAAACGAGAAAACATAAAACCGTTTACAAAACAAAAATAAGATCTGTACAAGTTCACACTTTATCTTAGAAAAATTCAGCCAAGCCCAGGGTCGTGATTGCAGCAGCCACATATAAGACCATTCTGGAAGCAAATGGACAGCTGTGGAGTGTCCAGTCCTTCCTCAAAGCACTGTGGAATACAAATGCGGTTGCACACGACATGAACAGCCCTTAAGGCCCTGTCAGTCTGTGCTATGAGATGACTGCAGAAGTAAAGGGTTCGAGTTTAGTGTTTACTCTTCTTGTACTTCTTGTGTGAGCGATGTGGTGATCGGGACGATGACCTCCAGGATTTGTGCTGTGGTGAGGGTGATCGAGAACGCTTGGACTTTCGCGGTGATCGAGATCTCGTTCTTCATAGAAAAGCATAGTACAAAGAACAGAAACTGGGTGGTAAATAATGAGTGAAATAAAACCTATGAAGTACATATGGCTGCATGATTTCACATGTAACCAGAAGTGACAAAGCAACAAGTTTAAAGGTGCTGGAAGTGACGTTAGCTGTTCTTTACCATGTTTCAAAGATCTCAACACACACATATGATTGAAGGCCTTGGCCAAACCTGAATAGTGAAGCTGTACAGCTATACACTGACCTTGTATATGTGTATATGTACCATGAGCTGACAAAAGTAACGGTAGCAAAATAGCATTCTTGCAAGACATGCTGAGAACCTGATGCCCTCAGCTTCCTGCTTGCCATGTACATGCCTTGGGAATGCACAAACTGATTAACAGGCAAAAGCATGTTAAAGAAATATAATTGGATAACAATTTAACTAACTACAATCCTCCATTACATTTTAGTTTGTAGTTCGAAGTCTAGGGCTGTCACAGAGACAAGATTTTCACTTCAGAACACCTATTTAAATATCTTTCAGGTTACAGATGTTTTCTGTTTGCATTCCATTATTCATTAATCAATGAATAACAATCACTTACAGTACCTTTTACAGTACCTAAAATGTCATACATTTATTAGTGGGTTAGAGTCAGTGTGTGATACCTCTCTCTCCTCTCTTCCTTGTCTCGACTCCGTCCTCTACTCCTCTCTCTGTCTTCACTCTTTCTACTCTTCTCTTTATCTCGTGTTTTACTCCTGTCCTCCACTTTATCTCTCCGCTCCTCTTTTTTAGACCTCTCCTTTGATTTCTGTGACCATTTATCTCTCTTTTCTTGGTCGTCCTTGTCGAACTCCTAAGAGAAGAGAAACCAGAAAGAAACAAAGACATAAGTGTGTGTTAATGAAGATGTAATGCGCATCTTTATTAATGTATGATTATGTATTGAAAATGAGTTTATAACAGTAGAGTTGTTGCTGGTGGGATTGATAGGGACTGCAGTCACTGTTGACAGCCATCATTATTAGTGTTTACCTTCTGTAGTAGTCGGTTTCTGTAATGCTGAACTTGCTGTTGTAGAGTCATACTGGACTTTCTTTGCCTCTTACCCGACTCTAATTCATCCTGAAACTTCATCACCTTCACCTGCAGCGTGCACATGCACACTTTTATTCTGCCTATCAACACATTTACCTTGATTGCAAAGTGTGTGTTTGAAAGACAGAGAGATGAGAATGACTGACCTCCAGTTCTCGGAGGCGTGTCCTTTTGCTTTCAGACAGCTCAAAGTTTTTCAGAGAACTTTTAAACTCCGCCCCCTCAAACCTGCTGGGGCTGTCAGCATCATCACTGCTCATATCGGAGTCACCTTCATTCTCCTTTAGGCCACTGCATGAGCAAGAGACAACAGGAAACAATAAGATGACAAACTGAAAAGAAAGTTCTATTTTCTATTTAAAATGTTTCTTCTGCTCCTAGATCAATGTGTATGGGCTTACTGGATCAAGAAATGAACACATCTAAATGTAAACATTAAGAAAATGCTTAGTAAATCATCAAAAGTTCACATGAATGAAGGTATTTACAAAGCCTGCAATTTGATGACCAAAAAACTGAATCATCCAGCTATCAGAGTGAACAATGATTAAAATCCACAACATTAACAGAGTCTTACCTTGAATTCACTTCAGTGTCTGAGTCATTCTTTGCTGAAAGGATAAGAACAGTTCATCAGGATATAACAGTGTAAAGGAATGCTCTGGGTTCAGTACAACACTGAACTCAGTTGAAATTAATATTGATTTGTTCTTCAATTTGTAAAGTTATCTAATTTAACCCTTTAAGAGGAGGGAACAGATTCTGAGATGAATAAACTTCTGGTTAAGTGGTATAGATGAGTGGAGTTTGCTTCAGTAAACAGTCCCTTTCTGGTATTACTTGATGACAAAACGTAGACAAGGTCAATAAACCATTCTCACGCTAGTCACATATAATCTTGTGGCTATATTTTTGAAAAGTGTGTATTTTAACATTTGTGCCTTGCCCCCTGTTCTTTCATTCTAAATGGCTTACATACGTTTTATTTTATTTGGCGAAGAATATTATGCCACAAATACTGATTATACAAACTTGCACTGAACCCAAAATTCTCCATATAATGAGTTTAGAGCTATGTAATGAAAACTAGAGCTTTGACTTATTCCCTTTCACTATCTGCTGACTGACTGTAAAAACATCCTGGACAAACTTCATATGTTTTTACTGATATAATAATGACGTTGCAGCAGATCAACTCTCTCTTTGTTGTGATTGTACCTGAGGACTCTGAATCCTCCACCTTTTCCCATTTGGACAGTGCAACACCAGGTAATGTCTTATCTGACCCGTCATCAACTGTATCAGACAAAAACAAATGTGTAACTTCAAGTGCTATAATAACATCCATGTTAAAACAATAACAAATACATGTGTGGCCAACAATTACACAATAAAACTGCTAATTAAAATGAATAACAAGGTTAATATCTAAGGGGTTCTCAGCACCCTATTACCTACATGGTACACCATCAATATCATCTATTGGGTTTCCCAGGGGAACACCGTCAATGTCATCCACTGGTACACCATCTATAGAGGCTGGGTCCCAGGTCATAGGTGACCCGTCAAGATCATCGAGGGGCATTCCATCAATTTCATTTCTTTCTAGAGGAACACCATCCAATGGTGCTCCATCCAGATCTGGAGATTCAGGCTAGAGAACAGGAAGGCAAATATGTTCATAAGACCCATAGCACAATCTACAGATCTACATTTTTAATTCTGGACAAAATTTGACTAATTCTAAGGACCAGCCATTTATACTCCTGCTTAAAAGGTTCTCATCATCAAGGCAGAGCACAGGTGACTGGAAGGAGGTTTAAAAGAATGCAGCATAATGTTTTTTTTTTTTTACTTTAAATTTTTTTTAATTAAATTGGTCTGAGTTTTTTTTATCAATCTTTACATCTGTACATTATGTTTTAATGCAAGTTGAAGCCTGACTGGAGCTTTAATGTGAACACTTTTTTTTTTTTTTTTTTTTTTTTACATACGAAACAGCATATTAATAATGTTAGCTTCAGCTCTCTATAGGTTAAAATCTCTATACTGGTGCAGAATCTACTCATATGTACATATTCTTATTTGATTATCTGAGAATAAATTGATTTTGGTTTTCACAGCTCACCTCTGGCTTGTCGATCACTTCTTCTCCAGGTTTAATGAGTCCCAAGAATATATTCTGCAGTTGGATTAGGAAGGAATCTGGATAAATCGCCCAGTCCTCCCACGCACGAAAACATCCCATGATCCTTTGCTGCAGAGTGAGTGATAAAAAGAAAGAAATGTAGAGAGGGAGGGAGATCAGAGGGCTCTGCTGGGAAAGAGAACAGAACAGATAAAGAGATGGAACAGGCTGTGCTCACTCCTCACCTTAAACTGCTCTGCCTGCAGTCTAGCCTGGATGTTCCGATATGCTTCACCGATGTCCCCAAATATCTCAGGCAGCTTTGTCTCGAAGCTATAAATGACATGAAAAATTATGATTTTGATATGATGGTGCTTTTATGCTACATAAATCCTTATGTCAGTGCTATAGGTTTTAAAACATTTGTAAAACAAATGTAACTTCAAACAATTTTAAATTTTATGTAAACCCACACTAAGAAGTAAAGCAGTTGCATAAAAACTGTCTTACAATTTGCGGTAATAGGACGCATTGGCAACTTTGGCACAGGAGTTGTAGAGGATGTCAGATATCAGATAAAGTCTGGCAATCTGCAGAAAAAAACAGTGAACAGTGCCTCTGCTGGACTTTGTTCCACAGGCAAGTCCAGTTGTAATTTGTGTATTGCAACTGTGTCTGAATCAATCACTGGGTGTGTACCTTCTTCTGTAGTGGTGTGTGTAGTATTGACAGAGACTCAGCGATACAGGAGACAACCTCCTCAGCAGCCTCTGCTCTCTCCAGACAGAACAGCATGGCATCTCCGATCTCATCTCTCCGAGGAGTCAGCCCTCTCAGCAGGGCCTCTAACCTCTCTCTGTGTCTGAACCAAAACACACATTTAACATGTTATTAAAGTACAATTACACATTTCATCAAATCAGTTAAGATCAACAAGCAATTATTCATTCAGGAATAAACACTATTAGTACTACCACACTACTGGATATACTAAAAAAGGAGAAGTATAATGCAGAAAAGTCCATAACAGATCAGTGTTCAAAACAGGCTCCTTCCCTTACCCAGATTTACAATGCTAAGTTTATAATAATAGTGCATAACTTAAATTCCTATCATTTTTATGTTATTATAATTATTAAAATGTTGGGTCCGATTTTGCAAATATTACAGATTGCAGTTTTTAAGACACATTAAACTCAATAAGGATTTCTGAGGCTTTAACAAAACCTCTAAATCAGCAAGCTAAAAGCTATTGTTGCCTTATTAAAATCAACAGAATATGCAAAACTCAAAATTAAAAAAAAAAAAAAATCATCTCTTTAAATTTGCAGGGCAACAGGCATAAAACAGTAAACCCATATATGCATGGTCATCAAGCCATCCTTAATGATATAAGGATTGGGTTATATTCTATGATATACATCCCTCAAATATAGGCACCTCAAAAAAAGCTTAAAACCCTTCATTTATCTCTGATGCTTACTCTACTTTCAGTTGCCCTTTCTTTGGCTCCTCCTCTTGAGCAGGTAAGGAGCTCTCTTCTCCCGTTTCCTCATCACCATGGAGATATGGGTTAAGTAGGGGGGGCTTCCAAAGGGATCCACCCCTAAACATTCTAAAATGAGAAGTTCTCCATTTATTTGGGTTCTCCCCCTGAAAGACAGACAAATGAAACATGTAACAGCCCCCACATACAGACAAACATGGCATGTAGAATGTCTAACAAAGAGGCAATTTACTTGTAGAATGGAGTACAGCTTCCATCTGTAGTAGACATGCTCCTGACTCTTATTATCAAACAAAAACCTGCAACAATAACCAAAAAATCAATACACAAAGGGCTACATATGGTACTCGGAAGTACTAATTAAGCTTTACGAAATACAGTAAATACAACAGAATGCAACTGGATTATGGCCAGGAGGAACCTGCAGATTCTGTCTTAAACTACTTATGACCCACCAATCATAGCATATAAAGTACAATATAAAATACTGTGCAACAAGCAGAATTCTCCACACACACCTGAAGTCAGGGTTGCTCTTCTCCCGGCTCATGATGATGGCCTCAAACATGGGTCCCTCTCTCACCACAAACTCGATCATTCTGTGTATCAAGCCCAGCAGGTTCCTATCAGCCACAAAAGAGACGAATGAGAGAATGAACAAGGACATTGGTTTCTCCTCCCCACTTCTCCCCATCACTCCATACAGCCCACATTCTTACCATGTCAGTTCTATGTTTTCTCTTTTTCATTTTCACTGTCTGATAGAAACAGCCTATTTGTTTTAAATTTTTTATCAAATATTTTATCAGCCTTTTGTTTTAAATTTTCTATCCACTTAAATTCAGAACACATTTCTGATCTTCTCACAGCCCTACGAAACTGTTTAAGGAGTGTGTTTTAGTATAATTTTAAATATTGTTATGCTGTGTGACGATTTGCAAATTTGTAAACATGTTCTTAACGTTTTCACAGTATTATGTATTTTTAGGCCTCAAATTAGTTAAAGGGATAATTCACCCAAAAAAATGACAACTTTTCACTCACTCTCATGTCATTCCAAACCTATATGATGCTTTATCTTCTGTGAAAAACAATAAAAATATTCTAAGACATGCCTTAGTGGTTTTGTGTCCATGCAATGAAAGTCAGTGGGTGCCAGTGTTCTGTGGTTAGCAAAGTACTTCAAAATATCTACTTTTGTGTTCCTTAAAAGCAAAAAGTCATTCAGGTTTGGAATTACATGAGGCGAGTAAATGATGAATTTTAAATTCTGGGTGAACTATCCCTTTAACAGAACGTTATCTGGGAGTGTATGAGTGATTATCTTGGCTGCATGTGACAGCACTTTTCTGATGATCTATCCACTGTGATTTTGGTGTCAAACTGAATCTATTGGTAAATGTGTGTACATGTCTCAGTGGCAATGGTGTTTTAATAAATGGACAGAGATTGTGTACCTTTCTGAGGGGATTACCACTGTCACTACGGCCTCGGACAGAGTCTGTTCATGACGTCAGACCAAATGATGAAGATACAAAAATACAGTGAGTTTATATTTAAACAAACTGCAGAATATTTATGATCAATATCATCAGCAGCAGCAGCTAAACCTCTGGAAACATGCTTCCCAATCACAAGATCATCTCACTGCAGCTTCTGGTTCTGCAGCTTCTCATTTCACTGCAACTTCTATGTTGAGACACACTGCTGCTCCAACCTGTCTGGCTTTACTAAAGGTCATTAGCTTCTTTGTACCACAGTCAAAATGTTATTTATTTAAACAGGGCATAGGACATAGCAGGCAAGTCCTGACAAAATAACTATTGCTAAATGATCTGTAAAGTCGAAAAACTCACTGATGTTACAGCAAAGATTTTGATTTTGAGGATAAAGCCAAAATGACAACAATCCTATAATTTACTCATTCTCAACCATTTCAGAGGTATTACTTCATAAGTCATATACACGTAGGATTGGTTTAAGATGAGTAAATATGGAATCATTTTCATTTTGGGTGAACTATTCCTTTAAGTGAGATTGAATTTTTACATTAGTGTGAAAGCTTTGTTTTTTTTAACCATTCGATGGTTGGTCAAGGTTTGGATGGTTATCACAAGAGAGTTAAACCCTTTTGGTAGATGCCGTAACTATACCATCTGAGGGAAAAAGCATTGTTCTAATGCAGCCAAGCATCCTTAGCTTTTATGAAAAACTAGGTGCTCATTAGCAAAGATTCCAAATGTTATACTCTATACAACATTGGGGTGTTGTCTTTGAAGAAGTCTTAGTGGACAGATTATCCAGCAAAGCCAGCAAATCTGCAAACCTGTTAGAAGCCAGACTGGTTGGTAGAAATTAGGTGTCTTTTGTTACCCAGAATGCCCTTCAGGCTACAACTAAATAGAGCTGACCTAGCTTACTGCAGTGTTTCTGTATCATTTCCTGATGTAATCTGCTTGTAAGTTCTTGTCTGGTACAACACACACCTGAGCTGAATTAAACAACTCAGATTAGTCTAAATTGTTTCCATAACACTATAAATAAACCAGGAGAGTGTAAAAGTGATTTTGTAACTTTCCCCAGAAAATAAAACAAAGCTGTTCCTCTAACAGCCCAGCTGAAGGCTGACTCTGTCACATTTCTATATTTATAGCTCTCTAGTATAAAAATAAAACTACTGCCAAACGCCAAATCAAATTTTATTATAATATGCAGATATATTTCCTAATGCTCATCTTCAATCTTTTATATCAAGCTAAAAATGTCTGCTTTTTATAATTTACCATAGAAAGGTGTTTCTTCTATTTAGTAATGCTTTATGCTCTGTTTTAATCCTCTGCAGACAAAACAGTCTTTATTTAATATGTCAACTTTAGCACACCAAACTCTACTAACCCAGACATCAGCAGATTATACGTATGTTTACCTTGTAAAAGTCTTCTTGCGAGCGGCTTCGTGGTTTGGTGAAGTCATTCCTGAAGCGGTCTCTAGGCTGGGCATTGAATGGCAGTCCAGATGGGGGAGGAGGTGCAGTGGTTTTTAGCACCCCAATGGGAGTGTAAAGAGGCTGCGGAGGAATACGAACTGCCTTCCCCCAACCCAACTTCATTTCAAAACCCATTATCGTCTTACCTGCATGACAGAGACAGGAGCTCAGCGCAACACATAAAGATAACAACAGCAGTACTGTACAGCTACCCAAGTGGCACCTTTTGACTGATGGTTACTGAGGATTTCTCACCATCCAGTGCTGCTAAAGCACGCTCCGCATCTTTTCGTGTCATGAAAGCAACAAAACCACGGTTGGTGACCCTTGTTCTCTCTTCTTCTGTGCGAGGCCACATAATTTTAACACTGGCAAGGGGACCGTACTTCCCGAACTCTTTACAGAGCATCTCTTCTGTCATCTAATAAGACACACACATGATTAAAGTTTGATGAATAAGAGTCAATGCATATTGTGTAACATACCTGGGTACATTTAAGATTGCCATATGATCAACATTTGATCAACAACAATGCATTTGTTTATGGTCACGTTTTCACTGCCATTAGAAAGTAATATAAATCAAAAATCATCTTTTTCTGTGTTTCACTTTTGCATTAAGCAATTTATCTACTTGGCAACAATGAATAAAATGTGAAAACCCTTTTATGCCATTTCAGAGTAAATATATAAATATTGACAGCATATATAGTAAGATGCCATTTTCTAGGAATGTCACCCAGTCCTAAGCCCTAGCTATACTTTGCTTGCCACGTTCCACTCAGCCGTATACAGTTGAGCATGCAAGCCATTTTGAAGTATACATACATTCTTCTTGCACACATTTTATACATGTGTGTAACCCTGAGTGTTTTATCTGCTGTCAATCCTTTGCATGTGCACTGCTGCTGTCAGAGAACTGCCTATGTGTGGTACATGCTAACAACAGCTGACCATGCTTATGATGGAAATTAAATCAAATTGACAGTCTGGGCCTCTTTTCACCTTGGGGTTGATGCAGCCAATGTACAGGTTTGTTGTATTTGGCACTGCTGGATCATCATCGAATACTACAAGCACACAAACACAATACATGAACTTTTACACTAGACCTTTAAAGTGAATTGTGCTGTGTGTTTGTCAGACTTACTTGATCTTCGTGTCAGAGGTAAATCCACATCAGTATTTACACCTCCAGGATCTCCTTTCTTCCTTTTGTATCTCTCTTCTCTTTCCTCTTGTATTCTAAATGACAAATTAAATATCAACTCACCTTAACTTTCCTTAAATTTACTTTGAAACAATCTTTAAATATATTGTTGGCATGTGTGGCTTTTTGTTCACCGACTAAGAGGAAACAAACAAACAAATCAAAACCATGAAATAAAAACACTGACTGTTTTAACTCCTCTTTAAAAAGCTCCAGATTACTCTTCTTCTTTTCCTCCACTTTCTTTTTAGTGGCCTATAAAGAAAAACAACATTAACAATACAGATGTTAAGCAAAACTGCATTTTGTTACTGAGAGCATGTAATTTATGAATTTTACTGTTGCTACATGTTACTTTTTCAGGGTTAATATTCAATATTTCAACCATTCAACACACCTTCTTCAAGCTATAAATGTAATTAACTGCAAATGATTAAGCGTTAGTTCAAACAACAACTAATGACTGCATACTTGATGTACAGTTATTTACAAATTACAACATTTTGACTACTGTGTGACTACATTTTGTCTACAAATTACAACATTTTGACTACTGCGTCAACTGTGTGTTCTACACATTCTGGGATATAAGACTATATACCTAGTCTCACTCTGAAGTTAATAAGCTCACCTGCCTACAATTGACAGAAAATCACTTACACTTTTTTTAACATCTGCAGATGGAGAAGGTATGGCATTCTGAGGCAAAGATGTGAATTTAGTGATGGGTCTGTAGAGTTTGCTCTTCTTCACCTCTGCAGCTTCTTCCTCTAAGAAAAAGTCAGAGAGAGAGAAACAGTTTCTTAGTAACTGTTTCTATTTGAACAAACAGTGGAGCTTTAACTGCTTTGTGAAACTGTTTTAAACTCTGGGCTATGATCTACCTTACAAATACATACTCAGATATTAAATTCATTTATTTACAATAAAGCCTGAATGCAAAGCACAACATTTATTTGAGACTTGAATCAGAAAGCAAACACCACACCTTTAGTTGCATTTACGATGCCACCCCGTACAAATGTCTTCACACCACTCTTGTCGTTAGTGTCAAATGAAGCTAAAAACTCCTCAAAGACTTCAGCAGCTTTCTCCTCCTCCTGTGAACAGACAAAACATGTTGTCAATAATTTTACGCAACACCTATAAGGCTCTTGTCAAGGGTAATCATATGTATTCATGCACGTTTTTCATTCATTATTTTAAATAAGCACTTTTTCTCTGCCCATCTCGAATGCTGAATATTTACTGATTTGTTTGTATACAGTGTTAAATTGTCTTGCCAAATTTTGTGATGCTTAGATTAAGCACAGAAAGTCTGCTGATAGAAACCTTTTTCTTCATTTCCTCCTGCTCTCTCTTTGTTAGTGTCCTCTTCACCCCCACGGATTTTCCTTTTTTGTCTGCCATGGCAACTCTGTGAAACAGCATAAAAGTATTGTGAACGCAGAGGCACGTAATACATTAATATGGAACCATATATTCATAATTAGAAATCCTTTACACGAAATGTCTTTGAATCAACCATTTAAAACCCCTAATCTACTTACAACTAGCCTGAATACTTGGGGGACGTGTTGTCCTTCATTACAGGCTTCATACGATTTCAGATTTTAAACCCCAGCTCTGTTGCGACCACGTTTTATTTGACGCCAAGACTGGTGCATATATTCTGTAAATACCTGCCTGTGGTCAGTGCATTATGCTTGGCACAAAACAATAACACACAATAACTGCTATTTAGCTTTTATAACAAATAACAATCTCTCAGTAATCGGGGATCTGATGTTGGTGGTCCAAGCTGATGTCCTCCATAACTCAGTCTGCGACTGTGTCTCAAAACTTACTATGTTAGCTAACCAGACAGTGTGTTTTGTCCATCAAAGGCGCAGATAACCCAGTAACATGTTGTCTAAGTGGGCAGCTCACTATGATTGGAGACACAGCCTGTGTAAGTTAGCCTACGGGCTAACACCTCTAGTCTTCCTCGCCTCCTGCAAACAACAGCTAACCGCCTCCTGACAAATGCATTAACGCTTTCGGAGGACGTAAGAAATGCAAAATGCGACCAGTTCCATGTCCATAGTTGCTCAATATAGCGACTTACACAGGTCTTGCGTTGAAAATGAAACCGTTCGTTTGTTGTTAATCAGCCATTTTGAATTCACTAGAAATGGAAATAGCGGAAAAATGACGTCAGATGACAAACACCAATCAAAGCTCAATGCGTCTCATTCTGCGACTGCGGATTTTTGACACTCATATTGTGATTGCTCCCATCGCTTCAACAGGAAATCAGACCGAGCCGGCGACTTCCCGCTGTCCAAGTCATTAAGATAAGTATGATCGAGATCTCACCTCAGTTCGTAAAAATGAAGCTGTGTAAAGATGTGCTGCATATGTAAATGTCAAACTGTTGACGAAACCATCTCATTATGCCAGGTAATTAAAGCAGGCGACAGCTTTTTTAATTACAGCGAACCCACAGGGGATTGCAAATAGTGAGTATTTGATTTAAAAGAGCAAGAGAAACATGTGTTTATTATAATAATAATTTAAAACATCCAGAAACTTAAGCAGACTGCAAAACAGCAATTTAACCAGACAGCAAACACAACATATTATTTTATGAAAACATTCAGTTGTTTGGTGTTTATTGAGAAGTATTGTGACAATATCACATTTAAACAGTTTATTAGAATATAATTTTTATTACTGGGATGTTTTTTACCAGAATGTGTCAGAATGCAAAATCTTTAAAGGGAAACTTCTTGAAAGGTAAAACTTTGCATTTACATTACAATTAAAATCCCTTATCCTACTGTATGGAATCTTATAAAGGGGTCCTATTGTGCATTTTCTCAAGGTCTTGATTTTGTTTTTGGGGTGCACTAGAATAGGTTTTCATTCTTCAAAAAACACATTACTTTTCACATATTTTACTTGCTGCACCTCACTTCCCAGTCTGTTAAAAAAGAGTTCCTAGTTCTATTAAGGCCCTACCTTCCAAAATACAGCATGGGCCCTGATTGGTTAGTGTGTCATCATCAAAGCAACAACACACTACTACAGAGACTCTTCTTTTTCATCCCTTTTTGCATATTCACTGGGGTGGGGTTTATTTCACTTCTGGGTTTTGTGATGTCACAAAGCTCATTGAGCCATTTGTTGTATTTTTTAAAAATTGATTTCTATTTTAGAGAATATAATATACCTCTGCAGTGAACTTTGAGTGTAACTTTGCAGGACTTTCTTATGTGCAAACAGCAACATTACACACTAACTAAAGTTGGAAAACTTAAAATTCATAATAGGACCCATTTAAATATTCTTTTGAATGACATCAAAACAGCATAAACTTCATATTCATTTAAGTAAACAGTTGCTCTTGGCACCAGTTGTTATGATAATCACTGAAGAGTTACTGTTCGATCAGCTTCTCTTGATCCTCCCCTCCCTTGCCTAGTGAAGCCTCTTCCTCTTCTAAAACCCACCCCTCCCCTTCTTCTGCCTCTTCCAGTCTGTACAATATTTTCTCTTCCTCTGCCAGCCTGTGCAGTATTTCCTCTTCCTCTGCCTCGTCCACCTTGTGCAATACTTCCTCTGCCTCGTCCACCCTGTGCAATGTTTCCTCTTCCTCTGCCTCTTCCACTGCCTGCACTGCCTCCTCTTCCTCTGCCCCGCCCTCGTCCTAGGATCCTCAGGTCAGTGAAACGGTCATTAAGAGATAGTCCAGTCTGCAAACAAACAGATTTTCAGAAAAAAAAAACGGAAAACATTTGTTTAATCAACATTATAGAAAATAATAAAATGTGTCTCCTTTTTTCCATTTTGTTACTTATACATGGTTAATCGAATGCACTAAACTCACCCTCATTATTCAGTTGCTCTTATGCCTAAGTAAACTTAGCTGGTGTCCAAACTCACCTGGTTAGCAGTTGCTTTGTAATTGAATTTCAGAGGAATGCCCTTAGGTGAAGTAGTGCTTGCTTCTCCAGATGACCTACCCCTTATCATTGCCCCACCCCTACCGGTCTGATTAGTTCTGTTCCTGATAATGAAAACGAGAGAGTCAAAGGAAAGTAAAAAATGGGGCTAAAAACTGTGATAAAAGTAATAAGGTTCATTTACTCACAGAGTGACAGGTGCAGATTTAGCATTTGGCAAGGAAACTGTCAGTGTTGAGCCAGATGGTGCTGTTCTTCGACTTCATTATGCGTGTGGGTGTGACAGAAAGAGAGAGACAAAGGAAGAAAACAGACAAAGTGAATTCATTTATAGTAAACATGTTAAGATTGGAATATAGAGTCATAATAAAAAACTTACCTTCTTATTTTCTGATATTTTTCTAACTTCTCAGCCCTTGTAGCAGAAAACTGAAGAAGCGAAGACAGAACAAAGATTAAAAAATCAGGTCAATCCTGCCATTCAAACCTTAAATTAATTTATTTATAAAGATTTTCCTCCTCACCCCTCTGTCTAATACAAATGGTCTTCCACCCCTTTGTGGAGTTCTCTGTCCTCTCGATGAAAAATCAGCCCTACAACAACAGTAACAACAATGAAACATCTACATTTAAAGACCAATCACAAAATATCACCCATCACCCACTGTGTGTTGTGTGTGTTCATGATTTGCAGGGTGTGTTCACAACTCACTACTCCAATGTGTATGCACTAACTTGGATGGGATAAATGCAGAGGATAAATTCAGAGTATGAGTCATTGAACTTGGCCAGCACTTCACTTTAAATGTATTTTTTATAATTATCCTCTTTATCACCATCTTATTCTGTACTTCTTTAAAGTATTTGACTTCAAATACATTTAAATGTATATTATGTGCTTGTGTTTTTGCTTTTGTGTGTCTCTGCACCATTTCAGTGTCTGAATTCCTTAGAAATGTGTGGTGCATCATCTTATATCTTCTCTGTGAATGGCTGCATGGAAATATTTTCTGCTCCTCTTCCTTTCAGTGTTTTTATGATTAGGTAAAAACTGCACTGTATTTTGAGCTGTCCTGGTAATTTTAGAACTGTGAACTATGTTCAGCTTCTCAGTTAACTGAGTTTATTAGATTATAACACTCAAATGTCTTGAATCCTCCCATCCTTAGTACTTAAACACTATAACACGATAAAAATAGCTAGGTTTATTTATTACTTATTTTTGTCATAATAATGTTTAAAGGTCATCTTCCAATTTTGACATTAAAAAGGTTAAAATGTATAACCTGCTCAATCCACCCCTGCCTCTTCCTCTGAATGTCCCTCTCGATCTAAATGTAGTCTGATCAAACTGTCCATCTGTCTATAACAGGAAAACAATAATCACAGTATAAGAGGCTTACACAGAAATCTTAAGTTTTACCCAGCAACTAAACTTTTAATGACTCCAAAGGTGTAGTTCACTCAAAAATAAATATTATATTGTCATTTACTTATGCTGTTCCAAACCTGTGTGACTTTCTTCTGTGGAACAAAACAAGAGAACATTTTGAGGAATGTTGGCACTGCTTTTTATCCTACATAATGAAAGTGAATGGGAACTCTCTATGAATAGGAATCAGTCCCTAACATTCTGTCTACCATCTCCTTTTAAATTCCATGGTAGAAATAAAGTTACACTAGTTTGGAGCAACAGTAAATGCTAAAATAATTATTCTATTACATTTTACACACATCCTTCTGATGACACAAACCATGGCATTGACAGCAGCTCTGTTCAGTGGACTTACACCACTCCCTCTCAACATCACACCCCTCCCAGATCCCCTTTGTCTTCTGAGACCTCTCACTCTGCCAGGCCCTGTGACATAAACCTCAGTCAGAAACCTCTGTTTATTTTACTTTTCATAAACCTGTGTATTTCAATTTCAAAACAGATGAGTACTTGCCTTGGTGCTGCTGTGCTCCGCGCCTGCGCCCCCTCTGCTGCTGTGGAATCTGATTGAGTTTTTTCAACACAGCTGTACGTTTACTCTTAGCTCTATTGACAGCTCTGTTTGCCTTTTGCTCTTTTTTATTCAGCTTTATGATGTCATCTGCAAAATAGAAAGTAACAGTGTTTCGCTCTGGTATATTTTAATAATTATTGTAGCAGCAAACATATATATTTTTAAATTTAGTAATTATGATGCAAGATTATGTATTGTTTGTTCACGCTAATAATTAAAACTCATCTTTTTCATCAACACTTTTTCATCAACCACTAATACAAGCACCTACCAATTTCAGTTATATAACTGGGAATTGACACAGCACTTACGCATTGTTTGCCCTTTTGTTTGTTTGATTGATTACTACTATTGTTCTCCTCATTTGTAGGTCACTTTAAATAAACACGTCTGCTTAATGATTCAATTACTAGGCGGTAATTTGCAGCAAGCAGCATTAAGACTTCTTATGTCTGTGTTTGTTTATACTTTGAATGGGTGGGTTTCATATTTAAAGACCCTTTCACTATGGGAGGCATGCATAGAGCAGAGAGCAGCTTAAACAGTGAGAGTATGCATTTGCACGACTGACTGATGGATATATAAAATATGTGAGTTCCCCGGCTATGAATGGCACAAGAAGAAATTGTTTCCCTTTAAACTTCCTGGTTTTTTTTTTTTTTTTGCATTTAATATCACATACTGTCATTTCAAGCGTAACTCAAAAAATACTGCTAAACTCAAAGCAAAAGTTTGATCTGTAGGCATGACCACGTTTGTTTGACAGCTACTGAATCTCTTTGACAGCTGACCGCTGCTGCTCTACACGTTTAGACATAAACGTAACGCCGTATCTCGCCAACTAATCCAAATAAGAAGTTGAAGTCACTACTGCTTGCAAATACTAACCTAAAGACAAGTCGATTTTGTCCGCGCTTGAGGTTTGAGACTCCTGCGTTTGCCCTGTAATCTCCATTGCCTCCTCATTATCTCCCATTGCGTCTTTCAAATGTCGTGACGCACGCAAAAGTTTCCCAGGCGTCGCAGAAATACACGGTCGGTAGCTTTAAAACGAACTCCAAAAACAGAAGCGCCAAATGACGAAACGGACTATGAAACTTAAAAAAATAACCCGGTAAACCCGTTCCTTGTGGTCAGTCCTGTGTTTGTGTCGATCAAGTGAATGGTAGTTAGGCTGACCCAGCCCAGCAGCGCTATGAATCTGACGACTTGTGTGACAAGAGCCCAAAAATAGCGCAAGGTCTTATCCATGTAGGCAGGTCTTTCCGAAGGTATATCTTAACGCAGCTCATATGCTTTTGACAATGTAGCAAAAATGTATTTTTTAGTTCATCTCACTTTGTTACAGACAACAAAGACACATTTCATCACTAAATATTTTAGATTTTCTTTCTTTTCTCTGCACAAGTAGTAACGTAGCTTAAAAAACGTTTTCTTTTCTATTAATATTTTTTGTCTTGATTTTTTACTCTTGGGTGTTGTGCGTTGCCATTGTGATGTAGATTATGTGTGGAGTATTAATAATTCCTTTCGGCCACCAGGTCTCGCCCCTGAGCTCTGTACACATGGCCGGTATCTCTACCACATCAATCAAAAACTGAAAGTCTGGACACCACATGAAAGAGGAAACGATGCCTTTACAAGGAAAGCTATTTACCCATCTTCCACCTCTGTTCACTTAAAAGCTTAATAGGACGCAAAATGTTATTACATTTCTAAAACTGTAGCTGTAAAGGTGCTGTTCCAATTTAGCTTTCTTGCATCAAGTAATCATGACCATTTAGAATAAAGAAGATTTTGTTCGTCTAATGATATACTGGAATAAAAAAATTTAACTGAGATCTTTGTTTATCTGTCGTCTTCGTACCTGCCGTTAGGGCTGCGAGCCAATCCTCCGCCCCTTTCCAGTGGTAGCCCGTCCCCTCGCCATGTCCAGCTACGTACTCTGCGCATGCGTGGCACGACAGGCAGCCCCTTATATTATTGTGAGAATAATTTCACTTATGAAAATGGCGGCGAGTCAAGGAGGTGTAGGTCCTACTGCGGCTCTTCAGAGCCAGCATTATCTGAACGTCGCTCACTGGAACCCGGGTGTTATTCAACAGCAGCAGCACCCGCTGCACACCGCCCGCAGTCTGGAGCGTGCTCTGGAGGATGCTGTCTGCTCGGGGATGCTGAACATCAGCGGCAGAAAGCTGCGCGAGTACCCGGGGATCAACTACGATCTGACCGATACTACACAAGCAGGTGGGTCCCTCAGATGTGGGCTAATCTCCCTGCGTGCTCTACTAACCCCCTTCTCATGATTCTTTTCATGGGAGCACAAAGCAAATATTTAAAACTGAAAAGTGGTGTTTTAGATCGCCAGTGGATGTATGTTGGTTACAATAGCCCATGCACATGGTGTTTGTACAAGAGATACCCGCGATTATCACATCTTGTCTCTCGTGTTTCTCACGGCTTGCATGCAAGCAAGATATCGGGTAAAATACGACCTCAGAAACGCTGGCCTTTGTTTAAAACTAATGTTCTTGGTTGTTTTATTCCCTCATTTCATTCTCCATGCATGAATGAAGAAAGAGATCAGAGTTTGAACAACAGGAGACGATCTGCATTAACCTTTGGTCCAGTAATCCAGCAGGGGGTTACACGTTGCCCGTACTGTAGAAATAACATTACTTGCCATCTATACTGCAAACACGCTTCCATTCTAATCGACTATGCTGTTTAATTTACTGTAAAGGCAAAACTAAATAATAGTTTTGTCGCTGGTAGTTTGGACGAGGCGTTAAATGGTTTTTAATTGTAGCATTTTTATAAAGGTCCTTAAATGCAGATAGCGGCTACGCTCTGTTCTGTATAGTGCCAGACAAAAGATGCTGCCGTTCGCCTCTATAGATTATATCACGCACCTTTCTTCATCCTTTCACACGTTCAGTGGGCTTCAGTCTAAATCATTGATGATGGCTATATATAATACATACATATTTATCTACGTTCTCTCGATTCCTATTATTAGAATTCGTATACTTGTTATTTACGATTAGTCTTCGGTGAGACAGACATACAGGACTCAAAACATTTTTTTCACGGTTCTGCATATTACAGCATACAGTGGTTCAGTTAAGTTTTAATTACTTATGAAGATTTAAAGATCTAGCAATTAAATGGCTAAAGTGTCTGTGGTATGAAATGGTAGTCTTGCCGCAGCAAACGTGAAAGCAGACGGTGGGAGGAGAGACACTAATCCATTCATTCATGCACCTTACACACAGCATCATGTCTACACTCCCATTCAGTTACACTGATGAATATGTCTTTTTATGCAATGTGTACAGCTCAAAATGTGTAAAGCTCAATACCTAGCAAGCCTTTTAGCTTTATGAAGGCTTGTTTTGTTATATTAAGCTTTCTGTTGCACACAACACTGGACATTTACTGGTTTCGGCGACTCTGTGAGGGTATAGCTGGCATGCAAATGGGACCCTGTTGATAGTACAGGGCTACTGTGTGTGCTTTTGTTTTTGTGCATGTGTATGAATGTTTTCGAAAGAGGAAGTAGTTGGATGTGCACCAGACTGAGGACCTAAAGCTGTATTTAAGAGGAAGTGAGCTTATAAGAAAGAATTAGTGTCGCTGACTCATCTGGAGATTTGCGTCTGCATGAAAGGAACAACATCTGTATCTTGCAATTGGTTTTTGCATTTGTGAGGGAGAGAAAGAGATTGCTTGTTTGCTTGCTAGTTTTTGTGTTTATTTGACAGTTTCACCAGGCTGATGTATATTACTATAGTAAGCATGTGTTTGGTCTATGTCTGTTTGTGCTCTAGTGACTCACTTGGCAGTCCTTGCTGTTATTGGCTAATGGTTCAGTGCGGTCAATGGGAGGACAATGTTTGCCACAAACTTCACACTAGTGTATGAAGAAATCCCCAATCTCTGATGTTAAAGTGTGACTGAGAAAGGTCTTTCTCTCTCCTTGTCTCTCTTTTTCTCATTTTTCACTGTGTCTAAGTTTAACTTAGCAATGGTTTCTTGACTGTGTATATTATCATCATTTGCATCTTTTGATGCAACATGCAACAACAGCTTTATTGAAAGAGTGAAAAATACAGTTATTATAGATAACATACATTGGCTTTAATGCAGACACAAAAAAGAAATAGGTTAAATACATAAATATGCATATATTTTAGTAACACTATACAATAATGCTTCATTTATTGACATTTGTTTACTATATTACTAATTAACACAAACTAACAATACCTTTTTAAGTATTGGCAATGCATTTTTAATCTTAATGTTCATTTCAACATTTACAAAAATTTAAAAAATTTAAAAAATCCAAATGTTGTATTAACTATTAATCTATAAACATTAGTTGATACAAAATGAACTTATACAAGCAATGAACAATTGTTTTGTAATTAACTAACGTTAACAAAGATTAATAAAAACTGTAAAAATATATGGTTAGTACACATTAGCTAATGCATTAACTAATGGTAACGATCTGAACTTAAGTGTTACTAATAATTTTAATGTAAATGGACTTTATATAGCTTTAAGTAGGTTTTATGTGCATTTAGTTTTATTGTGCACTATGTCAAATACTTGTGCACAGTAGCTTTTCATGAAATGTCTTACATTAGGACAGGACCATTTGTGGTTATGAATACATGAATTATGCATGTGTCCGGGCACATGTGATGTTAGCTTTTAAGATCCCTGAATTATAGGCCAATGCAGATATATGTGCAGTCAGAGCCTGCTTAGAACAACCAGACACATCATTCCTCAAGGTATGATGTTTCAAGTGTTTCAAGAGAAGTGTGTGTAAATACATGCTTAACGTCTCCTGTGTCAAATCTCCTCTATCTCTGGCAGAACCCCTGGGCCCATGACATCAGCATTTTAGAGGAAGTGGTCATAGAATGAAGGGGTAATATTTTTTACAGGAAGTCCCTGCGCTATTAATACCTGTGGCATTGTAATGAGTGTATTAGAATGTTTCCTTTCATTACCTTTATGTTTATTTAGACCACTTAAATGTCAGGCTTATATTTTTGTAACAGTTAAAATTTAATAAAATTAGAATCAAGTTAAACAGTCTTTTAATTCTGAGAACAAATATTACCTCTTAAATGGCCTTAAATGTATTGCTCTGTGAATATTCTGAGAGCTGAGAATGTGTCTACAACACTAGGGTATGTTTGAAAAAGCAGTTTGAAAGTAAGAATTTTCAGGAGTTAACAAAAGCTACTTTCTTCTTCCATCTTTACCCCTGTAGACCACATGGGAACACATGCTATATGCCTGACGGCTATATATGTAGGCTTTTATTAAATTTCAGGGTGAAGGCATCGGCTACATAACTTTATTATGTGTCTATAACAGATTTTGGTGTTGCTTGAGTTTCATTCAGTGTTGTCTTGTGGTGCAAGCTCTTGTCTTGAGATCTTGTGATAGGCAGGCCTCAGCTGTAGGCAGTAGACCTCTCTGTCCTTCACAGATGAGCACACACACAAACACACACATGCACACAACAGTCTCCAGAGACTGAGGTAATTACACATGATCTGACATGTTGGTCCCATCTGTAAGGTGTCAGCTTTAAACTCAGCATCATCATGGCCTTTGTAGTTCTGGTGGCAAGTCAGTGAATGGTTTGCAGAGAATATTTTTATTAAGGTATTAAAAGGTATTAAAAGTTAATAAACTGACACACAGACTGATTAAACTTGATATATGCATTAGGATTTATGTATGTGCCATTTAAAGTTGACATATAGATTTACATGTGAACAAACAATAATTTATTTCTGTCATGTCTTTATAAGAGTGTATTTTTATCTGTGACAGATAAGACATGTCTGTGTTCAGCTTGCCTTTAAAGGGCCAGTGATTTGACGAAAGTTCGTTTTCAGCTGTTCCTCTGCGGAGAGTTTAAAATGAAGTGAAACTGATAAAGTGTGAGTCAGCTCTTCTCTAAAAGCTTCTGACATAAACACACATACTTATTCTGAGATACAGGCCTGTGTTTTTTTAAAACATGACAGACATCTTAAAGGAACGGTCAACCTGAAATGATTTATTTATATATGTCTTTCTTTTTTGTCCATGAAACACAAACAGAGAAATTGTGAAGATTTTATATGCAATTATAGTAAATGGGAACTGGAAATTTCAAGCTTTAAAAATGACACACAGCACCATACACAACCCTGTTGAATACCTTTTTTACTCTTTCAGTCTGGCTAGTTTCCTTTGTCAGTTTATCACTGCAAAACACTGTATTGTTTAACTTGTGCAGTACTGATCTTATTTTAGGAGGAGGAGAACAGGAGAAACAGTTAATGCTGAGCTAAAGCAGTGTAGTGTAACACAGTAACAGTATAGTGTAACAATATAACACATTATAGATTATATATCATATGTACTTAGGGCAATGGTGGCCTGTGAACCCGGCCCCACCTTTGATGTGGTTTGTGCACTCACATGTGTTCTTGTGTGTTTATTTCCCGTCATTTGCATTTAAATTTATGCATTTGGCAGATGCTTTTCTATCCTAAGTGTATTTAAGCTATACATGTTATGAATATACATATCCTGGAAATCAAACTCATGACCTTGGCATTAGTAGCATCATCTTTTACCAGTTAAGCAACAGGAACAGTGTACTATAAGCTGTCAATGTAATAAAAAGCTGTAGTTTTAATCATAATACTGAAGCTGGAGCATAATACAGATAAAAAATAGGGACGCACAGTTTAATGTGCACATAGACACCCATACTGTAACTTACGTTAGCAGCCAATGGCATGAGGTGGGAAGCTGTTATTGTGGTCAGCACAAACCATATTTATCCTTGTTGCAAATGAACTGCCTAAATTTGGCTAGCTTCTAGTGACAAAAGAGTTAGTGCCAAAAACGTAGAGTGTAACTAGACATTAAAAAATGTCAAAAGACCTAGTTTGTTTTCTGTTCTAATTCTGCACCATTGAATGGTTAGTGGCATCGTATTATTCAGCATCTGAACAGACATACTACTCGTTTTTGGGCTACAACCCACCAGTTGGCAATGAGATCTAGACAAATCCGCAGTGACATCCAGGGCTAGTCAGTGTGTGTATTTGTGTATGTTAGGTCCCATTCTTATCCTGTTATCCTGAGAAGGTGCCAATGTGTCCTTGGCGACTAGAGACAACATGATAACCACATGCCTGCAACGCCCTTCTTTACTAATGATAAGGAAGAGTCTGTTAAATGATGAGTATAACTTGATGATAATGATTTGTCAGTTATTTGACAATGTTTTGTGTTTAAGACAGTGGCAACAGAAAGTCTAATTTTAGATCAGAAATAGTCATGATCACAAAACAATGTCAATCCATATTTTTTAACACGGTTTTATGACAGTATTTTGAGGAGTGTGATGTTAAACAGCACTTTAATATATGAACACTGTCTATAATATCAATTCTGAACTCGCTCTCAATCTCTTTCCCTCTGACTTTCTGTCTTTCTTACGCACACACATTTGTTTCACTGTTTTAATGAGGACCTCTCTCTGACTTCCTCTGTATATACATAGACTACTTATAGTCACACAAACCTCATTATAATTATTGTAACTTCTCTTTACTCAAAAACAAAATGTAATCAGAAATGTATCTTTATCTATTTTTCAAAAGCATTTTTCATAATCCATGCCTGTGCTTTTGCACATTACCTATTATATTATATAGCTCTCTGCAGGTCTGTCTGTGTATAGAGAAAGACAATGTTTTATGTGTCATGTTAGAATTTTGTCATGTCAGATACAGACCCTCTTCATTCAGACTCTTTTTAGTCTTTATGTATGTGCCTCTCTCTCTTAAACACACTCGGTCCTCAGTTTGAATATAATTGAATAGATTGACTATTATATAACATTTGTTCAGTTTAACTTTGAAATGTGCTCTTATATGGACAGAGTTGAAGAAGTCCACACAAAATTACATAAATACATAGCAAGAGAGAGTATTTATTGTATTAAGTCAACCTGTTTCTTAGACTCGTCCTGTCAGTACTTAAATGCAACACTGAAATCCAATAAAGCTTTGTTGACTTTGTTGACATTGATAAGAAGAGCTGTTTTGATTTGTTAAAGTCCTCTGTGGGCTAATGAAATTAGTCTGTGAGTATTTTTAATCTGATGCCAAATTTAGCATTGCGTCATGCCATCCTCTTAGCATTGTGTGAGGTTAATTTAAGTAGTGTGTGGCATCTAGAGGTATTGTGGTGGCATGTGTGTAAGAGATTGTGGTGACGAGTGAGAAAAACTGAAGTGTAATGTGGGCAGTATGAGACAGTATGTTGCATGGAGGTGCAATCAACGAATCAAGTTCTTGTTCTTCACCAACCAGTCAACGAAAATAATTTTTATTATCACAAGTTGGACTTTCTTTAAAATTAAAGAATAATTGCTTAAATGGTGTTATAGTAATTGAGTCATTTTTTTCTTATGTTAGAGTACATGATTTCATAAGAATACGACATTACAGAAAATGCTTGATTGAGGCAGTATTTTCTTTCAGTTTGGTTATACAAGAAAATTCAGTGGTACCACCAATACTCAAACACCAACCATTAATCTGCTACAAATGGAATGGTTTGAGAATATGTTAAGAGAAAATACAAAAGAAAAGCACATTATCATATTCATCGAACATATGGGCCACTGCCTGTGTGTGTGTGCAGAAACATGAGCCCTACCCCTCTTATGAAGACATTAAGGAAGTATGGTAAAAGCCTCTACCATCTCTATTGGTCTTAACTCCCTGCATGAAACGTGTGTGTGAGTGGGGATCTGGCCCCTTCTGCTAAGCAGCTGTGCCTCTGTGCTGTTAGTATTGTTTAGGTTCAAAAGAGGGATATCACAAGAACAAATGAAGTGATCGTAGCTGATAGCTGTCAAACAATCTGATACACACACACAAACAGATGAGCAAAAAGAAAGAGAGAATCATTTTCCTCAGTCAGCTCTCTTTCATTGGTTTTGTGCCAAAGTTATAAAGTGTGTGATAACACACACACACATACACATACTGAAGACTATGTACTGGAGATACTGAGCTGATATTAGAAATGTCGCTGTCTAGAGGAATTCCCATCAATTCATCCCTCTTATCGCTTCCTTTCTCTCACTCCCTCTCTCCCTGTCAACACTCATTTACATACACACATATATTCTGTCTTGATGTGTAATATTCACTACACTCCGTTCAAGGTGTCTGAAGTTCCTCAAAAATGTTTAAATGAATTTTTTAAAATCATTATCTGAACTGAATGGCATAAAATGTTCTAACCTAAACAGTTTTGGTGCTGTAGTAAGATGCAGTTATATAGTGAATGATTTTAAATATTCATGCTGTTATATAGTGAATCATTTCACATGTTCCTGTATAATGTATGAGAAGAATGTATAAAAGGTAGACAGGTATGAATCAAATATGCAATCTAGGTCCTTTCTATTGGCATCATTGCAGAGACATAGATGTAAATGAGGCTCCTCTCAAAACCTCTCAATCTGTTGGTCTATTTAATGTATACAGTGCTGCTGTTTCTTTAAGACAACAGGCATTTAATTAACTGAAACACCAGCTGTGCACATTCTGGTCCTCTCCAGTATCTCTCTGTGTACAGTAAGTGTGTGTGTGTGTGTGTGTTTAGCTGTATCTGTATGTCCTCAGCTGCATAATGAAATATCATGACAACCAACTTGTGACTTTTTAGATAAGACATTTTACTGGTCCTCACTATATAAAAAGGCCTTAAGTCTGCCATATCAAGTTTTCTTTAAATCTTATGTTTTCTACAGGTTAGGTCAGTGGATACAGCTAGGGTCAGGGTATCAAAAATATCATTAGACTAAGATAAAAATCAATGGAATTCTATGGAATGATCTTACTATTATAGTGTGTGTGCGTGTGTGTGAGAGAGAACCTGTGGCTGTTTCATAGAGAAACGGTCACATGGTTTAGAGTGGGCGTTTAATCTCTGGTATTCCTCCAGAGAGTTAGCCTGTATTTGGAATACAGGCTATATAAATTGAAAATGCAACTTTAAAATGCTTGCCGATCTTCCAGAATGTATCAGAATTTTATTAATGAAATGTGCAGTGGTGTGAGAAAAATGTAAATAATGGAAAGCCCCATTATCTGTGCGTTGCACTGCTGAATCAACATGACCATATTTCTAAATCTTATCAGCCAACTGAAGGTTGTTCAAAAGGAATGTCTGAGTTGGAGTCAGCACAGTTTGGGTGGGTAACGGTTGCCAGGCAACACTGTTCAGTCTGTAATAGTTGCCACGCAACACAGCTTCATGTTGGCAACGATTGCTAGACAGTGAAATGCGTGGTTGTCTCTGCTTACCTCTCATTGGCTAGAGCGCCAAAGAGTGCCAAGCCCATAATATTTAATGAAATTTTACTTGCAGAAATTTGGACCCTATGTCCCTAAGTCTTTTATATATATTTTACATCCATACTGTCTTTTTCAAAGCGGATGTGAACTATAGGGGAAGTTAGCACCATGACTTTTCTTCTGCATTCATGTCTGCTTCTATGGCAAAACCATGGTAATAGCAGCCCAGTTGTGATTTAACTTGTTTCTGTTCTGGGCAGTTGTTTTTCTGAACTTGAGATTAATGTCCATTTAAGAATGAGGGCTAAATGGATTCAATACACCTTTACTAGAGTTACTAGATGTTGTTGTTTACATACACCAACATTTTTGTTTTTCTGAATAAAACCACATAATGTGGTTTCATATTGTGTATAACGGTGTAAAAGTGAATACACTGTAAGGAAGCCATGTAGCTTTTAAAGTTAAATAAATAGATCCTAAATAAAGGCCATTCTAAACCAGAAAAATTGTGTAAAGATTCACTGTTTCAGATATCATAGCTGTTGAAGTGTAAAAAAAAAGAGTTGAATCTTTTGTAGTGCCCTGAAGAACTGTACATCTATTACATCTGTGTGTATGTGGTAAACTGCTGTTTTATCAGAAACTCCTGTAGGTAAAACCAATCAAACCCTGTGACACATTATCAATCATTTTCCCTGTAGACCAGCAGGAAGTAGCAGGGCCTTCACACTTTCTGTATGTTCAGTACAGTACACTGGTATGCATGCACATAATTGATGTGGTAGTCAATGTTCATTAGTGGATGTGTGTGTCTTTAAATATCTTTCATCTGGAAAATGTCCTGTATTTAACTTTTAATCTTTTTATTGACAGATTTGTCGAGGAACCGTTTCTGTGAAATCCCTCCAGAACTTTGTATGTTTGCACCACTGGAATCTTTAAACCTTTATCACAACTGCATAAAGATCATTCCAGAAGGCATTATCAACCTACAGATGCTCACCTACCTGAACATCAGGTAATACCATCACTTTATATAGATATATATATATGTTATTAGTTGTTAGATATTAGTACTATTAGTTATAGTATATATGTTACTATGTATATATATATAGTACTACGTATATATGTTACTTACATTGTTGGTCCATCCATTTATTCATCAGTAGTTTAGTTCATCATTTCTAAGACAGTAAGTAATGATTCTCAGTAGTGATTCTCTATGAAATGTCTTGTTAGTCTTGGACAACATTAAATCTGTTTCTGGGAAACCGTCCATGCAGACGATTTTCTGAATCCTGTAGTACAGATTAGGTTTTTGCTGATGTAATATTAGTGACATGCGCTATGCTTCTGGAGACAAGAGCAGGCAGCTGTTTCTCAGAAAGAGAGGAATGAAATGTGCAATCTGACAGAGTAAAGATTTACAATCAGAGTGACTTCTCTGGAGAGAATGTGAATGGGAAACAGGAGTTTTGTGGAGAGGGGTTGAAATGGGGGGTGTTAAGGAAGAGTGTTGTCTTAATGCATCAATAATGAAAGAATGATCACAGAAAGGAAAATGAGCTCTAGGCTACAGTGATTGGTTTCTTGGCTTGCATGTAGAATAAAATTTAGAAGGAAACATCTTAAAACGTAAATTAATTTGTTAACATCATATAATGCTCAAAGCCAACAAATAATAGAGCAAGAATGTTGATGACTCCTGCACTGCAATGAAATGCTCTTTAAAATGAGTAAAATCATTTATCGTTTTGGTTAAAAAATTCATAAAGATAAAGTAGTATGCCTTAGGTGTAGGATATATCATTACAGTATGTTACGCAATTTGTAGGTGCAAAATACGGTGGCCAGTATCCTAAACAAAACATATGCTGGTGACCAGCAACCTAAACACAATTCAAATTTATTTATGAAGCATGTTATAAACACAAGTTTTTACCAAAGTGCTGTACAAACAGGGTCACAATTAAACATTAAAACACAAATGACAAAAACATATGACAGCTCTAATACTGAGTTAAACACCATAGGGTAAATATGTTTTGAGACTGGATGTAAAAGCATGTGTCTAAGCCTGCCTAACATATAGCTATAAATTATTAAAATTTTGGGGCTGCAGTTGTAGAGGTACAGTCTTCCACCTTACTGGCACAACCAAAAGCAAATGATCAGCAGAAGTACACTTAGCCCATTTAAAGATTTAAATACAAAAACTAAAATCTTAAAATAACTCTAAAATGAAATGGAAGCCAGTGAAGGGAAGCCAGCATGGGTGAAATGGGTGAAATTAACCATTCTGTATATATGCTTATTGTCAGCTCCTAAGGCAAAATGTTAAGTGCTCTGTCATTTGTAAGTCACTTTAGATTAAAGTATCTAGTAAATGAATAAACTGGTGACCAGCATTCTATATAATCCTATATGTATAACAGTAAAAAGTTCCTAAACACAATATATGCTGGTCATCAACAATGTCAGACCATCAGGTAAGGCACTACTAAAACTGCTACTACCGATTTTTGAAAACTCAGTTTGACTTGCTGTTGAGTTGCTGTGCTAGAAAGTGAGAGATGATGAATGATCAACAAGGACTAAAGTTAATCCTTGTGTTTTGACATTTCAGTCGGAACCAGTTGTCCGTTCTGCCCAAGTTTCTTTTCAATCTTCCTCTGAAAGTGCTGGTGGTCAGTAACAACAAACTCTTGTCTATTCCTGAGGAGATCGGCAAGGCCAAAGACCTTATGGAACTGGTCAGTGTGTCATGATTCTATGTGTGTATAAACGTATTTCTGTGATGTCAAATTACATTATTATCCCAGCACCATATATGCAATGTATGTAATAGTGAGTAAAAACAACACTGCAGTCATGTAGTGACAAGCCATTATACATAATGTATTGAAAACACAATGCACTTACAGCGCATACGCAACATACATACAATCATTCACAATATATGTATAGAAGTGCATATATTGTACAGCAGGCAAAATGCATGAGTACTTGATCAGTTGCAGAGTGGTTTAATGATTTAACACTCATGTACATGGAATGGATAACAGGCAGTGATTAGGGACAGTATGTGGCCATTAACATACATATGATGCCAGTATGCTAGAATATTATGCCATATTAGGATATTATTTGTATTATTTGTCAAGTGTGGACTAATAAAAGTGTTTTTGTTATTTGTTAATATTTGTGTTTTCTGTGTTCAGGACATCAGCTGTAATGAAATCCAGGTGCTTCCTGCTCAGATGGGGAAACTCCTTGCGTTACGGGAACTGAACATACGAAGAAACTGCCTTCAAGTGCTGCCAGATGGTACAGATACAAACACAAAACCATCAATCAATTAGATTATAACTCATACAAATACACATTTGCACATTCTGTATGTTATATTGAAAGGAATCTCAAAAACAATAGCAGATTTCTGCACATGCATCTCCAACCCCCGGAGTGTCTGTGTATTAAATATTGTGGTTAATTTAAGTAGATTATCAGTAGGAGTGAAGCTAGTACTATCAGAACTGTTTACAGCAGTTTTAACAACAGTTATTTTGTATGAGGACATGTATCGTTCAATAATTAAATCTCTTTTGCTTTGTTTTGTCTTACTCTCTTCCTCACAGAATTGTCTGATCTGCCATTGATCAGGTTGGATTTCTCATGTAATAAAATTACTGAGATTCCTCTGTCTTATCGCAAACTCAAGCAGTTACAACACATTGCTCTTGACAACAACCCAATGCAGTCTCCTCCCGCCCAGGTGTGTCTGCGATCATTTATTACTGTCTGTATGATCTAAAGCTGAAGAGTTGCTTAGGTGTTAATTCTTGTCTGTTGGCGCCATCCAGTGGCTGACCATGTTAACTCCATAAATCAGTTTACATGAAAAGTTTTGCTCCTTATTGATCTATGCTTTTAAACTCTGCATAACTTTTGAACCCTTCTGTTATATTAAGATCATTTTGGGCTTTTAATGTTAACATGTTTACAATATTAAACAAATATATTTTATTAAATAAATAGAAATACATCATCATGGTATTAGAACCTGGCATTGTAAAGAGCATAATAAAAGCAAATTTTCAGTTTTTAAAAATAAATAATAAAACAATTTTAACATGCATAAAATTAAATAAAAAATACAATATTTTAAAAACTGTTTGAAAAAACCTGTAATTTTCTTTCATCTTGAACATTTTAGGATTTTGCTGCTTTAAATAGTTTAATAGTTAAATATATGACTAAAAAAATATGACATTTCCTCTCTAGTTTCACCCATGATTTTATGTTTTTGATTACTTTAGCTTGTTACTCAAGTCATGGGGTTATTATTTGCCATTTAGCCTTGTCATATGCATCCAGGCTGGCAACTGGAAGGTGGCTGGTTTGATCAATGCCAGCAGAAATCCACAAGCCGTTGCTTAAAGCCTAACCTAAGAATCAAAGATTCTTGTTTTATACCTATGTTGAAGGTTTGGTGTGATGTTCAGTGTAATATCATCTCATCAGACCAAAAGCTTTCTGTGTTGTTGAGTTTTTAATCTACCTCGTGTGAGATGCTGAGATCTGTAAGCTGAGCAGGGATTTTGTCTAGCCTGAAAGAAATAACTAAACATAAATCTATGTAATTGTTCCCCTTACTGTCACTCTTCATGCCCCAGCATGTAGTTTTGAAGGATGGCCACAGTTCTTTATGTACTTTATCTTTTATTAAAATGAACCTAGTTTCAGATTGGCTTGAAGTGTTTTGCGGTTTTAGTACAGTTTTTCCTTGGAAAGGAACTTTGGCAACATTCCCAGACATAAAACACGTAAAAGGCTTTAACTGCAGACAGATAGACTCCAATCATCAAGTAGCTACATGATGCATAAAAAAGAACATGATATTAGCATGATAAGCAAGTACAAGGTTTTTTGGCAAAGTAAAGAGGGTGCTTTAAGTAATTTCATCCAAATATAATTTAATGACATTACATGGTGAAATATAAGGAATAAATAAAATGTAATGAATTTAATAGCGCTATAATATGATATAAGTCTATGTTGTTTATCCAATGTCATTTTCATTGTTTTCAGATCTGTCTAAAAGGAAAAATTCACATATTTAAGTATCTGAACCTCCAGGCTTGTCGCCTAGATAAAAAAACAGACACACTTGACCTGCCCACGCTGGGAAAACGCTGTTTACCTCAGCAGCTGACAGACAGGTAGTCACGTTCTTGCATTGTTTGATGTTCCCAACTCATCATGGTTTTGATTTTATTTTGTGAGCACACATAAATTACACCAGCTATGAGTACAAGCACACTCAAAAGTCTTATAAAACATGTTGACAACATGCGCTTGTAACTGAACAGTTATATAGTGATTCACATGCACATACAAGCATGTCCCTGCCTACCTTATGTAGGTCATCGTACACTCATTTTCTTATTTTTATGCTCTCTTTTTCTTCTACCTTTGTCTTATAGTTTAGAACTACATGCTACAAGTCTTATGTAAGGTTTATGAGTGTATGTGTAAGGTTTTTGTGATGGGAATTCATAAATTCTGCCATCTGCCTTAAACTTATTTTGCATTATGTAAATAATTTTGAATTATGTAAATCAGTAACACAAATGTTGTGATGGTGATGATGATTTTGTTTGTCTTTATTCCTTTATGTATATGTGTTTGTCTAGTATGGAAGATTTCTATCCCAGTAAAAATCATGGTCCTGACTCAGGTATTGGAAGTGACAATGGAGACAAAAGGCTATCCACTACAGAGGTAAACACACACATGTTGGCATATGTGGTTTATGAGGACTCTCCATAGACGTAATGGTTTTTATACTATACAAACTGTATATTCTCTCCTTTAACCCAAACCTAACCCTCACAGCAAACATTTGGCATTTTTTATTAACAAAAAATCACCATTTAGTGTGATTTAGTGATTTAGATCAAGTGATTTAGTTTATGAGGACACAGAAAGTGTCCCCATAAACCATGTTTACGTTGTTATACACGTCATTATAAACAACTGTGTCCTTGTAAACCACATATTCATACCCATGCGCACATACACACATATTACTATTGTCCAAACAAGTTCACATGGCAACCATATTCATAACATTCCCAGTCAGCTATTTCACACAAGTTCCTCCACCTAAAGTAGCCTTCACTTCATGAGCCATTTTACGATTTATCCCATTTATTTTATTCTGATCAATCTCATCACCTTAAGCGTGAATGACAAAGACAGAAACAGCAAAAATGTGAATCTGACATTGCTAGTAATTCTTTACTCATCCGCCAGAGGGGGAAACATGTCTAGTGTGCCAGCAAATTAAGATTACCTAAATTGGATAGTTCACTCATACAGTTTGCTTCTCACTGCACGTTGGATGCGCAGCTTCTGCTCTGAACTTAAAGCCAGAAATCAACATAGCATAGGACAGCATCAGTTTTTAGTACAGAGGACTGACAATGACATGCATTAAAACGATAACAAATCTGAAACCAAGTAGCAGGTGCGTCATTACTATTAATAACCTGCCATAAACCAAACATACTGAATGTTTTTCATCTTGGATTTGACGTGTGGGATTTGTCTCCACAAAGTAAGACTGCTAGATTTCATGTGATCTTCAGCTGGAGGCACAAGCTCCATATGAGTCATTTTATAGAGGTGCACGCACAAAGAAGTTTACAGCATGGGCCCAGACAGCTGCTTTTCTGTGTTCGTGAACTCTTGTTGGCATGGTGTCCATGTTCCATAGAATTTTTTTGTTTCTGTTCTGTGGAAAACTCTTTCACTCTTTCTTCCCCTGCTTAAAAGCCCTGTAGGGACAAAAACAATGATTTTAAGCTGCAGCATTCATTTGGCATCATTTGTGATGAAATGCTTTGAAAGGGATTTATTGTCTATCCTTAAGGCAGGTGTTTACTTATTACAGTCTTCACTTCTAGGCTGGGTCAGCGAACTAATGCTGAGCAGGTTCCAGCAGGTTATAAAATCTTTTTCTTATGTTGAAGTGATCAGGGCCCTTTAACCTTGTTTTAACTCTTTTTACAGTGTATATGAATGAATAATCTTGCTAGAAAAGCTAGAGCTAACAGAAATCTAAAGCTTATATAAAGTTTGCAGAACAGCAATGCAAGTCCCTTTATTTATATATTAGACACAGTCACAGACAATTTCATACAGAGGTGCGATCACTTAATTTTAAATGTGAAGAAAATGGTTGAAATTATATTTTACCCCAGGTTAGTATGTACCTTTAAACAAGCATCCTTGTGTCGACAAAGATGACTTATTTAGCTGATCTAGCAACATTGAGTGTTTGGGGTTGACAGTGCTGCAGATAATGCTTTTCTTAGGCTATATGGCATAAATCATTGCATTGTTTTACATTTTACCAGTCTGTCTTTGAGAGTCTGATCAGGTATAACATCATGGTATGGGAATATATCAGTTCAGATGGAATCTGAGCTTGCTTTTCTTGTTCAACTCACCAGGACAATAACAGGGTGAAAAAATCATCCAGCCATCCAGTCCATATGTAAGCAGACTGAGGGACCAGGGACAGCCATAGCCAACATTCACTTTCATTGTTTGGAAATATGCAGTTTGGGCTTCCCCACTGTCCCATCATTTCAGTGAGAAGGGCCTCAGAGGGCTTTTTTTGCAGAAAATGTAATTTTCTCTTCCTTCTGTGTATCTGTTTCTTTAGCCATCTGATGATGACACTGTTAGTCTACACTCTCAGGTGTCTGAGACAGCACGAGCAGACGCGCACATACTTCTCACCAAGCTGGACTCAAATAAAGGTGTGTATGTGTGTGTGTGCTTTACTGTTAGTCGTATTAGCATTAAATTATTATACGTATAAATATTGGCTAATCACTGGTCAGAAAGTGTTTCAATAGATACATTTTGTATAATTGTTTTTAGTAATACCTTCAACAAGAAAAGTGAGTCAATAACCATCTATTGCACTTGCCTTTGGAAGATAAACTCATTTTCTTTACTTTGCAAATTATGCATATAAGATGGCAACACAATGGATAATAATGAAGGGATAGCTTTGAACAAATCAGTTGAACAAATGTTTTCTCTGGGTCACATCACATATGGCGATTTTTCTTACAGAGATTTTTCTAAAATTTTCCTTATATGTTGCTCCAAATGACTTATTTGCTTTCGAGAACTGCCCTCAGAAATGTAAAATAAAAGTCAAAATGTTAGCGTCTTAAATTATTTGTATGTTCTGAGGAATGGTGTAAATGTGTTTCTTACCTAAAATCAACATTGCGAAATAGCAGAATAGTTACATAAACGGTAAATATGAATGCAGCCCTTATGCAGAATATGCAATTGTCATATTTTGTGTCATATATTACATTATCTATTATTAAATAGCTAATAAGGTAATACGTGTGTTTGTAATGTTAGTAATGAGTTCCATGATGCGTATGTGTGTGATACTGCCACGTTTTATTAGGAATTCATAAGCTTTTTCCCACACATTTATTTTACCTATGGCAAGCTGATGTTGGATTGTGTCCAATACCTTTTGCTCTTTCTATTCATGAATCATTCCAAAAAGTTATTTTCCCACAAAGCCAGTTGTTATTCCAGGGAAGCCAGGCGATTTTTCTATTACTGTAATTAAACTGTTGAATTTTGGTCAGCAGCTTTGTGACATCCTGAGATAATAATAGATAAGTCTTTGTGATTCTCGCTGTTTACGAGAAGTACAGCGGAGCGTAACACGTTGACAGTGTGGTGTGTCTATTTAGTAATTACAACATAGAACTGAAAGTACCGGATTATAAATCTCTCACCATAGTGTTCTTGTCTGCAGACCAGGACCCATACGACTTTATTGACCCAAATCCAGATGAAGAGGCTCTTTCTGAAGGAGATGTTCACCACAATGCACCCTATGTGTCATGCATAAAGGTATATACAAACAGACAGTTCATGTCTATAAGGTACACAGGCCTGTAGATCACACATATCAGTACATGTACATACGCACACTCAATACAAATGTATTACAATACCATAATTAGCAGTCATTAAACATGTCTGCTGTTGAATGACCTAATTCAGGAGTAATTGGAATTTCTAATGCTAAGGTATCTATTAGTGGCTTTTGCACCTTTGTACTTCCTAGAACTATTGGCGGAAGCTTTTAGGTGTGTTTGTAGCGCAGGAACTAGGAATGTTTTTAGTTTTAGGAGCGCCTTTTAGGGGAACTAAATTAGCTCCTACTTCAGAGTGGGGAGAATGTTGACTGGTCGAATGCTGCCATGGAACAGTATTTTAATGTTACAAGACATAAACGTACAAAAAGCTAATGTTAACAACATTTACCTGTCACTTTTGTCTGTTGCGTTGATTTTTTGTCCGCCTCAATAATACGTAGCACTGCAAGTTGTTGTAGGAGATTTTGTCTCTAAGCCCTCCTTTTCGCTCTTTTAATCGCAATTTACACTACTGTTCAAAAGTTTGGAAACACTTTTTTATAATAATATTGAACTCATCAAAATTATGAAATAGCACAAATTGAACTTTGGGAATTATGTTGTGACTAAAGGTTATATTCTTAGCATATTTAATGCAGTCACCCTTTGCCTACAATTTACAAAAATGTTTTCTTTGACATTTTATCACCCAGTTTCTTGAGGAATCATCCTGAGAAGCTTTTTAAAGTTTATTCTGCACTCTTATTGGCTGCTTTTTTCATTATTTGGTACAAATCATTCATTTCAAAAACATTTTTTAAATAAAATTGTAATTTTCAACAACAGAAATGAATTTTTGATCTACAATAATCATTTTAAGCAAACAGCCTCAGATTAAAAGATTTTTTAAATGGTAAGAAACAGTGTTTCTTACCATTTCACCAAGTCAGTCAAGTGTTTCCAAACTTTTGACTCAGTGTATTCTTCTGCATTCCATGTCTGTTATCACTAAACCCACGATGACAACAAAAACACAGCTCAGATCACAGTTTTCTTTAGTTGTTTACATTTTTATGTTAACAGCCACCTTCATGTCACTTCAGAGTTCCTACTGCCAATGCGAATGCAACCAGTAAAATGGCCCAAGGGAAAATTTAGTTCTCAGGGGATCGTCCAAGTTTTAGGTTTATATAATTTAGTCGCTATAACTACTGCAAAAAGAGCTATTGTCTGGATGGGACCAGTTAGGCAAGGTCATGTGCACTAAATGACTGATGCTTGAATGCACTATAGGTCATCTTCCAAATGCATCAATGTAAAATAAATGTCTGTGAAGCATGATTGTTCCTGGTCACCTCAGGGAAAACTAGTCCCATCTGAACAGGGCTGTAGACAGTATCTCATGAGAGCTCTTCCTCTTTTGTCTTTAGGAGCTTGAAAGGGTTATAAAAACACATCAAAGCAAGGACAAAGAGAACTGGAAAGAGGAGTCTGGGTAAGTGTGATTCATTCTGTTAAGAGAAATGATGTCAGATGCATTCACAACACGCACTCGGTCTGACTGATGTTTAGGTGCTGTCTCATTTTCAGGTTGCTATATGACAAATGTCACATTCGTAGTCAGAGGTCCTGTGTATAATCTCAAATTCCATTCAGAGTCACTCACTCAGAGTTCCTGTTCACATCTGTGTGCTTAGGATCTGGATCTTATCATAAAATCGTCTTGAATTCCCACTCTTAAAGTCTACAGAAGCTTTTCAAAATAAAACTAAACAGAATTAGTTCCCCTCAACTGCATTTTTGTTGATATTGTCTAACTAGTCAACATAATGGGAAAAGTAAATGAAGGAATATTTTTCTTCTTACTCTGTAAGCTTTATTAATATTCACCTTTCAAACACACCTTTATAATATTGTGGTGCCCTAATAGTTAAATCTTGGCTGCTGAGCCAAAGACCACTAAGCTGAGGTTACATGAACTGGTGCCATGTTGTTGGGTGCTTATGGACTGTGTAGAATGTGTGTTGTGTTTCTGTAACTGACAGAGCATGAAGCAAGCAGTACCAGGTCATAATTTTGATTCAAGAACTGATAAGATGCGTACCCTATAAGCACTGTGAGTCGCTTTGGATGAAGGCGTCTGATAAATGCACGAATGTTATCAATATTTTTTGATGCAAGGCAAATAACCATAATGACATAATTAGAAAAAGACTTTAAATTTTGTAACTGTTCACAGCATAATGCATTTTTATGAGCACACACTAACACAATTATTCTCTGCTTCTTTCTGCTCTTATTAGCAATCGACAGCAGTATTTTGCTAACATTTTTGATCCATGTGTCACCATGTTCCGTTATCACACGTATACCACAGCTTTAAGAAGGGAATAATGTGGGGTTACACTGTTTCTACACTAAAATCTACCAACGACACACAATAGCTTGAGGTTGTTCGACTGCAAGTGTGAAAGCTGCACATCATGTTTGCTAAACAGACTAAGAATTGTGAGCTTGATGACTTCTATTAAATGGACTAATGGCTTATAAATAAAATAAATAGCTTAATAACAATCATTTATTTATTTTGTGTTTGTATTGCTACAGCTGCATCCATATATGGTTAGAAGCAAAAGATGATTTAGGGTGTTTTTACACCTGGCTCATTTGGAGCGTTTGTTTTGTAACCCATCCTGTTTTCTCCTTTAGTTCAGTTTGTTAAGGCATATATGAACACGGCAATCACGGTCAGATTCACAACAAAACAATCCGAGACCGCCTGATCGCTTGCGGTGAAGAAAACAATCCAACCTAACAGACCACCCGTTACAAAGAAAGCCACAATAAACTTTTGGAACTGTTGTTTATTTATTCTGATGGATGACCTTAATAAGTGGAATCCTGGGAAATAAATGGGTGTACTCTGACCAATGAAAGGCCAGTTTACTTGTACTTGACTTCTATTAATGCAGGTCTGAAAACACCATTAAGCTAGTATACAGGCAACTAGAAAAAATAAAATAGCTGGAGTAGCTTTGCAGCCCAACAATGGAAGCTTAGACAAACAATGGAAGTGTAGACACGCCATTAAATATAATGCAGGGTGCTCAACATGGTGTTAAATGTTGACCAGCTCAGATCACCTGTCAGGAGTTTCCATGATGTATTGCAACACATTTTTCTCCTAACTATTTTTAGCAATTACTTGGAACAGGTGGGGCAGATTCTGCATGACGTATATAGGCCCTAACATTTCAACAAACCATTAACACTGTCTTTAATTACACAATATATTGTGACATGATATTCAATAGCATGTATATACAAACCATAATGTGCTCTAATTAAAGGCGCAGTCAGTGTTTTCAGGGAAGCAGTTATTATTGACAGATTCTTCGTCCTCGGTCTGAAGTTGAAAAGGATCATGAGAGACTACAGGGCTAAATGTGTAATGAGTATTTTCACAGGGCAGATGTATGATGTCATCACACGATAATTTAGTTTTTTATCTCGCTTCTGGACTTTTACAGTCAGTAATCACGTGCTTTATGCACGCTTCACGCTTCAAGCTCATATGTAAAGTATTGCCAAAATTCTTACCATGGAAATGGAAATGTGCCGTGAAGCAGCAGGTCTTTCCAGTGTTGTCTGTTGACAATCCTTTTCATTTCATTTGTTTATAGCGGCAGCAATTTTGCGGCGTTGACGTTAAGAATGTTACATCTCCTGTGTTACGTGATGCAGTTGTACCTCTGTATTCCAAAGAACAAAAGGAGGAGGTTATGTGATCCAGATAAATTTCCTTGTGTTCTAAAGAATCGCACCGAAACGAAAACCATAATTGTTTTACACCAATGGCGTACATCACCTTTGTACTGTATTCAAATGTAACGTGATTAGTTGTGACACATCGTTCCAGTTTAAAAGATAAGCAGGCGGTTCTTATTTGGATCTTAATTCCTGTTATTATAAAAAAAATAAAGAACAAAGGGCAGAGCCTAAGAGTTGGGGTTTGAGTACAAATTTATGTCAATTAAATAGTTACGTCATTGTTCCAAAGTAATATTAAAAACCATTGTGTAGCTGTTAACATGTGCTGTAGATGTTAACATGTGCTGTCAGTTCTTGTGGGAGCTGCAGGTTCAGTTTCGACCCACCTTGATTCTGGTCCATAGGTGGAGTTTTACATCGCAGTCTTCTTATGGCCTAAAGTTTGTTTCATAATTTTCCAGAGAACTTGAGGGTTAAGGTGTTAAGAAGAACTCTTATTGGAAATTTCCCAGATTTCGCTATTAAAATGGAAAACACGTCATGAAATAAATTCCGAGTTATTATACTTAAGGCGTCAATGACCTATGGGTCAATGATGGGTCAACATTTAAATGGGTCTGTGTGTCACTATTGGTGCAGTCTACTGAATTTGGTTCCTTAACCGTCTTTACCTTGTAGGTTAGTGAGAAAATCTAATTCCGTACATGGTAAAAAAAAGGGGTGGAGTCAAAGAAAGGATAATATATGAATTGTGTTTTTTGGACCTTATTCAATGCATTAGCCAATAAATTATTAACTTAAGAAATATTCTTTCACAGTTTTTTCCTATTATTTTACATTTCTGCACTATTTTTGTATTTTTATATTTTTGAAGCAGTTGTAGTGGAGAGAGCGGGGTTCTGTAAAGTATCTTAGTTAACGTGGGCATTTAGTTATAACTACAGAGCTAGTTTATGAGAAGTGACTATAACGATTAGCAATGCGATGCGACAAATAACGAAAATAATAAAGAGCACTTAAAGCTGATCAAACAGAAAATATTGACGTTTAAAGTGCACTATTCAATAAAACATTAAACAATTAAAAGTGTTTGTCTTCTATTAACATTTATAGCTTTTGCAAAATGAACAACTTGAATGTAGCTTGAAGGTTCGCCACTTATTAAGGCCTGTTAAGTTCCCCCTGCCTGAGTTCAATTAGTCATGCATGATAAACACCACACAGCTGTCAATAAAAGAAAGTCTGTCATCCTAAGACAACTGGATAATAGGTCACATTAAATAAGACATTAATGCGTTTACATAGATTGTAACCAAATTCCATCAGCATTTGGTATAAAATTTCTTAAAATAGGACAAGACGTCAGCAACAATCTCCTTTGGTCTCTTTTGTATCTCACCCACTCTGTCTCTCCCCTGTGTTTCAGCTCAGAGAAAGAGCAGCTGGCTGAGGAAGAGGAAGATGACCTGAAGGAGGTGTTGGACCTGAGAAAGATCGCAGTTCAGCTGCTACAGCAAGAACAGCAGAACAGGTGACATGCATGTTTAATCACATGTGAGCCGCGGCCAATCATACGCAAACACCATATTTGTGCATGTAAACTCAGATAAAGACGCCACTTCTGTCCATCAGACTCTCTCTCCTGTATATGAAAATATATCTTTAAATATAAGCTACTAATCTCAACTTCTGTGCACTCCTATCCTTCAGGTCTTTCTCTGTCTTGGGTCTCATCCCAATATGTCAAATGACTCTTCCCCTTGTCTATTCTAAATAATGGGATTGTGCAGATCTTATTTTCAGATTTAGTTTCATAATCCAGAAGTTGTGGTTATGACAACTGGCCCATTTGTATATTTTCATACCATTAACCCTGTAAAATTTAAACAGGTTTTGGGTCATAGCCACAGGACACCAATGAGATACATTTTATGTATCTCATTGGTGTCATAAAATGTTTAAAGTTGTTTAAATTGCAACCAGAGATATCCATATGTGTTTTGCATAGACCGTAATGTAACTTAAACCTTTTTTTTATTGTTCTGATCAATCATAGCCCTCATATTGCTCAGAGTAGGCAAACTGAAGCCTGTTGCTCAGCCTTATCAATTGATGTTTAAAGTTACGTGTTCCTAGCAATGCTAATATCATGTGCCAGAAAACACACAGTAAGGACATTAAATACATACATAGATAAATATGTATCTTGATTGCCGTCACTTTGAAAGAAATTCTCTGGCAAATACATAAATGTAAAAGTAATGTTCATAAGACATTCACAGATGAAAGCAAGATTTGGCAGTTGTGTTTTAGTAGTCTCATCTATGTAGTCTGTGGATCAGTAATCATAGGAGAGGGGGTTGTCAGCTCTCTAAAAAGTATTAGAATCAGTCCCTCTCTGTCTACTAACAGATGAATACCTATATTCCTCCCTTTCTTTCATCTCTTTCTCCATCACTTCCTGCTTCGCACCTAATGCTGGGATTTGATTGGTGCACACATGGCACATGACTGTCAGGAGGCGGTCCTTAATATGTAGGGCAGAGAGTCTAATACACCGTAGAAGAGCAGCGGGGAGAGCTCACAGGTAGAAGGAGAGATGTGTGTTTATATGTCTGTACATGTCCAGCTTTTTATGATGTCACTCATTCATTTCACTGTTTGCACTGCAAGTCCAGTACTGATTGATATAAGCTTGACATGATGTTGCATGTGTGGATGTCATGGCATTATTATATGAATACTTTTGATTTGAATTCTAAACGTGTGGAACTTTACTGAACCTACTTTGTCTGTAACCAATTAAATGTAGACAGCAGCTCATCACCAGCTGCATCTAAAAACTCAGGCTGTTATTTTTAAAGATATTGTGGAAGAAATCACAGACATGCACAGTGGGTGACAAGAGAGACAAGCTCATTTTTGCTGAGGAAAACAAGCATATCATAAAAAACTAATACTACCAGTAAAACAAGAAACTAAAAGAGGAATAAAACAGGTTGCAAGCCAGACTTTTGACTATTAAGGGTGTTCACACTATGGATGATAATGATAACGATAAAGTTTTAAAACTCGTTCTAAATGTAGGTGAAGGGCCATACCACAACTACAATGTATAATGATAAAAATACAGGTAACCATATTGTTGGGATCACTTTCTGAGCTATTTTTTTTCCAGCTGATAAATGATAAAACATCAGCTGTCAATGAAATCCATTTGAATTTAAAGGTCTCGCACATTTACTGTCGCATGCAAGCTTAGAATAAACAGCGTTACTGTGCGCTGGTGTGGATACCAATATTATTGAAGTTATGTTTATAGTTATCGATCTTGGTGTGAATAGGCCTTTAGTGTATTCTTATTAAGAATTACTCACTTAGCCTTCATTCACACTGGCACTCAAATTCGCTTTGTTTTTGAATCTGATGTCTAGGACTGTCTGCATTGTCATTTTGTGACAATTAAGAAGCAAAAGCTGAACGTAATCAATATATAGGAAAATAAGTATTTTACACATTCATTAAATGCATGTCTGAAATCTGTAATGTACATTGAATGTCATACAGTTCACAACAGTATATATGGAAAGACTGGGTAAAAAAAATGGGGTTTTCTGTTCCCTTTCTGTCACTCACTCGACATTGTGTTGATGTAGTGACATTAGGGGTTAAACCTTGAGAGACCAATCACTCTGGGATTTGCCAGTTTCCACCCTGGATATTCATTCAGATTTGTACTGAATGGATTTTTCTCTTTGATCTCCTGGAGTCAGTTCAGCTTAGTCTCCTTGACGGCTCTTCTGACTGCACTCACTTGCATCAAGAGGGTGGGGGATCTGCACACATTATCTGTGTCCAATGAGTCTCGAGTTTGGACAGGGATTTTCTGAGACCTCATCCAGGCTACGTGCCCAAGGTTTCCCCTTCAGGGACCAAGTGGTGAACCTGAATGAGTGGTGCATGCCACCTCCCTTTTATTCCCAGATATCCAGGGTGGAGACAGTTATATAAATCCCATTTGCCAATTCCCGTTGGTGCTTATTTGTAAGGCCAATTTTCATTGGCTATTTCTAAAAAAAAAAACAGAGTTACTGGCCTTTCAAGGTGAAACCCCTAGTACACTGACATTAATAATACCTACTTGGTTGGCTTGTAAAAATCATTTTATGTGGTTTTAAATGACAAAAAACTAAATGGAGTCAGATATGCCAAAACATTTTTTTGTGGCTTGTTTGAACAAAGTCTTCTTAAATATGACTCAACAAGGATAGTGACAGAAGGGCCTGATATGTGATACCTCAGGTGCTACAATGTTACCTGAGTCAAAAACAAGAGCCTTTTTCATGAGAGGAAATTTTATCCAGCAGTTTTAGTCTCACATGGCCATTTCACACATTATTTGTTCTGTTCTTACCACCTTGTTTTGGAATGTGTTTTGAACAGAATGTTCTGATCTTACAGATTTCTTAGCCACTCAGGAAGCAGCACCAAACAGAGATCGCCATCTCAGACAGTTAGAAGGTATTGTGACACACACACCCAGACACCTCCACATCTATTCAAGTCTCTTACAATAGATCTGCCTGATTATCCATATAATATTGAATATTATTATCCAATTATCCAATAACTAAACATTACCAAACATTACTACATTATGAATTGCTTAGCAGATCATTTTAAATTCATTTACAATGTTTGATTTCATTTAAATAGTTAAATTATCAGAGAATTCTCATTGCAGACCAGACCAAAAAAAGACCATGACATACACACAAGGCTTGAGATTGAATTTGGGGTGGAGAACCTCCATAGGTTCAGTACATAAGACTTCTTTGTTGATTATGAAAACACCTTAGATGTAAAAGAAAGACTGGGAGGAGATAAGAGGGTGGAGATGGATTAGATGTTTGACAGCTGAACAGGTAGAGACAAGTATGTATATACCTGGAAATTGTTTTTATTCACAGGTCGATGACATTGCATATCTTCACCACTGAGCACCTTTATATAGCGTTACATCATCTCTTCTCCTCACATCACATAAAGCTCTTCAGTTGGATTGTGATCTTAGAATATCATCTGGGAAAATACTTTATTGGTCACTATTGTACTTACATCTTTCATTATTCCTGGCTGGTAATGCTGGTGTTTTGTAGCAAATGAAACTGGAGCCAAACCAATATTCTAAACCACAAGTGTGGAACTCCTCTCTAGAAGGGCCAAAGTCCTGCAGAGTTTAGGTCCAGCCCTAATTAAACATGTGAGCCAACTTAACAAAGGATTTCAGGAATACTTGAAAGTACACACACTAATAGTACAGGCTGTGGTTGAAATTAAACTGCAGTACTGTGGTCCTTTACTTGGACACCCCTGTTTGACAAACTATTGTTTCTCATTAAAATACCAAAAGAGTGGAACAAGAGAGAGAGTAGACGCAGATGAAGACAAAGAGGAAGACAACAAATGAGACAAGAATCTAATTAATCTAATATCCAGTTTAATTAGGAGTCTTGGAGAGGTCTGCGAGAGGTCATTCATCACCATGTCTCACAGCTCAGGGTTGGGAATCACTGGCCAAACTACCCATGTTGTTATTGTACAAATTTATAATAGTGAACATACTGTACAAGGTAAAACTTAATACAACTAATGGTTTGTCCACCTGGGACTGGATAATGTAGTATTGATGCCCACATCAGAATGTTCTATAATCCTCTTGTTTGGCTGAGAAACCAGAATTGGTTGTCATGTAGATTCATTTACAAATACACAGATAGCAGGGTGACACCTGTTCTATCATTGTGTAAAGTCTACAACCTACAACTAGTTTAAAGTCTTAAATGAAGACAGGACTTTTGGGGGTCTGTGTGACACAGTCTTTTGTTTCTCTTTATAGTGCGTCTCTAGATGAAGGAAGCAGCTCAGCCTCTGCTCTGAGTGGACAGGTACAAACACACACACAAACACACACGTTAATATACATAATGTCCAAAGCTGGAACTTCTGATGGAACTGGTAGAGATTATTTTATAGCACATTAAATCCACCTCACAATTTTAAAACATCAGACCTTTTTTTTTAAATAATGTTTGTAATACCTGCATTGTAGCTGGCAATCATGCCAGCAGCCACACTCAGTTTATTTTAACACCTCTTTGCAGCCTGCATCTACTTTGACAAAGAAATATAATAGCAGGATTTACATTGGAATCTTGGTGGATCAGGAAAGATTAACAAGCATTTATTGTTGACTCAAGGATTCTAATAAACTAGCTCTGATTGGATGTACTATATGAGTTCAGACTTTATCCATCAGTCTAAGACACTGGCTAACTTCGCATGCACCCTATGCGAAGGTATATGATATAACTTATTTAAGTTAGTACTGCGACTGAGTTCATGCATAAAGAATACTGTGAATATGTTATTGCACGTATACTTATAATTAGATTACCATAGTTCTAGTGAAAGTGCAAGGAGTTCAATTTTATCAACTGCACAGACATTTATACACTTTAATTGCATTTCTTTCTTTATAACTAAAGTGGACATATGTGTTGAGTGCTGTAGAAGCAGGAGATGCACAGGTCTCAAAACATGGTGGATCAGAAGAGCCACACTGCTGGGGAGCACAGGAAATTGAGTGTATACTTATAGCTGTTCTTTTATTGATGGGCAAAATGTACATAAATTGTCTCCATTTTGGTAAAACACAATGTTCTTGTTGTGTAAAACACTTCCCAGACATGTTGGTTCTACAAAATGAGGGAAAGCTTGTCCGGGTACACTGAATTAGCTTGATGGCGCTCAGTTTTAAAGCATAAAACAACCCTTAGTGAATCATCAAAATACGTTTTTATCCATTTCTATACATTTGATGTGACAATGTGATAATGTATTACCTGCAATTCGAACTCACATCCGTGGTGTTGCTAGCACCATGCTTTACCAATTGAGCTACAGGAACACTAGTAGTAGTTTGCTTATTTCTTTCTGTGATTATTGGCAATAAACAGACTATTGGTGTTCATATTAACATAGCCAAAGATTTCTTTGTTCATCATTGTTTCATCTGCTTTCTGATTTATGTCCTTATATTTTCTGTTTTTTTTTGTTTTATTTTTGTCTTTTTTTATTTCTAAAGGAGACTGATCTCACTGATGAAGATGCAGCTTTCTTTAAGGTCACTTTTCATCAAATCACATTTCATCGTCATTCATTTCACTGTCCCTGCATCATTGTACCGATTTGGAAATGTTTGCACGTGATGCACACATTTAGTGTAATGTTATGATTGCCCCCTCAGCCTTCTACCTCTTGCTCATTTGACGGGAGTTTGAAATCAGAGAGCAGTGACTCTGAACCAAGATGGCCAGAGATTCCCCCTGTCCTTAACCAGAATGAGGACCGCAGAAGAAACAAATACCTGAGGAAAGACTACCTGAAGGTAAACACCCCCCTCACACATACACACACACACCCTCAATCTGTATTTCTCTTGCTCACATAATTTGATTTTCTTGCACATCATTCTCACTGTTTTGTCCAAACACACCCAAAAAGTTCTGTTAAATTTATTTAAAGTTCCACACTTGGCCTCATATTAATATTATGAGTAATAATGCAATCTAATATTATGAGTAGTTATACACCTTAACAGCAGTTTTTCAGTATTGTGTGTTAAAGATGCACTAGCCAAATGATTAAGGACATTATCAGACATGATTTGGGTCACATGCATAATCTCTCTGTGTTATAAACTAAGTAAACTGATTTCTTTTAGTCTTCTTCAGTCCTCGGTATGATTGTTTAAAATTCACATACACACCCAGACACACCTGTTCAGAATATGCATATACGCAAACACATGTCCACACACCGTCTTAAGTATTTCTGCTTGACTATGTGATGTGATTTTGGCACAGAAATTATATGTAGCCCACGGAAATTGGTATGGGAATTCCTAGACTATGCATATCATAAATTATGTGGAAATGATTTGGCCACATCCAAATAACAGGATAATACCTGCTCTTATCTACAACTAGTTTATGGTACTAAACAGCACAGTATTTGTTATTACATTTTTATTTTGTATTCAGAGAGACGTTGTGTAACACTTCAAGCTTTTTGCATGTAGGTATTATAAATATTTACTGTTGCTAAGGGAAACGCAGTTGCACAAAAAACAACTCCCTAACAACAAAAGTAGCTTAGTTCCAATACGTTAACGTAGTTTTTTTCCATCACACTGGTGAAACTAGTAGACTCAAATTCCTTAGACAGTCTGTCTTTACATTTGAGAGACTGTCAAAGATAACTTGTTCTCGTCACTGGCAATATTTATTTTAATAAACACAAAGCTATAAAAAGTAATTTTTAAACAGGTTTGAAGTATTTAACAGAAAGATTTTTCACAAAATAATATGACCTTAAAGTTGAATCATTACTGCTGTATTCGGTGTTCAAAACATTCGGTTGATGAAACACTACAAAGCATTTCTTTAATTAGCATGCTGCCGTAGTTATGTTCGTATTGGATACTTTAAAAATATAATGCACGTATTATGAACCTGTTTCATATTTATGTGTAGAGTGTGTTTTACTCTTATATATAATATATTTCAGATCTGTAGATTCATATCAGATGACTGTACAAATTAAGTTACTTAGGAAAGCTGTTGCATTACTCTGATTGTTTGTCAAATGTGCAAAATGTGTGGACAGGTGTGAAAAAACAGGTGTGAGTCTACAAGGGAACTGATTGAAATGGAAGTTAAAACTTATTTTCACTCATAATGTAAAGACAGGACAGTTTTTTCTGCAGGTCGCCTTAACTTGGCAAAAATGGCAAAACATCATTTTGTACCCATATTATTTATCTAGCAGACAGCACATATGAGTATATTTGGAATATTATTGTGTTGCTTGTTTCTTCATAGCTCTGAGATCTGTGTTTCCTATTTCAGTACAAGTGCCAAAGTGCTCGAAGAAACTCTAGTGGAAACGACAATGATTGTGAGGTGAGACTTTTACATGTGTCCCCATATGTGTGTGTGTGTGTGTGTATAGTTAAAATACTACACTACAATACTCATCAAGGAAAGAAACATTTATAGAATAATATCTCAATCACAATTACACAAATTACAATAGTATTCTAATAATAATACAATAAACTGCATTTTGGGATTCATAAAGGGCTCATTTGTTTACATATAAACACAAACATAATAATAAACCTATACACTGAATAAAATATCTGTTGTTACAGGAAGGATTGCGTTCTAATGATTTCACCACAAGCCTCACTGTCTTTGGCCTAAAACCTAGATCTGGTAAGTCTTTTGTTCATTTTGTCCTGTATCACAAGTTTTCTGGTTTATCTCTACCATAGACCTAGTGAGGACATCACCACTCAACCTTCCTGCTAATAATTTGTCATCTATGCAGAGTTCTTCATATTAAGTTTTTATAGTTACTGAAATTTAAATACATGCTTTAGTTAGACAAATAAACCCTCTGTAAAGACAGTCTGTTAATCACTTATCTGTCTGTTAATCAATTATTTAGCCATGTTTAGCTTAAAATAAATTGTATACCTGTAACATTCAAGTATTGTGTCTGAAGTCACCTCTAAACTGTGAAGCTCAGACAAACATTAACAGCAATGTGTCAGTGCCCCAATTTCACCATCACTGCAAATTCAAAGAAAAAAGGATACAAACCTGAATGCAAAAAAACCCTGGGAATTTAGAGGTTATGGGGTGATTTCTTTGGAACACCATAAAAGTCAATAAACATTTTTTTTTAGCAGTACAAGGACATTATCTAATGTATGGTATTGTTTGCCATCATTTTCACGGCATTGCAATTCATAGGAAACCATGGGAAGGCTTAGACTTCCTGTTGTACAGGAATACAATGAAAATGTTATGGTATGAGAATTCCTTTGCAAGGTTATCAGTGACCCCAGTGCTTCCCTTTTAACAACTGAGCCAGTTTTATTTTTTCAGAAAATTTGTTTCTTGTGCTCTAAGACTTGCCAATAGCTGTTGTAGATACAGTGCTGCTACAGGAACAACAATGTAATCTTCTTCTTCTATGCTGTATTAAGCGACTGTGAAATGGTAAAGATCAAGACTAAGTATCAAATATAGAGCAAAATAAATAAATAATGTTTTATATCTTTTTATTACAGTTATATATTTAATATTACAGTTTACTCTGTCTGCTAATAAATATGCAACAATGCATATGCAACGTTGCATGATTATAATGGCTATTTGTTGATGGCAGAGGATTTGGTGCCTCTTAATGTGTCTCTGTAGTTTTCCCTTGTTTATATTTGTTGGCAACTAGAAGCACAATCAATGTACTTTGGAATCTTGGAAAGGAAAACAATCAAAGAATTGAGAAGAATTTGTAAAGTAGAAATGTGTAAAACAACAGTTTACATAAGAATGAATTTGTGTACAATTTGCACAGAAATGTGTACAATGGACAATGGAACAAAAAATCAAGTCAATTCAAACTTCAAGTCAATCCATCTATAAATATATAAATATATATGAGAGAGAGAGAGGGGGGGAGGGAGGCAGGGAGGGAGGGACAGAAAAGGATAGAGAGTGTCTGTTCAGGGAATTCCTACTAGTTTCCCAATGCTGATGGAACAAAACTGAAAATTCATCATTTAGCCACTCTCATGTCATTCCAAAAACTGACACTTGAAAAGAAGCTGATGCTATTAATCACCATCATTATGCCCAAGATCTTATTTTGTGTTCCATGGAAGATAGTTAAGCACAACATGAGGGTGAATAAATGCTGACAGAATTTTCAGTTTTGGTGAACTGGCCCTTTAAAAATGCACAAATATTTTTTAAATTTAACAGTGTTTTTATTACTTTTGATCATATTTGTATATAGTTATATTTTAGACTATTATGTGTATATTTGTAAATATATGTGACCCTGCCTGTAAATATAATATTTAATATATTTTTGGTGAATTACTGTTTTCATTCTGTTCAACATTCTTTACAATTGACATTGATATCTTGATATCCTGAGTATATAACTGAGTAAGGCCATGTGAAATTATAGTGAAATTAATGGTCAAATCTTTGATCAATCTTTGATGCTTGTTATCTCATAATTAGATTATGAGATTTTGTTTTCACAGACAGGGTTGCGTATGTTTGCATGTGTTTATTGGCAACTTGCATGTGTTTATTGGCTCCTGAATTAAGTGTTAATCCTAATTTTGTTACTTAGCCTTCTCCCGTGGAAATCGCCAAGACATCAGCTCCACAGACCCAAGCTTCACTATGAGGAGAAAGATGGAGCACCTCAGGGAGGAGATGGAGCAGATCCGACTTTTACGCCAGGTCAGCCTTTCACATATAAAGGAACAGTTTACCCAAAAATGAAAATTCTGTTATAATTTACTCATTTTCTTTAGCCAGACACAGTTATATAAAAAAAAATCCTGTGTGTTGCCATCTTAGTAATTGCATTAAACAATGTCTGGGGTTTTGAAGCTGTTAAAAGCACATTGAATCCCATTGGTTTACGCATAGTTTTTCGTCACAAAGGATATGACAACTAGTCACACGAGAACCAGTGGGATTTGACGTTACTGACGCACCGCCATATCTGAATTTAGCGTGTATCAATCGCTTAATAAGCTTAATATATGAATCATGTTCTTATAGAAATGTATCGTTTCTCTCCAGAAGACATTTATTAACCCACTGGAGTTGCATGGATTACTTTAATAACGGCTGGATGCTCTTTTTGGAGTCAAAATCTTAGACACTATTCAATGCCATTACAAAGCTGGTAAGAGCCAGGATATTATTTAATGTAACTTCAATTGTGTTTGGCTGAAGAAAGAACGTCATACACCTAGGAAGATATGAGGGTTAGTAAATTATGAAATAATTTTTTGGATGAATTGTTTCTTTAACAATTTGCAACGTCAGCAAAAATTATTGATTCAAATCTCTAGGCTAAGTAAACACCCATACAGACATGTTTTATTGCACTATATAACAGCCTATTACAAAGAAATGGTGTATAATGGAAAAACATCTTTTAACGTTAATTGTTGACATTGTCAGAGCAGTGATTCTGATTTCTTTATGCATTCTGTGTATTCACTGTAAGTTTCTAATTGTTACTGGGAGCTTATACTAATACTTAAACATATTTATTGTTTTGTTAAATCAGGTCAGCCATTTAGAATATGATGTTTTATTTAATACAGAAATTGATTCCTTTGCTTACAGTTTCAGTATAAAGTATGAAAATAAACACATTTGTTAACCACTTCACAAAAATTAATAATCATAAACCAAATGCTGAAACATAACATAATGGGCAAAACAACAAGAAAACCGTCAGTAGAATTCAGTGGTTCAGTAAATTCAGAAATGGAAGTTTCTCAGTTAACTGAGTGAGATTATACTGATAACTGAGTGGTGATGGGAAGGTGTGGCATTGTGGTGGAGCAGTGTGATATATTTGTGGTCTTATATTTTATATGTATATTTTATAATATAAGCAGTGGTCTTATATTTAACATATGAAACTTTTTCATTTTATGATTTTCTTTCATGTGAATTAATTTAAAATTAAGTAAACAAAATAGTTGTGTGTGTCTGCAGAACCTTGAGTCTAGGTTAAAGGTTTTGTTGCCAGACGACGTGGGTGCCGCTTTAATGGATGGTGTTGTGTTATGTCATCTGGCCAATCACATTCGTCCTCGTTCTGTGGCCAGCATTCATGTGCCCTCCCCTGCAGTGGTAAGTCCTATTAAACTATTTATTTTGGTTTGCTTTCTTTTAATGTTACAGGTATATTTATTCTGATCCATTTCACTGGAAATTGTTGTGTGTGCCTTGCCCCAGAATTTTGGCTCATTTTTACCAAGTGTTCTGCATTACTGTCAACATTGTGTATCATGTGTATTACACAGAACATTGCTTTATAAACAAAGATCGACTTAAAATGACATTTTAGGTGGTTCTCACTTGTGAAATAGGCTGGTATAAATCAGCCAAATCATGTTTTACTTTTAATTCAATAATATCAACATGTTTGTATGAGGGTTGGGCAGAAAATATAGGGGTAGAGAATTAAATTTATCATAAATTTAAATTATAAAATTTATGCCAGGTGATAAAATTATCATCTGGCATGAAAACAATTCAAGTCTTTGAGATCCCCTTACTGATTAAACAACAAACCCATATCTGTGTGTAATCTCTCCAACAGCCAAAGCTGAGTATGGCCAAGTGTCGACGCAATGTTGAGAATTTCTTGGACGCATGTAAAAAGCTTGGAGTGCCACAGGTGGGATCAAAAATTCCTTTCCTGCCTTCCCTGTCCTGTGGGTTATTAGCTATGTATTTATGCCTGTGTTTTCTGCCTTTTTGCACAGGACAAATTGTGTTTACCACATCACATTCTGGAGGAGCGAGGTCTGGTTAAAGTTGGCGTCACTGTACAGGCATTGCTGGATCTATCTTCATCAAAACCCCACCAACTTTCCACCATATAGCATTACTGGCCCATACAAGGACCTCTAGCATCCCTTTACCCTTCCCTACCACCTCATCCTTGCTCTACCCCCAGATAACCTCTTAATGCTGATCTGTGACCTTTAATGGGAAGGTCATCGTGACCCTTCACCCTAACTCAGCTATGGTAAGCAGGTCGGCTTCCCCCTACCTCTTATAACCCCCTATGGAGGGGTCCAGAAATTTAAAGCTAACTTGAATATCTCACGCTAATGGGGGGAAATTGTAAGTTAAAGCCAAACAT